>OY776111.1:400175659-400715659 GCA_963675035.1 Allygus modestus | reverse complement strand
AATATAGATGTACTCGCTTCTCTCACTAGGGGCTCCGCCCCAGACCCCCGCTTGGGGTTGCTACTGTTTTTATTGTTAGCCTATTGTTATTGTAACTCAATGTCCCTTTAAGTATTTTTCATAAAGTCTACTATTTTGATTCATTTAGGATATATCCACTCTCAATTTTATCTTTATTCAACGGTCCTTCATTTGTTTATACTCTACCATGTGAAAGTTAAACTGACAGTTTACTGGATATTTGTCTACAGCTGCTGTGATTTTTTTATTTTGATTTGAAACTCCATAAACCCAAAGTTAAAATTTCACATTTTCAGGATAAAAATTAGAGGATTGACACTTACAACGAAACATGACTTTTATAACATAAACCGAAATGTCGGTCTGTCAGTCCTTTTATTATTTCTACACTTTATTTAACTCTATTTGAAAATCAAATCTTTGCAATAATACTCCTTAAAGTGTTAAGTATAACAGTACCTTATTTTGAACTATATTTCATCATACATTGATTGATAAAAAGTTGTAAAGTCTGGAGTTGCATAAACCAAAACATCAGTCTCTTTCCATATACTCAATGTATAAAGATTGCAAAACGTCGGTCTGTCAAGCCGACATAAAATAAAAAATTCTTGCAAAAAACCTAAAAGAAATTTTAACATAAATTGAGAATACCTTAGCCTATGTTGCTTATAGGAGGGTTTTAGAAAGGTACTGTGGATATAATAATTTTAACTGATTCAGGATCGACATTTAATTAAAAAACAAAATGTCTAACGGCCTCATGACCGATGTGTTGTTGTAGGTAAGTGTTAAAAATTGGAAATTGTATCTTTTGACAAATTTCATAGGAGTTTCTAAGTATATTCAATTCAATTAAATTAAAATAGCTATTCTACATGCATGCGAAACTTCACGTTTACACCTCATTTAGAAGTGGTCTGGTATTTATATACATGAGTGAGTGAGTTACACATTGGGCTTTATAGTTATTTAAATAGATTAGATAGACTAGTTCTACATCAAGGTATAATTTTTTACCTTGACCCGACTATAAATGCAAAGTTGAATATGGGCATCTGCTTAGTTTTAGCAACATGCTTACTGTACCTATCAATTAAAATTTATTAATAAGTATCTTTAACACATATCTCTTATAGTAATGATTGACAATCAATTTGATTATTGTTTTTCAGGTAGTGTATTCCAGACAAGATTTTATTATGATTTAAAAAATACAGCTTGAGTGTAGGAACACTCTCTGGCTCAAACTCCAGCCCTCAATAAACACTTCCTATTTAGACAGATTTAGAACCAAGGACGAGTTTGGATACTGAGTGTATTCAAATATGTACAAAACCCATCTCATCTCTCTTTGGGGGAAGTGATATAAAATTAATGTGCATCTCAAGAATATAAATAAATATATATATATATATATATATATATATATGAATTAAATGTAGCCTAATAAACATTATTAAATAATTTAGCCAATACATAAATATACAACTACATGCGTTATGTATTGTTTGATGAATAAACAAGTTTGCACGCAGCACGCTGATGTGAGGAAAGTGAATTTCCACTTAAAAACTTTTAAAACTCAAAATCAGTGTGAAAACATACATTTATTCCAATTTTTATTAAAATCTGAAAACAGTGACTTTTTGGCTGTTCTGATGCTCCTGGTTTCATTTACCTGCAAAGCTGGGAATACAATTTTGAGCATTATAATGTTAGGAGAAGGTCCAGACAGGCTTGAAAGTAGGCGTGAGGTTGCTGGGGATGATAAAGTACTCTAACACAGGAATAACAGGCTTTCCTAGTGTAAAACCCCTATAAGACAACGTAATGTGTTTAGTCTAAACAAATTTTCTTTAATAACTTGGTAAATATGTATGCTAGAATGATGAGAGAGCGCTTAAAACTTTTGCTTCACTAATTCCCATCTTTTTACGTGCATTAATTTTACATACAGGGATTTTCTGACTCTTTTTGGACCCAAAAATTTGAAATTTGAAAGATTAATCCCCAAAAAAGGGGTTTAGAGTTTTCCAATTGTTTTGCCCAACGAACTTGTCCAATTGATTACGGAAAGGAACGTCCCTACCAAATTTGAAGTAAATCGGACAAAAAATGTGACCGCTAGAGTGCAAACACATATATATATATATACAGATATATTATACATATATATACAATTTTGAACGACCCCAAAACGTGTTCAGGGGGTCACGTTAGGAACTTCTATGGTGGTCCCGGGCTTAAGTTTCACCGTGCGGGTCATGCTAATAGTTCACTTTCCAAAGGAAATTCACTAATAAAACTAGTGGTTTGAAGGGGCCAAAGCCCCTAACCTTGCTTCAATAGTCTGCCTCATCTGACTCTTTACTTGCTGGGGAAAATACAGAATAAAAGTAGTAACACATGTCAGTTCAAAAACAAAGTATTCACATGTTTCATTTTAAACAAAGCAGACGTTTTTAAATCCCCATGCTTTTCTTATGGGGTATGTTTTAAGTTATTTCTTGTTTGCTGGCAACTTTTTGGAAATACTGCTATTTTTCCTGAGTCCCTGGGATTGAGACCTTTAATTTGAGCCGTCTCCCATCATCCTGCGATTTGTCAAACTCCCACATTTTTGACTTAAAAAAGTTGCTTATACAGAATTATATATACAGATTTAAAAATACACTTAATACAGAGTTTCCATACATATTTTTTTATTAATATAAAACCATTCAGCATCTTAATACATTTTAATGAATTATAAGCGGCCTTTCACATGAAAAAAACAAATACTTGGAATGAAATTGGAATTATGAAATCCATTTTGAACACCGGCAATTTTTATGCAGTAAACTGTTAGAAATCCGAACTAATGTGGCAAAAGGTAGGTTCAGATTTTGAAAAATCTGGATTTCCCGAGGATAGGCATGAGATATCAATTCCTTTTTCATTGCAAAATAGTACCTAGACCGATCGACGATAGGCGCTCGAAGAACAATATTTTCACCATATCATGACAACTTTCTAAAGGCATTGAGGAGTCCTAAGGTTGGAAAAACGTGCCAATACTAACAACGCAGTATGGTCCAGGAGCCATTTTTGAGTCTTTTAGATAACATATTTTCTCATTAAGTATAAAATGACAGCTTTTAAGGCTAATGGGATGGAACCCTGAAACTTGGGAGGGGGAGGTATTCAAAATGATGTTGGTCCCCTACATCGTGTTATGGTGTGTTAGTAGTTTTAGGGAGCCTTTTTCACAGTCAACGTGAGTACTACCTACTTTATTAGTCGGTTTAGATCTTGTCTCCATAAGAATAACACGGGAACGTTTAACCCAACGGGACGGACTCCTAAGTTCAGAGGTTATAACAAAAAGACTTCCAATTTTATGCATCAATGAGAAATTGGCAAAAATCATGCAAAAAGAAGAAAGAATAACATTGCAACATAGCCAGTGGGGCGGAGCCTTAAGTTTAGGGGTAAACCTATTTAATGTTGAGACAATTTTCAAAAGTTGCGGCTTCGAAAATAAAGCCAAAGAACCATCAAACGTCAAAACTGGATGTCGGGAGGTGACAGAAGAAGCCAATGGGGTGGAGCCCTGAAATGGGGTGGAGGATCAGAAGTCTTTTAGTTCATCAACAACATAGTATGGTCCAAGAGCCGTTTTCAAGCCATTTAGTAAACATATTTTCTCCATAACAATAACATGGCAACTTTTGGTGCCAGTAGAGCGGAGCCCTCAGGTCTGAGGGAAAACAAAAAAGGAAAGAAAATGTTTAGTCCTGTTCAACGTGGTATGGTTCATAAGCAGTTTTGACGAGCCTTTTTCACAATCACCTGGAGTAGCCACCCCCATCCATAAGAATAACATGGCAACATGTTATACAGTGTGGAAGAGCCCTAAGTTTGGAGTTATACGAAATGGTATCCAAATGTTATAGATTAATGGCAATTGTCTATAATCATGCAAAAAATAGAAAGAATTACATGGCAATTTTTCCAGGGGGGCCAGAGCCTTAGGGTTGCTGGGATGTATCCAATGTTGGGACTACATTCAAGAGATTTTTTTTACAAATCCAAAGAACTATCACATGTCAAAATTAAAGGTCGGGAAGTAATAGAAGAAGCCCGCAGAGCCCTTGAGGGCAGAGCACTGATGGTGGGAAAAAGAAAAAGTATTCGTAGTTTTTTTACCCCCCCCCCCCCCAACAACCTGGTATGGTTCGGGATCTGATTTGAGGAGCCTTTTACGCTATCACCTGGACTGGAGTAATCTTTTCTCCATCAGATTAACATGGCTATATGTTAGCCAGTGGGACAGAGCCCGAAGATTGGCGTTATAGAAAACCTATCCAAATATTAAGGATCACTGAAAACTGGCTAAAATTACACACACAAAAAACGGAAAGAATAACATGCAAATTTAGCCAAGGAACCTCTAAAATCTATAAAAATTCCTTAATATTGAAAAACTTATATATGATTTTTATGGGGGAACAAAGTATTTGTATCAAAATTTTGCTCACTGAAATTGTTTTTTTCTCCTCAATAATATATACCATAAATCATCGATTTCAGATAATCCGTTGAGGAGGGACAGAATTTGAAGTTAATATTGGTCTTACAGGAGAAGCAGGTAGACACAGAGGACTGGAGCCCCTCTTAAACCTACTTCAAGCCAGTTCCTTGATAATATTACACCCTTGTAAATCAGATTTTAAATACCTTCCTGAAACCCTTTTTTAGTGAATTTCCCCTATAGGGAAGAAGCTATTACCGAAGTCAGCATGGTAAGACCTAGGCCCGGGACCATGATAACTTTTCGTTTTGAGGTCCCCAGGTGCCAAAAACACCATTCGTTCAAAACCGTTTACATATATCGGTTTATTCTTTATTTGAATACTTTATAGTTAGTTATTAGCAATATGTTGAGACAATTCTCTATGTGCATTCTTGTATGTATTTTTTATGGAGAAATAAAGATTCTTATTCTTATTCTGTATTGTTTTATGAGGGTGCAATAACTCTCGTAAAAATGTTCCGATTTTGATGAAACTTGGCACAAACATGTCAAGCAACATTTATGACTTTTAAGTTCGAAAACCAGCCAGATGCCTCTATCCAAAGGGGTATTTTGGGTGGGTTTTGAACCCCAAAAATGTTTTTTTTTTAGTGTTTTACATATAATATTTTTGTAAATCCAATTTTAGTTTTCACCATTAAATTCAGCTTAAAAAACAGACAATTTGGTATTTTGATCATTGCTCTACGTCAATTGGTTACCGAGATATTGAATGTGCTAAACACCTCGTTGTCCAATGTTATCCTTATGGAGAATTGGAAAAATCGTATATCTTGCTTATTTATCAACTTATCTTGACGAAACTTGGTATATTGCTTTATACCGTTGTGGTCTATTGATATTTGCACGAAAAACGATTTTTTTGCCGATAGTTCCTGAAGCAGCAAACATGCGTACTCAGCCCCCATGTTATTCTTATGGAGAATAAGTAAAATGTTATTTCCCTTAGTTATGAACATAAATTAATAAAACTTGGTACGTGGCTTAACCTACTTGAATTATAAAAAATGGTCATAAAAACCCAGTTTTTTGTGTACCTTGTTGCAGCAAACCTGCATCCTCGGACGCCATGTTATTCTTATGGAGAATACCGTAGTTAAAATGTCATAAGACAATTATTTATGAATGTATATTGATGAAACTTGGTATGTGGCTTTAAGTGGTCTTAAGATACATATATAAGTTGGTTTATTTTTAGCGAATTTTCCTTACAGGGAAGAAGCTAATTCCCGTAGGTCTCGTGATAAGACTTAAGCCCGAGACCATGATAACTTTTTGTTTTGAGTTCCCCAGATGCCAAAACACTAATTATGACTTTAAGTCCGAAAACAAGAAAAATCGGACTATGGGAAGGGGGGTTTATGGGGTTTCAAAATTTTCCAAAAATCAGTGTTTTGCATTTTTCACCCTACAATTTTTAAAACACTAAATTTTTGTTTTAACTTTTTTATAGAGCTTAAAAAACAAATAATATAGTATTTTGAATAATTAACCTAGGTTAAGTGGTTCTGGAGAAAATCAAAAAAACGTGTTCATCAAATATCCCATGTTAATCTTATAGGAAAAAGGTTTTTAGCTTTTCCTCAGTTAATTTTACTGTTAACTTTACATTTGCTTTTCCCAATCAATTCAGCTCTATAAAACACTCATTTTGGTGTTTAAATTGTGATCCTACGTCCAAACGTTGCAGAGATATTCAAAGTGCTAAACACAGTACGTTGTCCAATGTTATCCTTATGGAGAATAAATAAAATTTGATATCTCGTTATTTATGAAATCATATTGATGAAACTTGGTATGTGGCTTCACCTAGTACTGGTATATTGATATTTGCGCAAAAATTGATGTTTTATTGATTATCCTCGTAGCAGCAAACCTGCATACTCAGCCATAATGTTATTCTTATAGAGAATAAATAAAATGCTATGTATCACATATTTAAAAATGTATTTTTATGAAACTTGGTAAGTGACTTTATGTGGTAGTGAGTAACATATACATGCATTAGAAATTTGCAGGTTTGCTGCAACGGGGGTATTTGGAATAAATCCAGATTTTGGTCAACTTCAAGTGAAATTCAGTTTTGTTTGACAACGGCTTTACAATTTTTTAAATCTCATTGAAAGAAGCAAAAACTCCTGCTGTTGAAAATTAATGAAATGGAAATAAACATGAAAACCATAATTATTGGTTTTAAGGTACCTATTTTTGTACAGACTATAACAAAATATTAACATTGTACCTAAGTTACTAATTTTGTGACTAATTTATTTATATTACTGTCTGTGAGATATGAAGTTTGTCTTAGTTACATAGGGATATATTAAAATTTAATAAACACACAAATACCTTATAAACTATAACTCACATTATTCATATAACTTACATCTCCTCCTCAGATTAATGGAAAACGAGTTCGCACGCTGACGTGAGGGAAGTGAATTTCCTCATAAAAACTTTCAAAACTCAAAATCGGTTTAAAAATATACATTTATTCCAATGTTAATTAAAATCTGAAAACAGTGATCTTTTGCTGTTCTGATGCTCCTGGTTTCATTTACCTGCAAAGCTGGGAATACGATTTTGCGCATTATAATGTTAGAAGAAGGTCCAGACAAGCTTGAAAGTAGGCTTGAGGTTGCTGGGGATGATAAAAGTACTCTAACAAAGGAATAACAGGCTTTTCTATTGTAAACCCCCATAAGACAACGTACTGCGTTTGTCGAAACACATTTTCTTTAATAACTTGGTAAATATGTATGCTAGAATGATGAGAGAGGGCTTACAATTTTTGCCTCACTAATTCCCATCTGTTTACATGCATTAATCTTACATACGGGGCTTTTCTGACCCTTTTTGGGCCCAAAAACTCAAAATTTTAAAGATTAATCCCCAAAAAATGGATTTAGAGTTTTCTGATTGTTTTGCCCAACGAACTTGTCCAACTGATTACAGAAAGGAACGTCCCTACCAAATTTGAAGTAAATTAGACAAAAAATGTGACCGCTAGAGTGCAAATACACACATAGGGGCCTATGAAACTTGGTATGTGGCTTTAAGTGGTCTTAAGATACATATATAAGTTGGTTTATTTTTAGCGAATTTTCCTTACAGGGAAGAAGCTAATTCCCGTAGGTATATATATATATATATATATATATATATATATATATATATATAGTATACTGTATATATATTATTTTGAACGACCCTCCAAAACGTGTTCAGGAGGTCACGTTAGGAACTTCTATGGTGGTCCCGGGCTTAAGTTTCACCGTGCGGGTCATGCTAATAGTTTACTTTCCAAAGGAAATTCACTAACAAAAACACTATAGGTTCAGCTTGTATGTATACCTACACTAACATGACAAGAAAGGTATGAGCACAACTTATTCTTTAGCTTAGATTGTGCATGCACTTTTCTTTTGTTGCATAGAGAGATTTTTATTTATACTGTATATTTAATTATGGTATTGTAAAGGCTAGTTTCATTATTTGGTTCCCAACAAAGGGTGCAGTTCCGTGTCTGTCCTACCATACTATCGAATGAAAATATCAAACTTTTAACAATCGATATATATCAAATAATTAAACTTTATTCGATATTTAATAATCATATGTTTTTAATCATTATTAATTAAAATTGTTTATTTACATTTTATTATAAAGTAAATAAAAATGAAATTAGAGAATTAATGTGATTTTTAGCGAATTTCCCCTATAGGGAAAAAGCTAGTACCGTAGGTGGCATGGTAAGACTTAATTTAAGCCAGAGACCATGATAACTTTTTGTTTTGAGGTCCCTAGATGCCAAAAACACTATTCGTTCAAGTTTATATATATATATATATATATATATATATATATATATATATATATATATATATATATATTATTATATTTGTGTCCTTTACCGCGATAACTTTTGAAAGAAGCACCCGATTTTGATGAAATTTGGCACAAATGTGGAGAGTAACATTTATGACTTCAAGTTTGAAAACCAGATCGATCGGTCTATGGGAAGGGGGTTTTATGGGGGTTTAAAATTTTACAAAAATCTGTTTTTTGAACTTTTAACCCTAAAATTTAAAAAACACTAGATTTTGGTTATAGCCATTTTATAGAGCTTAAAAAACAAACAATTTAGTATTTTGCATCATTACCTAAGCTAGGTTTAGTGGTTGTGGAGAAAAGTCAAAAACTTTGTCTATAAAATTCCTATGTTAATCTTATGGGAATACGGTTTTTAGATTTTCCTCAGATAATTTCACTAAAAACTCCACATTTCTTTCTACCAATCAGTTTAGCTCTACAAAACAATGATTTTGGCATTTTAATTGTTGTTTTCAACATTGCTCATTTTTTGAATACATTAGAGATTTTTGGCTTTTGTATTAATATTGAATCACCAACAAGAATTACGCCAACTAAGAATTCCTGCATAGACAATATAATTACTCTTAAAGTAAAATCCATAGGTATGAAAACATGTATGAATATTGAAACTGGTTTCTGACCACAGATCTGTGTTTATTTCACTATGTGAAACCGTAGATGATAAGAAAAAGCATTTTAAAACTTCTTTAAAACGTAGGATTTTTTCTAAAAAAATGTAAATAACTTTATCAGTTCCGTAAGTAAAGTACAATGGAGTATTAATTACAATAATGACCTTAAGCACAACTGTGATAATTTCTTTGGCTTATTTCAAATGATATTTGAGGAATGTTTTCCTTTTAAACCAGTGAAGGCCAAAATGAAAATAGCGGAAAAGAAGTGGGTTACGTTAGGAATACAAATATCTAGTCATAGGAAAAGAATTTTAAGTAGATTAGCCAAGGAGTCTGTCGATGTTAATTTTACTATGTCAAATTGTATAAAAAATTGTTTCGATCCGTATGCAATCAAGCTAAAAAAATGTATAACTGTAGCTATATAGAAGAGGCTCCTAATAAGAACAAAGCAGCTTACTTTAGTGTAAAATTCAAAAAACTGATTTTTGGAAAATTTAAAACCCCCATAAACCCCCCTTCTCATGGTCCGATTTTTCTGGTTTTCGAACTGAAGTCATAAATGTCACTTTACACATTTAAGCCAAATTTCATCGAAATCGGACGATTTTTACTCAAGTTATCATATTCTTGGACACATATATGACAGATATACATATAAGTTAGGCTATATAAATTTGAAGGAATAAGTTAGTGTTTTTGGCATCTGGGGACCTCAAAACAAAAATTTATCATGGTCTCAGGCTTAAATCTTACCATGAGACCTATGGTACCGGTAATAGCTTCTTCCCTATAGGGGAAATTCGCTAAAAGGAATCAATTTGCATATTTGTATTGATTAAAATAAAATAACAAATAATTTTGAGGCATTATCATATTTAAAGACTTGTTGTTAAATTCAATTATTTTTTAAATAATTGCTATCATAACTTAGTTTGTCCTAAGTAACTCTTATGGGAACAATTTAATTTTACACCACAATAACACCAAAAAGTACAATTTTCTGTTTAAAAATGTATAGTTAATCAGTATTAGAAAAATAGCTCATAAATAAAAATTGTCAAATCATAAAATTATACAGCAATGTTTAAATATATTTATATTATGAGACAACAGTTAATAAATTTACTAATAATCATAACAATGTGTGAGTAATCTGTTAGGCTATTTTGATACTTCATGAGACAATCAAGAGGTTTTTTAACCAAAAAATCACCTTGAAATAAGGATATTTTAGGTCGCTCCCCCCCCCAATAATTTTCTCTTGCGACACCTCTGCTTTTGGGTCCATTAACTTAGTGTTAGATACGTGTAAAAACATTAGGCATCATTGTCCGAGATGGATAGGATCGTCACAAATATAAAAACACACATGCAACAACGAACAAGTTAAATGGCCAAAGAACAAAAGTTTGGGAACCGAATGATGATTCACAACACTAAATTTACAGATCACTTGACAGAAGCAGGCAAATTAATTTTAACCACTTTTACTAATATCCTGTGAATCACAGACAACTCCATCACAAAAATAACTTGGTTTGTTTTTCCTTGCACCTCTTAAAAGATTTGCTTAAAATAAAATTTCAAAAGAATGGATTTGTTTCCATTTATGAATACAGCACATTGTAATCACCTGATAAAAGAAAAAGTAATCTGAGGAATCTCAAGGATTTGGCAGTTCTAACTATAAACAAAAGCGGCTGTAAATAAGTAAGTCTACTATTTTTATTTAGAATATAGGCCTAGCCTATTTTGTATTTTGTTATCCAGCAAATGCTAGTTCAAGTGATACTGGGAACCACAGTTCCTTAGCTTCGTCATATATAAAATTAAATAACATCCAGATAATAATATGCATGGGATATGTACAAAAGTATATTTCGTAGAAATGTGTTTGTATATTGAATCACGAAGACATAGTAGGCATACTGTGTTAGGCTAGCTGTCAAAATATGGGAGTAGGCCCTGAAAGAACTAAAGTACCATAACTAACATTCCGGATTTATCACTTAAAAACTAAATTTACAAACATATTTTTGGTACAAATTATTAAATACCTTGGAATACAGTTTGGAGGTGTCCTATCTACTTCCCACGTAGCAAATAACTTCATAGGTACAGGTTTTAATCCCGCAGCGGGCGGCGGCTTTACAGCCTTCTCCGCCATGTTGTCTCGGACTGAGGAGAACATCTGCCTGCCTGCCCAGATCCAGATGAGCTGATCAAGTCATGATCAAAAGTAGATTTTTTACTGCTTTTACCATGAACTAAAATTTATATGCGTTCTTCTCTTTAAACAAAAAAATCACGTATATCCTCAATTGTATTTGTTGTTAAACTCATGTACTCAGTAATATTATAGATTAGAATAATTAAAGTTATATTATTAAAATTAAAATGTTTGAAAAAGTAACATAAAATGATTTTCGTTACTTTATTGTTTTAAAACAACGTGAATATTATGATAAACTAAGGTGTCAACTCCTAATCATAAAACGTAAACAAGAGTCTAACAGTAGTGACAGCATAACAAGAATGCCGACGACGCGAAAAGTACAAACAACGAATGGAATGAACAAAAATGTTGGAATTGAATCAGCTGAGAGCTGAGTGATTTCGGAGGGATTGCCTCCAGCACCACAGGCGGGCGCAGGCGGTTCAATATTCATTATTCAATATCGGTTCGAAATCGAAACTTTTTTAACCGATAGCTTGTTCGGTTTATCGAACGATCGGAACGAACTTCAACTACAATTGGCTTTGTTTTGAGAAAAAGTGGCGTAAGGGACATTGTTGGTTCATGGTTTAGAGTCAGTGCCAAGGAGATATATTGGTTATACTGAGGACAACACCGATGCAGTGACGTACTGTCGTAGTTGAGGGCCTGGGGTGGTGGATATATTTATGGGGGCCTATATATATATATATATATATATATATATATATATATATATATATATATATATATATATACATTCGGGGTTGAAGAGGGGGGCCTATTCATATATATGTATATGTGTATTAGAGGCGTGCGAGTACTCGAAAATTTATGAAATTAAATAGTTAACTGTACTCAAAGTTTTAAAAAATACTAGAAAGTTCCAGCGAGTATATTTCCCGCCATCTTCAAGCGATCGCGACCTGCCAAATCACGCAGTAAAAGGTCGCCAAAGACGATCGTACCACGTAAAGTTGGCCGAAAATAACGAGACATAACATTATGACATAAATCGGACATAAAAAAATACAACCGAACTGTGTAAATGGCGACCGAACCGCGTATATTATCGCCCGTGATTGAAGACGTTACACATGATATAATCTGGAATTAACGTCCTTGCCGCGTAATATCGGCTATAAACGTCGAGGGAAAACAAAATACTGCACCAAAAATGGCGACTTTACTACATAATAACGGCGGAAATACGACAGTAAATCGGTACCGATTCTCCGGAGATCCGTGCGGGAAATACGCGCTCAGACTTTCGAACATTTTTAAAAATTTGGGGGACTGAAGCGGACGGCCCTCCACGCCCCCCCCCCCCCAAATCGGCACGCCACTGCACTGATGATGTCGCCTTGTTTGGCGTGAGAGGAGTGGCTATATCAGTCCGAGGATCGAGATTGTTTCGGTGACGTTTTTGTCGATGTGCTGCTTGAAAAGTAGTTATCCAGCGTTGAATCCAGCGTGATCGACAGGTTACCACTGTGGGCCTCCGGGGGATCGGCTCACAGCCCATCCAACTTTGATCCGGGGGGGAGGGGGGCAGGGGCTGCTCGTAATATGAAACAAATCCTCCGTCTCTTCCTGAAACAAATCGCGTTGCTCTTGTCCACGTTGACCCTGACGCACCATTTCGCTCCAGCCATTGAGATGACTATAGATGAACATTTGGGATTTTACCACTCTCGCTACCTGGGCTGGCTGTGCACTCCTGCAATGCAGGAACACGTCGTCGGCAAAGAGTGACAGAATCACACCTGTAACAGTGAGCATGTAATTTTGTACACCAGGTAGAGAACGGGTCCTAACACGATGCCCTGGACAACCCCAGTTCCTACTGGGCGAACCGTGGAGAGCGCTTTCCCTCGATGCACGATCGAAATTAATTGTCTCCAAATAGGACTTCAGCGGATTAACGGTGACAGTCGGGAGTGGTAATTCGCTCAGTTTAAAGAGGAGCCTCATGCCAGATCTTGTCAAACGCCTTGATGACGTCCAGAAGCATTGCAACAAAGCACAGGTTGAGGTTATGTGATTGTCGACCAGTTTTGTTCAGCACAGGATCAAGTTGCTGCTGCGTAGTCGAGGTGTAAGTTAAGCGACTAAACACGAACTGTTTTATTTCGGCCTAGTGAAACCATCCAGGAAGAGGGGTAACCGAGATAGAAAGATGGTCGAAGAGTTTGGAGATTACTTGAAGGAGGATATATAGGGCGATGGTTTTGTAAAAAAGGATGTGATCTTTTCCGGGTTTGGGTATCATAATATGAGCTTGGCGGATTTCATACAAGAGGCCAAAAAGTGACAGAGCCTAAGAACAACATTGAAGATAGTGCAAGCAATTTACAATGACAGGTGGAACAAATTTACAGGGCCTTCGAGCTAATTCCGTCAAGCCCTGGGGCATTCAGCGGCCTTAGCTTCAAGAGCACAACCTGCAGGGGGAAGGGCACAATATATGTCTTCCATGGGATCCATGAAGAATGACTCCGTTACAAGTATACAGCTCTTTCCTCGTCCTCGTGGTTTTTCTGAAATGATCATGTATCACGTTGGAAAATGTTTCTGCTTTGTCTTCTGTAGCGTAGACGAGCCTGTTTCGGCACTAATCCACAGTACCCTCAGGCATTTTTACTTTAAAGTTGTTGAATTGTTGATTTTGAAGCGTATTACTTTAATAATCCCCCCAAAACGCTATAGTACAAAGAAACATTTGAAGTTCTCAGGTACTGCTCTAAAGATTCCTATTATATAAATTAATTATTGTGGATTTATAGTGCTTTAAGTCACCACCCACATTTCTGGGGAAACTGGGTTCAGTGTAAATTTGAGGGCTTATAAATCTTCCAAAATTGTTTGTTTACCCAAAATTTTCTTATGGCCAATAAACTAAATAATTAGTATTTTTTAATTAAATATATTGCACAGCTAATTTAATGGTTGTAAGAAAATTGGTACAGGTTTTAATTTAGCAGTAAATTCAGTAGAGCAGGGTGAATGTAAGAGTAAGAATCTATTAGTTTTCTCTTATTTACTCATCAGTTTCAATACAAATTGGTTAAGTTATATATATATACAGCAACGTTGGCCAATATAGAGAACATTCAGAATATGTTGATACCTAACAGAGTGAGGAATTCCCTTTTACTTTCTCCCCTTATACATAGTATATGGAGAAAGTATTGTTTTCGTCAAAATTTTCGAATTAGATTTGTTAATGGAAATATTAGTTTTGGTGCTCCCTAAATCCAAAAAAAGTGATTTTTACGTGATGTCTGCCTGTGTGTGTGTATATGTGTCCGTGGGTATCTGTGTGGATGTGTACAGAGCTAGAGCCCTAACCAATGGGCCGATTTTTATGAAATTTAGTATTTAGGTGCTAATCCACGATATATCCAGCCATTTTTCCCATTTTTTGAATTTTTGATTTTTAAGGGTAATTATCCTTCAAAAAACATGAAAAGTCAAAATTTCTCAAAAATGGCTCTAACGATTTTGATTAAATTTTAGTCGTTTGTAGAACTTTAGTTTTCCAACATAATGACACCAAACCCGCATTACTGTTAAAATCCGGGTTCAGAAACTACAGGACTTTAAACATATAAAATTAAGTTTTTTGGATATTTCATAAAAAAAAAAATATAAAAAATATTACTATTCATCGTTAAAAAGAGCTCAAAAAACTAAATAATTTAGTATTTTTAATTACTGTTCTACGATTGCTGGTTGTGGAGAAAATTGAAATTTTCATTTTGCTGTAAACACAGTAGGTACGTTTTCCAATGTTATTCTTATAGGGAATACAAAAATTACTATTTCTCTCTTATTTACTGATCAATTTCATTCAAACCTGGTGTGCTTGTCAATTTACCATTAACGAGCACAGGAAATTCGAAATATTTTGCCCCTTAATAACCCTGGGGGGGAATAGGGGGCATTTCCCCTCTTAAAATCACGTGTGTAGCAATGGATTCTGTAATGCCTCCAAAACAGAGATTTGGGTGGATGTTTTTGAAAAAAAAAACTTGTTTACAAGGTTTTCTGTACATTCGACCGTGCTTTGTATTCTATATTTAGTAAATAAAAAGTAATTTATTCAGTTGGGCTAAAAGGGAGAGAGTATGTGTCAGTTTCCTGATACCGTTTATTTTAACCACTGTGTAGCAAATAATTTTGTAGCATCTCATAAAAAGGCATTTGGCTGGACTTGTATGAAAACAGTAGTTTACTAAAAGATTTTCTATATATACTTTCATACATAAGCGTAATTATTTTGATTGGAGGGGCAAAAATGGTTGTGATCGTGATTATGGTGACTTTTCATACCATATATTACAATAATATGTCCTCCAAATTATTAAGGGGGCAACTGCCTGCCCCCCCCACGGATTACGCCTATGCTTCCATACTTTATATTCTATATTCATTTGGTAAATTTAAAGGGCTTTATTGATTAAAATAGAGGAATACAAAAGTAAAGAATTTATACGTGTTACTTTATTTTTATAGCTGAATTGGTTCCTTTCCCATATCATCAAGCAGACTTCAGGAGTGTCAATTACCTCTTCTCGTTGAGGGGTTTTTGGGGGATGGTTGGTTTAGGATATTTTAAGCAACATGATTGGCTATATCCTTTAACCACTCTTTTAGACCAAAAGCATAATCTATATTTATTTTTAGTTCACCCTTAATTTAAGTTATTGATACAAATAATCGTGTGTTAATTACTAGAATAAACTAAAAAAGTGTTAAGTATTTCAATACCAAATGTATTCAGAATAAAGTGGTAGTATTTAAAATCCTTAACATCAAAATATAAACAATAACAAATACCCCTGTCGTAGCAAACCTGCGTACTCAGCGAATTTCCAATGCATAATATTTGTCTTAATACCATATAAAGCCGCATACCAAGTTTCATAAAAATATATTCACATATAAGCGATTTTAATTATTCTCCATAAGAATAACATTAGTAATGAGTATGTAGGTTTGGTGAAACAAGGAACACAAACAATTGTTTTTTTATGCAAATATAAATATAATTTAACTAGGCGAAGCCACATACCAAGTTTCATCAATATTCAATCATAAATAAGCACTATATAACATTTTAGTTATTCTCCAAAAGAATAACATGGGGGCTGAGTAAGCAGGTTTGCTGCAACAAGGGAAAAATGGGTTTTTATAGAATTATTAATATAACTCAACCAAGTGAAGCTACATACCACGATTTATTAATTTATGTTTATAATTAAGGGCGTCATTACATTTTACTTATTCTCCATAAGAATAACATGGGGGCTGAGTACGCAGGTTTACTGCTACGGGAATAATCAACAAAAAATCAATTTTTTGTGCAAGTATCAATATACCAGTACTACGTGAAGCCACATACCAAGTTCCATCAACATACATTCATAAATAATCGAGATATCAAATGTTATTTATTCTCCATAAGGATAACATTGGACAACGTACTGTGTTTAGCACTTTGAATATCTCAGCAACGGTTGGGCATAGAATCACAATTTAAAAACCAAAATGATTGTTTTGTGGAACTGAACAGATTGGTAAAAGCAAATGTGAAGTTTACATTAAAATAACCTTAGGAAAAACCAAAAACCTTTTTCCCATAAGATTAATGAAGAAGATTTTATGAGTAGGTTTTTTGGATTTTCTCCGTAACCACTTAACCTAGGTTAATAATTCAAAATACTATATTATTTGTTTTTTAAGCTCTACAACATGGTCAGAACCAAAATTATGCTTTTAAAAAATTTTAAGGTGAAAAATGCAAAAACTGATTTTTGGAAAATTTAAAACCCCATAAACCCCCTTTCCCATGGTCCGATTTTTCTGGTTTTCGAACTTAGTCATGAATGTCATTTTACACATTTGAGCCAAATTTCATCGAAATCGGACGTTTTTTACTCAAGTTATCGCATTCACGGACACACACACATATATATATATATATATATATATATATATATATATATATATATATATATATATATATATATACATGTATATAAATTTGAACGAACAGTGTTTTTTGTCATCTGGGGACCTCAAAACAAAAAATTGTGATGGTCTCGGGCTTAAGTCTTACCATGAGACCTACGGTAATAGCTTGTTCCCTATAGGGGAAATTCGCTAAAATATAACCATATGATTTAAATGACAGAACACTATCATATGATTTAAGACAGTTCAAACATCTTCCCTTTTCCAAAAAATGTTAAGACCGTAAAAATCTCCAGTTTTTCTCACAATGCATTTCCTGAACGATCACTTAGTGTTCTCCCATGATGAGTTGTGCGGGACTGTAGCCTATTTCTTGAAGAGGGGTGTTTCTCAGTTCAAGTAGCGCTTTTTGGAAATCCACTCCATGTTCTCGTGATTTGTTAAGCAGATTTTTAAAAATCTTTACAGCTGATTCTGCTTTACCGTTTGCTTGATGATGGTAGGGAGGGGATAGAACCACTTTGAATTTCCATTCCTGGGCAAAATTATGAAAATTTTGTGCTATGAGGTGTTCCACTTTCTGCAAAAACAACTTCCGGTACGGTATTCCATATCTAGCAAATAGCTCCTTGCAGAATGTTATAACAGTGTCACTTGTGCACTTAGTTGTTTTTAGTGAATTTCCTTTGGAAAGTGAACTATTAGCATGACCCGCACGGTGAAACTTAAGCCCGGGACCACTATAGAAGTTCCTAACGTGACCCCCTGAACACGTTTTGGGGGGTTGTTCAAAATTTTATATATATATATGTATATATATATATATATATATATATATAGACATATATATATATATATATATATATAGACATATATATATATATATATTTATGTGTATGCACTCTAGCGGTCACATTTTTTGTCCGATTTACTTCAAATTTGGTAGGGACGTTCCTTTCTATAATCTGTTGGATAAGTTCGTTGGGCAAAACAATCGGAAAACTCTAAACCCATTTTTTGGGGATTAATCTTTCAAATTTAGAGTTTTTGGGCCCAAAAAGGGTCAGAAAAGCCCCAAATGTAAAGTCAATGCATGTAAAAAGATGGTAATTAGAAAGGCGAAAGTTTTAAGCCCTCTCTCATCATTCTAGCATAAATATCTACCGAGTTATTAAAGAAAATGTGTATCGGCTAAACACAGTACGTTGTCTTATGGGGGTTTTACACTAGAAAAGCCTGTTATTCCTTAGTTATAGTACTTTTATTACCCCCAGCAACCTCATGCCTACTTTCAAGCCTGTCTGGACCTTCTCCTAACCTTATATGCGCAAAATTGTATTCCCAGCTTTGCAAGTAAATGAAACCAGGAGTATCAGAACAGCCAAAAAATCAAAGTTTTCAGATTTCGATAACAAATGGACAAATGTATGTTTTTACACTGATTTTGAGTTTTAAAAGTTGTTATGTGGAAATTCACTTCCCTCACGTCAGCGTGCTGCGTGCAAACTCGTTTCACTTCAAATAATGATGAATAATAATCACTAACAATTAAATAGTGGATCAAACACTCCTGAGCAAAATCAATATTGATTTACTGCCAAGGCCTCTCTGGAGTTTCATCTCGTATAAGGGGTTCTCGCTGTTGATTTGGAGCAACCCATTTGCATGTTTTGCAGGAATTGGTTTAATTTCTTATGTCTCTATTCAGAAGAACTCTCTTATGTCTCTTAAGAACTTATGTCTCTATTCTCTATAAGGCCAGAAGAAAACATCTCTTGCTCTTCTAATGCATGAATCTGGACAGTGATGAGTTAAATGTATAATTTGAATAATCTCTTGTATTAATGTATTGGGAATGACGATTTGTTCTCTTTTAAGAACAATTCCATCTTCAACAGCTAACTCATCACAAAATGGCCAGAATGGTTTAAAGTTGTCTGGCAATTGCCTCCTTGATGTAGGCCATCCCCATTGTAAGGTTTTCATGGTTGCAGGTTAGTTGGTTGTATAGTATAAGGGTTTTTAATTGATGGATTTGTTGAGGTTTTGGTCCAATACCTAATTTGTGAAAGCACTTTGTTTGTCACGTTTAAATACTGAAAAGAGCTGGATTTTCAAAACTTTTTATGTTGTCTGTTGAACATATTTGGACGTCCTTCGGATCATCAGAGCAGTTAATCTGATTCACCAGTTGATCAAATTAAATGAGTCCGAGCTTTATAGAGTCTTGAGCACCAAGCAATGGATTGTGAGGAGTTTGAATAACCTCACAGGTCAACTTGTGTCTCTTATTCTTCCACCTGACATGTAGCTGAATCTTTCCCAGTGAGCACTGAGATGCGCCTCCATAGATCGTAAGTCTAGTATTGCTTTCTTTTAAACTAACTATTCCTACAAATTCTTTGAGTTTGTCATAACCAACAACAGTATATGTTGAACCACTGTCCAACTGGCATTTAATAATCTTGTTACGGTACTCTCTTTTATAAATAGTGGGAGATTAACAAACAAACGTGTCTTTGGAGAGACTTCTTCAATGTTATAAATGGCATCATGACCACTAGATTGGTCACCGTCAGTACTATAAGATGAATTTATCTGCCTCACATTCCAGTTGTTTTGCATACAAACCTTAGAAAAGTGATTTTTCTTTTTACATCTATTACAAACTTGTTCATACGCTGAACAGTTCTTAGAACTGTGATTAGTTCTACAGTATTTACAAGGGTGAGTAGTATTATTCTAGACTTTGAAATTGTTTTCACTTCTTGTTTCAATTTCATTATCACTCGATAATGATTTAATATTAATAGCTATTTTTTCTGAATGTTCACCTGCAACACATAACTGATTTGCTTTGCCCAATGATAAATTTGTTTTAGCTAATAAGCGTTTTCTGAAACCCGGTATATGCACCAGTGCACCAGTGCCGGGACTTGTCGGAATGCCCGTGACCGTGATAGCGCTATCTAAATGTTTATTCGTTTGTGTCATAACTCGTTCGTGTATGTGTTGTTTTGTTTAAATTTTAACATCTTGACGACTTGCTAGCCTTGAAAATGTTGAACTTACAATGAAACATGTTGGCATAACCTATATGTCAAACATTTTGGACTGTTGACGGAGGTAAGAAACCTATTTAGTAATAAATAACACATTATTATTTTTTCTAACATTACATTTATTGATCAATTCTATAAGTTATTATCAATATTAGTAAAAAAGTGGTTTCATGTCAGATAGCTGTTTTAATTTTTACCTGCGAAACTCTTTGGTTGATTTCACTAAAATATTATTCAATAGAAACCGTTTTAAAACTCTAATGAACTTAGACCAACACCAAAATAAAAGACGAGTACATTACTTTAGCCAAGTGTTAAGTAAACATCATAATTTATTTTGAAAAGATTGGCTAATGAGTTTTGTACACAAAATGTTAAAAAATTAGCTAAGGAAAGTAAAATTTTGAAAGCTCTACATAAGGCCTATTTATTTTGTGCTTAATATCAGGTTCAAAATCCAAAAATACATAGTGTTCGTATTTTCCTAACACTATGCATACCGATACTTATATATATATATATATATTGTAATAGTTTAAACTAATCTAATTCTTGGAGAAGGATGAACATTCCAGTGACTATGATGTAAATATTTACATCATGGCCAGTGACAACTTCAATTTAGGCCATCAACACCGATCAGCTGTCGCTATAAATCTGGCAACGTCGCAAAATCACTCACCCGCCCGATTTGGTGACCGCGACCCTAGTGAATATAATATAAAATCTAACTTCCAATTGTGAATCAAAACCTCTCTTACTTTATTTTTGTGTAAAGGATGATTATAGAAATAAAAATACATAAGGCCCCCCATGATGCATTTGACTGTTTCATGCTGGCACATCATGCAAATGACAAGCAATCGAATATGTGCAATTGACTTGCAGCTAGTGAGGAATATTACTTAAGTCGTCTGTTCAATTGACCATGAAACTAGTCTGTTACCACATACTGGGCCATTTCAAGGCAAAAAGATGATAAAAACACAGGAGAATAGAGTAAACAAATTTATATACAATAAATACATTGATACAAATAGACTCAATTGGTAGCTTTTATAACTCAAGTTTTATAAATTAAGTTTCAGTTAAAATGAAATATTATATAATGTTAAAACCGTGTTATTAAATAACGAAAATAAAGAACTGTACTAATGAGAATGTGATATGACAGAATGTTATGACTGCATGAGGGTGGGGGGCACAGGGGGCAGAGGCGGAGGTACCAGATGGGCCGACAGCCACCACATGAGGAACGGCTGAAGCCCCGCCGTGAACAGCAGGAAGTAGAGCCTTCGCTTGTTGCCCCCGCTGCCCCCGTAGCCGCTGTACTCGTGAGTGGTCGTGACCTCAGCCAGCACCTGCCACTTGAGTGACCTCATCTGTAATATTCAAATAATAACAAATTCAACTACAGTAACTACTTAATAACACAACCAATATAATCGGTTTGTTGATGATGTCTTGTTCAAACAAAAATTTCTGTCAAGGTGTCTACTAAAACCTCAGTGTAACATTTCCTAACTCTCCTATATTTACAAAACAATTGAAAATCGACAGCAAAAGACATTTAATCTCTTTATAAAACGCTTACACAACAGGGGAGAATACTTTAAGGTGAATACCAATGAGTTATGAGTTACGTTTTCAACCAGGTGAGATGAATTGTGTAGCCTTGACATTGTCTAAGACCAACTAATTCTTCAGCCAGGATCATTAATTAATAATCCAATGACCAATAGGATCAAACCTTCACAACATTTTCTGATTTTGCTCAGGACTGATCTGGCAAACTTCAGACCATGAAGCAAGCACACCGACCACAACACTTCCCAGGCAATTATTCACAACCACGAATACCCAAGCCTTGTAATATCTGTAGCAAATAACGATCACTCCGCAATCGCCTATAACAGACGACCCAATGATGTGTCATCCCCGTTTGAAAAAACAAGTACCAATATTAAATTCCACACAAAAAATGGTATTTTTTCCCCTGGGTCCCGTCTCCCTCTAAACTGAAACTTGAAATTAAAACAAGCATTTTTGGTTTATTAAAAAAATCTACGTTTCAAAGAATTTTACGTTAGATTGTTAAAGTTGTGCTTTGTAGTTTTTTTTTTAAATGTAATTAAGTAATTTAATTATTATGTACATTAATAACTCAGTAATAATAGATAATAGCTCATTTAATATCAGAGAGCCCCATAAAACACTTTTATATTTTGAAGCCTCTTACGAGTTTCTTGTAAATTTCCACGACCTTAAATTAAAATGTGAAAGGCCAACGGAGCAAAGGACATAAAGGACGAAAATCATATGCCTGTTTATACTTATGGTGCATTGTCTGCTGCCTTTCTACCAAATTTTTGCTAATTGGTTTAGGAAGTATATGATTCATGGAAATTTTGAAGGTTATTAGGGCGGAGCCTCTTAGAACGGGAATAAGCCCATAACGGTTTATTTTAGGATGAACCCATCTTCTTCCAAATATCTGCTCAATAACTCATGTAGGTAGTTTGTGTAGTATGGCTTAAAATTCATAACTACTTCAGCGTTACAATCACAATGACTACCAAGACAAACTGAGCTTTAAATACCATGTTGCAATGGCTTTGTGTTCCTTACCCAATGTTTCAATGCCGTGCCGTTGTTTTACATTGTTTAGTATACCATTATGGAGTAGTTAAAGCACGTGTTCCTCCATTTCGTGGTGTATTCTACTGTGAAAGGTTGGGTAATCTGTACCCATAAGATCGACTTTGGAGCAGTGACAGGCCAATAGGCATAGGCCTAAAGACGTATGTAATGATTTTAAACAACCTAAAAGTTTCCTGCTCCACACGAAAATGAGCATCATTTTTAATTTCATTCAGTACAGTCTTTTTTTAACGCAGAACAAATCTGGTTTATAAACAAACATATAGATAAACAAAGTTTAATACAAATTTAAATATCGCCGCTGCATACAACATTTCACTGCTCAAAGCGATTCAGAAACTCAACTTATTTTATTTATATAGATAAATACATTTGTTACTTGTAACGTCTGGTATTGCTAATAACCTTTCCATAATGAATTAACAGCTGCAATTCAAAACAAATTATTCCCCATGTTAACCTTATGGACAAAAAACAAAAACTTTGAGGGCGCGTGCCTTTTAAAATTAAAATATCGAAAAATAAAAACCTTTATGCACAACTACAAATCAGGGCGAATATTTTGGTAAATCAATCGTTAAAATCGGTTCAGAAATAACAGAGGAATTCTCTTAACAGAAATCGGCTTAGCGTATTAATATATAAATGTTATTTAAACAAATTTCAAATAATGTCTCACTTTATAATACGTTTTTAACTAATTTACCAGAATTTAATCATAAAACAATTAATTTATTCTTGGTCCAAAAGGATTTGATTGGCAATAATTAAATTCTTTATCAATTTACAAAGCTGAGGAACGAAAACTTGCAAGTGAAGCAGGGGAATTGGGAGAAGTAAAGTGCCCACAGTGGGAATGTGCTGTACAGACATCGTTTAGGGTGTTCAAACACAGCATAATAACAACTAAGGTTGCAAGTTTTTTATTACAAGCAACAATAAGCAATAACAAGCAAGCTATAATAACTTACCATAAAAAATGCTAAGGCAAATCCACAGTAGAGTAGTCCAATGTAGTATCCAGTCTTATTTAAAGCAATACTAAGAAGTACTGCAGCTATAATCCTGTAAAATAATAAATTGTTACAATCTCAAATAAAACAAAACTACA
Source organism: Allygus modestus (assembly GCA_963675035.1). Taxonomy (NCBI): domain Eukaryota; kingdom Metazoa; phylum Arthropoda; class Insecta; order Hemiptera; family Cicadellidae; genus Allygus; species Allygus modestus. Next base: position 400,691,517 of record OY776111.1, on the reverse strand, counting down.
AAATTATTGAATATATAAAAAGCAAATCAATAAATAAGTAAATAATGTTCCCAGTACATCTTCAAGGAAATATCGGGTGTCCCATAATGGTCCCCCCTCTTAATTTTTGAACGACTGTAAATTTTCAAACAATCTTTGGTAAATGTCACTAGCATAAGTCACAGTATTTTTTGAAGTGGTTAAGGGTTTCAACTAGGGATGAGTCGATTCAAATTCTCGATTCTCGATTCCACCGATCCTCAGGCTTAGAATCGGAATCGAGAATCGATGGCCCAAAGTCGATTCTGACTCTATCGATTCCAGGCCGTCGATACGCCCGCCGTTTACCCAGATTTATGCCGCTATTTATAGAAAATTCGAGTAGAGTAGTTGAAAATTGTATAGCTACTCCCGCTGTTTACTCAGATTTACGCCACTGACCATCGACAATTCAAGTTGAGTTGTTGAAAACTGCGTAGCTACTCCCACCGTTTACCCAGATTTACGCCGCTAACTAATGTTTAACTAAATATATTACTGAAATAAATAAAAATAATCTATTTTTAGTTCATATAAAAGGAGACAATGACCGGTTAATTATTTATGGATACATATGAAGTAAGATAAGTGAGAGAAGGGCACAGGGAGTGTTTGGGTCGGGGGCTAAAAATCTGACCTTGGTGTTAAGGAAGGAAGACGGGACAGGAGGGGAAGGGTAGGGTCCGGTTGAAAGCAATAAATCAATCTGCTGACCAACGTTATTTCTTTGAGTCATTATCTTACAACCACGTTTTTCCCTATGAATTATGAATTTATATTAAATATTAAACAGATTTTCTTTTTCTATATTACTACAGTATACTAGTGAAATTAACATTAAATTATGTAAAAATTGCATTACAAATTATTTTGATAATTAACAAAAAAAAGCTGCTGAATAACTTTATAATACATTTAAAAACGTTAATCTACAATCATTAAAAATTAATTTTTAAAAAATTGCTTTTTAGCTTGTATACAAAAGTTAAAACCCATAAATTTATCATTAACATTACAAATGTATTTTTATCGGTCAAGAATAGTTAACATCCAAAGTGATTGCTTTATAACACAAGAAAATCAATTTCAAAAAATATCATGGGAGATTTAAATAACTTAAAGCATAACAATTATATGAAAAATAAACATACAATTCAACTTAGGTTTTTTATATTTATTTTTGTAAGTTTGTTTGATCAATGAAAAATAACCACCAACCACCTGATTGTCTCAATTTATTAAATAAAAATAAACTACTGACTAACTTATTGTCTTTAATTATTCTTAAAATATTACTTTGTTATTTCACCTATTATTATAAATCGATGGAATCTGAATCGGGAATTGAGAATTGATTTGTAAGAATCGGAACCGGAAAAAAAAAATCGGCAACGACTCATCCCTAGTTTTAACCCTCACCCCTAAATAGAAACCGTTGTTTGACCGGATGATGCAACTCAATACCAATGGTGACCCGGTTAACCCTTTGAGTGCCAAGGGCCGAATATATCGGCTTTTGAATCTGCCACCTAAAACCCCTGTTATTACAGTACATCGGCTTATGAATCTGCCACCTAAAACCCCTGTTATTACAGTACAAGAAATTTTACCATTGCAAGCTCCGTCTGCAGTCTGCATCTTACATGTAGTGTAACCTAGTAGACACAAATGGAACTAACTTGTACTACGTGCTCAGCATAATAAACGACATGGTCTATAAAACTGCTAGCCTCTCAGGTTGGCTGAGCGGCCTCCCCCCTGGCAGCTCGGTCCAGGTAGTGCCTGGGCTGAGGGTTCAATTACCGTCTCAGTTGGTGGTGTTTATGTGCAACTCATGGAAAGTTCGTTCACCTGCTTATGGGAGAGTTGAAAGGGAGGGCAAACAGTGGACGGCACAGGTCCAAGCTGACGGATTGGGACAATTCTTTGTTAGTCGCATATTTGATCAGGTGTTTTGCTACTTTTCACCTATCAATACTGTGTGTGTGTCAACCAGAAGCACGTTTTTAAGTGTTCAGACTAGGGATGTGTCGGTTCTTAAAGTCGGTTGTCGGTTTTACCGGTTTTTAACAACAACAAAAAAAACTAAACCGACAACCGATGGTCAAAAGTCGGTTTCAGTTTTTCACTGTCAGTAAGTGCTCGTGTTGGAAATAAGCATTTTTATTTTGTTCAAATATCGCTTAGACTCCCAGTCATTGAGATATATCAGTGAAAGTAAAAAATTATACAATAAAAGAGATACACGTATCGTGATACCTCAGCCCAATATTTAAATGGCATCTCGCTTTGGTATAACAATCGGTGTGTAGTAACACTTCCACGCTCATGCGGTGGTCAAGGCAGAGTTTACTGCTTATCGATCACATGTATTCGACATCATAAGTATTACCGTATCATATCGAGGCACTGAATAGCAATAACTCGTGTTGTTAAAAACGTTTCGCCTTTGGAATACCATATTCCAAATTATTGATTTCTAAGTTAACAAATGGTTAAAACTTAATACCCCCGTCGCAGCAAACCTGCGTACTCAGCAAATTTCCAATGCATAGTGTCTGACTTCTACATAGAGCCACTTACCAAGTTTCACAAAAATACATTCATAAATAAGTGATATATAGCATTTTTTTATTCTCTATAAGAATAACATTAGGGCTGAGTACGCAGGTTTGCAGCAACAAGGAAGATAAGAAATGTGTTTTTTGCAATTATTAATTTAACTCAACCAGGTGAAGCTACATACCAAGTTTTATTAATTTAGGTTCATCATTGAGGTCTAAGAGAGATATACAACTTTACTTATTCTCCATATGAATAACGTGGGGGCCGAGTATGCAGGTTTGCTGCTATGGGGAAAATCAACAAAAAACCTTTGTTGTGCAAATATCAATATACCATAACTAGTTGAAGCCACATACCAAGTTTCATCAATATACATAACATTGGACCAACGTACTGTGTTTAGCACTTTGAATATCTCTGCAACGGTTGGACGTAGAACAACAATTAAAACACCAAAATGATTGTTTTGTAGAGCTAAACTGATTGGTAAAAAGATATGTAAAGTTTTTAATAAAATTATCTGAGGAAAATACAAAAACCTTTTTCCCATAAGCTTAACATGGGAAATTTTATGGACGTGTTTTTTGACTTACTCTACAACCACTTAACCTAGGTTAATGATTCAAAATACCAAATTATTTGTTTTTTAAGCTCTATAAAATGGCCATAACCAAAATTAAGTGTTTTTTATTTTAAGGGGAAAAATTAAAAAAACTGATTTTTGGAAAATTTAAAACCCCCATAAAACCCTCTTCCCATAAACCGATAGATCTGGTTTTCGAACTTAGTCATAAATGTTACTCTCTACATTTGTGCCAAATTCCATCAAAATCGGGCGTTACTTTCAAAAGTTATCGCGGTAATGGACACATATATATATGATGACAAATATATATAAATTTGAACGAATAGTGTTTTTGGCATCTGGGGACCTCAAAACAAAAAGTTATCATGGTCTTGGGCTTAAGTCTTACCATGCCACCTAAGGTAATAGCTTCTTCCCTATCTGGGAAATTCGCTAAAAGAAGAACATATGTGATGAGTTAACCTTAACACAAATTAAAAATAACGCCAGATTTGAGAAATTATCGACTGTAGTTTGGACTTAGTCTGCTAGTGACAGTGACACATCACATGTATTGTATCATCTCTATCGCGATATTTCAATAAGTTACGTCTCGAACCGAACACGCTCATCACAACTTTAAGTTACATTCATGAATTTACCGCCCGGAACAATAGCGCCTCATTAGCTCTTGTGGTGAAAATACAAATTACAACCAATGCAAGAACAACAAGAAGCAAGAGATTCGACCTCCAACTGCCAGGATCACTAGTGTTGTCAACTCCAGACACCAGACACCAGGATCGTTAGTGTCTTCGGGCGACGACTCACGTACAACCTTCATGAGTGTATTCGTTTATATAATCAGATTGTGCATATCACATCGACATATCGACATCACTCATCACTCTTCACTAGCAGACGATGACGCGACGTCTAAGAGGGTCTACGGGATTACTGCCAGTTTTACTGTGTATTTAATAAAGTCGGGCATTTTTATTAAGAAAGTTTGTTAATATCGTCGAGAATGCCAGAAGAATTAGTCGACAATCTACCATTTAGCTCAATTAATATTGCTAATAATCCCGACCCCGGAGGTAGTCCTACTGATTCCGTAGCCTAAATCTAAATGTAAATCCTACTGTATTTATGATTATATTCTTCCTGTAGGAAAAGATTCTAGGGTTTCCAAAGTCTGCAAAACTAAAAGATCAGCAAAAACCGGTAGAAACAAAAACAAAAACCGGTAGGTATCAACACTATTTCTCAATACTTTTCTGAAATTAACCTGCATATTAACTCTAAAAAAACCCAATACATGTTCATAACTACAGCTCAAAAGAAAAAATGTCTAGATAGGGCTGGCTTCCTGGCACCTTCTGTGCTTTTGGATGAAGAGATGCTTGAGGAATCTTCTTCAGTGGGAGTGAGGTTGGATGATGGTCTTAGGTGGTCAGAGCATGTTGATAAATTGGCATCTATTTTAACCTCGAATGATTTTGTTCTTAGAAATCTGACCGCCTTCAATAATTTAGCTTTAAGTAGATTAGTCTATTTTAGTTTGATTGAAAGTCATTTAAGGTATTCTATAGTGCTTTGGGGCTTGTCTAGTAAATTGAATCTTAGACGAATTTTCATAATACAGAAAAAAGCAATTAGATGTATCTCTAGGCTTCGGCCTAGCGATTCATGTAGGGGGTCAAAGAGTTGCAGATCCTCACCGTTCCCTCTCTTTATATTTACGAAACAATTCTATATGCTAAGGAAACCAATCAGATACAGGCTCATCAACATTCATATTTTACTAGAAACCATAATGTAAATCCGTCTGTACAGCACAATTTAAAGCTTTATGAATCGAAACCATGTTATGCTGGCTTGAAATATTTTTCAAAACTTCCCTCAGCTATTAAAGAAATCAGTGACATTAAGAAGTTCAGGACGAATTTAAAGCAACATCTTATTGAGAAGAGCTATTATGATCTGCCACAATTTTCCTGATTTCTACCTGAACGGGTCCTTTTTTCCTTTTTCCTTTTCATTGAGACATTCCAAAGCACTAATACCTCACCTTATAGCAACTGATTGGACAACGTCGGTCTTCGACAACCTTAGAGATAGTGAATTATGACGGGTCCCATGCCTCTGGGTCTACGGGACTACGAAGGAGGTAACAGGTAGACTTATTTTGTTTTTAAGGATAGGCCTACAGTAAGGTTAGCCCAAACTTTAACCTTAACATCTTTAACAAAGCTTAAGTAAAAGATTACTTAAGACTACGGTACTGCCCTAGGCTATCTTTGTTATTATTTGGCTAAAAAAGGTTTCAAGCCTAGGTGATTAATTAATGTTGTAATGGCCCATAATATTTAAATTAATTTGATTTGTTTTTTATTGATTACTTATGACTTTTTAACCAACTCTCCTGCAGAGTGTCTCTGCAACAGTATTTAAGTCTGAAATAGGAATTTATAGGTGTCTAATCAATTAAAGTTTGGTAAAAACGTTTTTTGTTAGTTGATAATGACCCTGTAATAAAAGTTCTTTGAAACATAACCAAAACCGACAACCGTATAAAAAAAAACCGAACCGATAAAAAAATGCAACCAACCCATCCCTAGTTCAGATGTTCAATATTTTTTTTAAATCCACAAAATAACACATTCAACCACACCAGTCACTAACTTGGCGCTCAAAGGATTGAAATAATCATGCTGTATAGTACTTTAATTGGTTTTAATGAATTTATTTGTCAATGATTGTGCTTTATATAGAACATAAATAAATTGTACACTGTGCAGGTCAATAATAACTTGCAGGATGATAAAAAATGTTTTGTTTGTAAAAACAGACTGTTTGGGTTACCTACGAATAATGCAAAACTATACAAGTTGAATGCTTTGATATAAAAAATTAATCACCCTAATATTTTTTGTTATCAATAATTTCAAGAAACTGTTTAAGTAAAATTTTTCCTTAAAGAACTTATTATATATAAAACCAATAATTTTCATTGATGGTTACTTTAATTTTTTCCCTATAACTTGAATTTTTTGTAAAAAATAAGAAAAAAATATAAAAAAGCGACAACTTAGCTTTGACTGTGAGATCTTAAAAGTTGTACTTTTTACCAGTAAAACTTTAGGCAATTTTCATAACAGTTTTGGCAGTCACCTTGTACATTGGCGGCAAGATTCCCTATACAAAATATTCATTATGGTGTACCTACCCCACATATTTATAGCCAGCATAAGCGATGAGATCAAATGTCTTGAGTTTAGTCTGAATGTTGGTAATGTAGAGGGTGACCAGAGCCACCAAGATCTCCACAACAGACCAGGCCAAGGCAGAGCTAGCTAGTACGCCCAGAACCTCGGGGGCAAACCTGTTCTGGGTCCCCAGTGCCAAGCCTGCCACCAGCACATAACTGTAACAAAAACAGACTTTACTATAGTCAGTAATGGAGTAATGGAGAGGGTGACCAGTGCTACCAACATTTCCACAACAGACCAGGCCAAGGCATACCTAGCCAGTATGCCCAGAACCTCGGGGGCAAACCTGTTCTGGGTCCCCAGAGCCAAGCTGCCACCAGCACATATTGACACAAAACACACCACAACACTGTTGTCACTTTAATTATGATTTAAACAATTTTTTTTAAATAAAATATTAACCCTTTGAGTGCCGCGGCATGAAGGCCATTTCTTACGCATATATATTGCCAGGCTAATTTTAATGGAAAATGTAGTAGTTTATATCAAATACCATTTTAGAGGTATCCATATAATTATTCATTTATTTTGTGCATGAATAAATTATCTATAAAATAGTATAAGGTAACTACGATTAAAAAATAAATTTGGACTAAAAATATCCTTTTTTATATAAAAAAATTAAAAATTAATTTAAGAAAAGTAAGGAAAGAGCAGAAAATGCTGATCAAAACTGATTTATAAATTATTACAGTAATATGAGTTAAAAAATGTTTGCAAAAAATGAAATAAAAATATATTACAATTCCAAAAAGGCCCTAGGCCTAGGCTAGTTGGTTACTAAATGTTGAAGTAGAATTTTGTAATGTAAACAAATATTTTTTAGTTTGTTGTCAGTAAACATGCTTATTATTACTAGTACATAAGCATTAGGTTTACTAAAGTAAATGTATGCACAATAAAATAGAAAACAAAAGGTATATGTGTACCTTTCACTTTCACAAAAACTTAAGTATCTGCAACAATGACGATGTTTCCAAGTTCATTGCAAATTAATTCCCGAAGGTTACTCAAGTCGTTTCCATCTTTTCTGCTACTCTTTTTTGTTTCATAAGTAAATAGGAAGTAAAAAACACTAAAACACAGCTTCAATAGCAATAATATCAGTGAGATTTACGTCGTTTGCCGGTATAACCTTCGACAACAACAAATACAGACGACATCTGCGGCAAAGATAACTAAATGAGGGTCTGCTAACAGACCAAAGGCAACGAAATTGCTATAGAACTGATAGCTGGAAGCTTCTGGATCAAAACTACTTTGGAAGCTGTCAGCGATGCTCGGCACTTTATGCGTAATGCATCGCGTCGCTGTGTGCGATGCCGCGGCACTCAAAGGGTTAATGCCCAGCTGCTTTGTTTTGTTTGCTTTTTAATAAGTAGAAATTGTTAACATTTTTTATAGGGAACAGTCATCCTTGGGTTTTGAAAGAAAATCAGACACCGATTAAATAGATATACTCAACTCACTAGATACAGCAAAGATCTCTTTCTACATCTGAGAGCATTTAAACCATTTCGGTCTCTAAATAAGCCCATTAAAGTAAGATTCGGGACAATCTCACAAGTCTCTTAACTGTCCCAGTCAGTGCAGCAATGAGAAAAGATTTCATGTAAAACTGAACAATGTTACTCTTAAGAAGAACTTTTATATCTGTTGAGGTTGGGATATATCCATGAGGGTATTGTATAGCCCCAATGTATAAAAGAAAATATACATATGATAAATTTAATAACAATCTTTTTTGTTTAACACATAATTTTGGTCTCTGTCCCCACTCCGCAAGGTCCGAGTAGTGGCGCACTCACCCGGGGATGGGATGGCACCATTGCACTATGCCTAGTTTCTAGCCAATGCGTCGCCATAATATATATATGTAGGTAATATATATATATATATAAAGGTACAGGAAACAGGCAGAAAAACCAAGCATTAGACATATATATATATATATATATATATATATATATAATGTTTCATGTGCCTGTGCGACCATGAGCCTAACGGAATGAGGAACAATGGATGAATGTAAATCGGAAGACCCCTTGGCCTTCCGCATTGCATAAGTATAAATAGGTTAAGAAAGGAAAATGGTCAAGGGCTCGCTCTTCTGTGAACTCTCTGCACTCAAAGACTAAAACACAAACAAATCACTCGTCTTCTTTCGTTCCCTTGGTACAGAAGAACGCACAGTTAGCGAAACCCAAACACCAGGTGATAAACACAAAAGTTGCTCCATTCCAGGCGTGAGTGGGCGGTGCGGGGGCTAGCATCAGGCAATGGAAATTAATAGGTAATGAACGACGTTTTGTCATGCATTTCATTTCATGTGAAACCTCCCGTTCCTATCCCCGAGGTGTTTGGAACTTACCTAGGTGTCAACCAGCACCGCACCTGTGTATTTCCTCTGATATAGTATACTGGGCTTGCCCAGGGATTTGTATCAATATCAATATCAACACATAATTTTGGTGTCTCAATATATTAGGTATTTTAATCTCTATTAGGTAATCAATTTATAATATCACAACCATTTATCAAAATCAAAATCCCTCCCATGACATTCTCAAGTTGGTGAGTTCCACAGTAAGCTAAACCAGTTGAGGGATCTGTCGGTTAGCTGACTTAGCATTTATACACTTTCAAAACATAACAAAGGTTAGATTTCCACAGTTTTTAACCACATTTTCTCTTGGATGAAAAAAACAGGGTCTTTTTCCTACTTTATTTTAAATTTTTGTGGATTGTAACAAGGAATTTTTAAGCTTACAAAACTTTAGAAAACTTTTAATTAAATAAAAATTACTGACGTTTCCCGAAAAAAAATTACAGCAAACCTTCGATAGTTTGACACTTTGAGTATCTAAGGGATGTTGAATTACCTATCAAAATGTCAAGCTACAGAGATTTTATGAACAAACATTAAAAACATACCGTACTTGAAATTTGCACATATTTAATGAATACAGTTCTGTAACACTAAACAAAAGTAGGAGGAGCCAGGAGTGCAGAATATGTCTGATCCGGCGAGTCAGGCTCGGGGGAAATTTTGGCTGCCAGGGGCAATTTTGGGTCAACCAAATAAATTTAAATTGCAAATTAATTTCCCAGAAAATTCAAACATCTTAATTAGATAACACAACAACAATGGAGTTGCATAAGCGATTTACAATAAAGTATAATTATAACCGTGTTTGTTTACCTCAAAAGTCAGTCGAGTGATCCTATATTTTTTGTCTCATTCTTAATGGATGGTCTATTGCTTGGCATCCGGTCGCGAGTCGCCGTAACTTATTCAAGAGATACTACCGTACTATGAAATGCTAAAACCTAAAGTAACTGTCTTACAAAGACAAATGATGGCCCATTTTTCCGTCTAGCTATCAAAAATTCAATAACATGTCAATCAAGGTTGGTAGACATTCCGTTCAGAGATATGAATAATACAATCACTATTTATCAGTGTATCAATTTTTCCGACTGTTCAAAGTTTTCATGTGGATTTCCTTCTTTCCCGAGATTTTATTAATTTGTATTGGTTTTGATTGATAATCCTAATTATATTCCTCCACTCCTCAAAAAATTGTATGAAAAATAAACAAGCAATTCAACATAGATTTTTAAAATTTATTTCATTTTGTAAGTTTATTTTACTGTATTTTATCAGTAACATGATTACAATGTTAAAGGTAATATTATAATAAGTCGCAAACAGTTTTTATCGAATTTAAACTTAATAAATTAAAGTAAAAACAATGAATTCAGCTTAGATTCTTTGATTGTTTCTTATTTGTAAGTTTTATTTAATTAGTAACAAAATCTTATCACAATGTTAGAGGTAATTTTATGAGTGACAACATGTTTTTGTGGAATTTAACCTTAATAAATTAAAGTAAAAACATTCAATAAATTAAGGTAAAAACATTTACTTGATTATTATTGATTTTCTTTATGAAAAGCTATTAAATTTTTATGTAAGATATAATGTCGCGAATTTTGAGGGAAATTTTTGGTTTGTAATAGTAGAATTGGGGGAAATTTCAGGGGTTTAAACATTTTTTGCACCCCTGGCTTATTGCTTATTGCATTACTATTACATCCCTGAATACTGTATATTTTTACTCATGTGTTTAATTTAATCAGATGTTTCTAGAATCATTTATCAATGTTATTGTTTATCAATTTATCTTTCAATTAAATAATCTTGTTTGCAAAATGTATTGATCTGATTGCAATAAATGGCAACGAGGATGTTTAAAAAAATCCGTGATTTTTTTTTGAAAACTTGTAATATTTACTATTTTATATCTAAAACCTTCTAAATATGGCTGAAGATCTAATCACTACATTAGTAGCGGCTCTACGGCAACTTCAACCACTCAACAAGCAACGCAGTCTGCCAGCCGATACGATGGTCACGGTTTTCAACTTCAACCATACGACGAAAATGAAGAAGCATTTGATAACTACATATCAAGGTTAGAAAACTTCTTTAATCTACGAAATATTACAGGAGATGACGACGAAGCGGATAAACGTAGAATTCAGATACTCCTAAACTGCTTAAGCCCTGGAGTGTTTCAGACATTAACTGCACTGACAGCACCCCAGAAACCCAATGAAAAGAGTTATGAAGAACTCAAAGCCTTGCTTAAGGGACACCTTTGTCCAAAAGCTAGTGAAATGGCAGAACAACACCGCTTTGTGCTTCGACTTCAAGAAGGTGAGTCCATTGGACAGTATGTTTCTAGTCTGAGGCAAATAGCGAATGCATGCAACTTTGTATGTACTGCCTGCAACTCGTCTACTATGGATGTTCACTTGCGATCTCAACTTGTAAGAGGAGTTAGCGATAACGACATTCGCGAAAGAATTTTACAGCAAGGAGCAGTTATCACATTCGATGAGACAGTTAAAATTGCCATTGCAACAGAAGCAGCAAAGCTGGAAAGTCGACAAATGCAAAACCAGAGATTACCAGTATCGGTTCCAGAGGTTAATAAGGTGAGTTTAACAAATAAATTCCCAGATCTTATATTTAAAGACAAGCTTGAAAAGTTGCGAGGTCGCTGTTTTAGATGTGGAAGCTCATCACACAGGTCTACTGAATGTGAGGCGAAGAACCGAACCTGTCAACATTGCAGGAAAGTCGGTCATATAGCTAAGGTATGTCTTTCAAATCCAAATTCAGTTAATACTCGCAGAGACCAAAAACAGTTCGATCAGACTTTAGCTTAAACGTCAACATATTCTAGAAGATCCGATGATGAAGACATATTCTGCATGCGGCAGTATAAGGGAAGCCGCAACGACAAAATGATGGTAGACGTGACTATAAATGACAAACATATAGATTTAGAGTTAGATACCGGTACAGCAGTCACTACAATGTCACTAGACACCTTTTAAAAGTTATTTCCTCACAAGATTCTCAAACCGACTAACCTCAAAGTGCATACATATACGAATGAAGTAATCAAAGCACTAGGCGTATGCCAAGTAAAAATAAAGCATGGCTACACAACAGTGAGAGGAGATATGTACGTCCTTGCTCAGGAAGTTGATTCTATTGCGGGCAGGGAGTGGATTAGAAAACTCAAAATTCCATGGGCAGATATCAGATATCTGCGGGCGGCCCAGCCAAACGAAACTCAGTCTTTGGGCATACTTCTTCAAGAATTCTCTGACGTTTTTAATACAAAGGTAGGCACAATTCCTAATTTTGAATGTGCACTACAACTGAAAGACAATACTAAACCTGTTTTCAAAGTGCAAGACCTGTGCCATACGCTCTTATGCAAAGAGTTGAAGATGAACTGAGAAGATTAGAGGCTGAGAAGATCATCGAAAAGGTTTCACACGCAAGCTGGGCAACTCCTATCGTACCTATAGTAAAACCTGATGGGTCAATAAGGCTTTGTGCAGATTATAAAGCAACACTCAATCCTGTCCTCCAAGATGAACGTTACCCAGTACCTAGGATAGAAGACATCTTCGCAAGTATGTCGGGAGGGAAGTTATTTTGTACGTTAGATGTCCGACAAGCTTACCTACATGTCGTCATGAATGAAGAGAGCTCCAGGATGCAAGCTATCAACACACATTTGGGAATTTTCAAAGTCAATAGGTTAATGTTAGGAATCAAGACTGCACCCACAATCTGGCAGAAACAAATGGATCAAGCATTGCAGGGACTCGAAGGGGTTTCTTGTTTTTACGATGATGTCAAAGTTCAAGGTAGCTCTTTTCCAGAAACACTAAATCGACTTAGAGCTGTGTTGGAGCGCCTGATAAGCTATGGAATCCGACTTAACAAGGAGAAATGCAAGTTCTTTGAAAAATCTATAAAATATTTGGGGCATGTCATTGACGAAAACGGTTTGCACAAGGATAGTGATAAAACAAAAGCAATCGAGGAAGCCAAACGACCAAACAACATAGCAGAACTAAGGACATTCTTGGGACTCGCAAACTATTACAATAAGTTTATACCAGACTTGGCAAGCATTCTTCAACCTCTCTATCAACTCCTTCAGAAGAACAACAAATTTAAATGGACAAGGCATTGTGAAGACACCTTCAACAAAGTTAAACTTCATATCACCAGTGAACAGGTGTTAGTTCCATTTGATCCAAAATTGATTTTGATACTGAGCACAGACGCCTCCCCTGTTGGTCTGGGAGCGGTGCTCTCACACAAAATGCCTGACGGATCTGAGAGACCGTCAGTGATGTGGATTAGTTTTACATCCACATCACTTTCTAAAAGTGAGTCAAATTACAGCCAGATAGAGAAGGAAGCAACTGGCTTGTATTGGGGACTCCACAAATTTTTCATGTACTGTTACGGACGGCCATTTACATTAGTTACAGACCACCAACCGTTGACATCGATATTCAATCCATCTAAAGCTCTTCCTACTGTATCAGCTTCCTGAATGCTTAGGTATGCCATATATTTGTCAGGTTTCAATTACAAAATAGTTTACAGGAACACTAAACTCCATGCCAACGCTGATTTTCTCTCCCGATTTCCAAAGGACAATCCTGAAGAAAATTACCCTGATGAGACTTCACTATTCCACATAAATCAGCTGGAGGGAACTAGAAGAGAGATAGCAGAAGCCACCAAGGACGATTTGGAACTATCTGATATTATTGCTACTATCACCAGACGAAAACAGCTCAACAAGACGGATGCATCACTTTATTCCATACAAGACGGCTGTGTTTTTAGAGGCGAGAGGGTCGCCATACCAAAGAAATTTCAGAAAATAATCCTGGACGAGCTACATTCCGCACATATTGGCATGACAGAAATGAAGGCCTTGGCACGCAGCTACTGCTGGTGGCCAACGATCAACCATGACATCGAACAACGAGTTCGAAGTTGTCTTCCTTGTTGTGAGAACCAGAACAACCCATCAAAGACAATTCATCCATGGACTAACCTACAACACAATGGCAACGGATCCATGTCGATTACGCGGGTCCATTTAAAAACTTCTACTTCCTTATAGTTGTCGACGCATATTCAAAATGGGTAGAAGTAGAGCCAGTAAACACAGTAACAAGTCAGAGGACCATAAAAGAATTGAGAAACATGTTCTCCAGGTTTGGACTACCATGGACAGTTGTAACAGACAATGGAACCGCTTTTTCATCCCATGAATTTCAGACTTTCGTCAAACTGAATGGTATCATTCATAAGAGAACTGCTCCGTATCACCCATCATCCAACGACCAAGTGGAACGTTACGTCCAGGTTATCAAGAAAGGCCTCAAAGCCATGTCGTCAGAAGCTGGAGATATGCACCTTAAGCTTTGCAGACTGCTCCTACAGTACCGAAGAACACCACACAATGGTACTGGTTTAAGTTCATCAGAGCTACTTATCGAAAGAAGAATTAGGACAAAACTTGACATCGTGAGGGAAACAACCTCTAATGAGCACCAGACAAAACACCCAAAGCAGAAGTTTGGAGTTGGAGACTGGGTTCAATTTAGGAACTTCAACTACAGCGCCAGTACGGATTCAAATCAAATCAAAAAAACTTTATTCATAAAATACATGTTATGTACATTGAATAGTGTCATCAAAACTTAAGAGTAGAACTTAAGACTAAAAATAAATAGTGAAAAACAAAATCAATATTAAATCCATGAGGGGGTGGAAAAGTACTCCTCCAGAGAATAGAAAGCAGGGGTAGAACCGAGACTACTGGGATGGCCGACATCTACTGGCCCGAGACAAGATCGAGGGGAAGAGGAGAGCCCCAGTCCACAAGGAAATGTGACGATCTCAAGTGGATGGACTGAAGGAAATGTGACGAGCTCAAGTGGATGGACAATATAAGAGCAACAAACCGTAGAGAATAGCGAAAATGATGACATTCAGAGATGAGAAGAGGATGCACCAGTAGCTCCGCCTGAACTACCGGATTCGCTGCCTTTAAGAAGGTCAACCAGAAGAAAAAGAGAACCAGTGAAACTATGCTGTTAACACTGATATGTTTTACTACACTACCGGTACAGCGAGATAAGAAGGGAGGACTGTTACATCCCTGAATACTGTATGTTTTTACTCATGTGTTTATTTAATCAGATGTTTCTAGAATCATTTATCAATGTTATTGTTTATCAATTTATCTTTAAATTAAATAATCTTGTTTGCAAAATGTATTGATCTGATTGCAATAATTACCAACATTACATTATTAAATCTTAGAACCAAATATTTTGTAATTTTCAACACAGTTCAATACTTACCCCAACCACTGACTAATCTGAAGGTCACGTAATCCCAGTACAGCCAGTGTCAAAATATAGGGACTTTCAAAGTAATGAGTGTGTCAAACTATCAAAGGTTTACTGTAATTTTGTTTCGAGAGTTTTTCTTTTCCTTTCGTAGTTTGGTGACGAAGTGAATTTGTTAAAGTGGGTTGGGGCACATTTCAATATCTACCCTTCTAGATATAAAATATATACACTTCAATATAGTTCACAAAATTGTCTCCAGCTCTAGAATACTAGAGTCACATAACTATTGTTAATTTTATAGCAAAAATCTTCACGCTCTTTTATTTGCTATTACATACTATTACATCTTATACAGGACAAGACAACTGTCAAACTGAGATGATTTGCAACAACAACCACCAATGTATTACACAAATTCTGGTATTTGGCTGCTCGAATTTGAGCCAATCCGGTTCTTTCAGTTTAAATAATTGTTATGCGATTCCAGAATTTAGCTTAATACAGCTGATATTGCTTCAATACTGTGTTTTGTTACCTTTAACATCTGTCAAATGCTCAATTTCAATGATTACTGTCCTTTTATAAGATTAAAATTGCAACTTTTAAAGCCTTTTAGTACGTGCCGATATAAATTTTACTGATTTTCTGCAAATCTACACATTGAGAACTTGATTTAAATAGCCTACTTCGATCATAAAAGTCGGTCCAGTGGTTCCTGAGATCTCAGCGTGACATAAAATTTGCTTTTGTATTAAATATTAGAATGTTTTTCAAAAGTTTAATCTTTTAACAGCACTCATCTCAATAATCTGTTGGTTTACTTAAAATTTTGTTCCATACATTAATAGAGTGTTTCTCTTTTAAATTCTAATTCTCTAATGCTAATTGTAATTTTTTTTTAATTTTTAGATGAGACCCAACATTAGTTAATACCCCCATCGCAGTAAATCTGCGTACTCAGTGAATTTCCAATGCATGCATATATTTCTTACTACCACATAGAGGCACTTACCAAGTTTCATAAAAATACATAAATAAATAAGCGATATATAGCATTTTATTTATTCTCTAACATTATTGCCCAGAACGCAGGTTTGCTGTAACGAGGAAGATAAAATCTATTTTTTTGAAATTATCAATATAACTCAACTAGTTGAAGCTACATACCAAGTTTTAATAATTTATGTTCATAATTAAGGGAGATATAAAACTTAACGTATTCTCCATAAGAATAACATTAGGGATGAGTATCCAGGTTTACTGCTAAGGGGATGATCAACAAAAAAAATTTATGGTGCAAATATTAATATACCAGGACTAGGTGAAGCCACATACCAAGTTTCATCAATATACGTTCATAAATAATCGAGATATCAAATTATTAATATTCTCCATAAGGATAAAATTGGAAAACATACTGTATTTAGCACTTTGAATATCTCGGCAAGGGTTGGACGTAGAATCACAATTTAAACACCAAAATAATTGTTTTGTTGAGCTAAACTGATTGGTAAAAGCAAATGTGAAGTTTACAGTAAAATTAATTGAGGAAAAGCTAAACCATTTTCCCAAAAGATTAACATGGGAGATTTTATGAACCCGTTTTTTGGATTTTCTCCGCAAACACTTTATCTAGGTTAATGATTCAAAATACTATATAATTTGTTTTTAGGCTCTATAAAATGGTTTAAACAAAAATTGTGTGTTTTAAAACTTTCAGGGTAAAAAGTGCAAAAAACTGATTTTTGGAAAATTTTGAAACCCCATAAACTCCCTTTCCCATGGTCTGATTTTTTTGGTTTTCGAACTTAAAGTCATGAATGTCACTTTACAAATTTGAGTCAAATTTCATCAAAATTGTACGTTTTTTACTCAAGTTATCGCATTCACGGTCACATATATAGATATATATATGATATATATATATGATAATATATAGATATATTTATATATGTATAAATTTGAACGAATAGGGCCTAGTGTTTTTGGTATCTGGGGACCTCAAAATAAAAAGTTATCATGGTCTCAGGCTTAAGTCTTATGGTAATAGCTTCTTCCCTGTAGGGGAAATTCGCTAAAATAAAACATTTTCATCTTGAAAGGAGGAAAAGGTATTTGTTTTTAGTTTAAAACAGAAAAATAATAAAAACGATCGCTTACGTAACATATGCCATTGTTGGTATGTACAGATCTGGAGCGTTAACTTCATAACGAGGCTGAACTGGCTCATTCTGTTCGTACTTCACTGACCAGTCCTGAAAAATTGTTAGTAGTGAAATAATCATAGCACACAAATTATATAAATTAACTAAGTTAAACTTTTATAAGTATGCATATGAACCTCCAACAAGGCAAAGAGTACCATAAGAAATGAAAATGGCTAAGTAATGCATCTCAACTAAGCCTTTATGGTGCAACATTGGGGATTGTAATAAATAATGAGCAAAATACCCGTGTTTTGCATCCTACATATTCGGACAGTTTTTAATATAACATTATTGCAATAATGTTAGACTATAATTATTGTCAAAACTTGTTTAATTTTTGTTAAGGGTGTGCGAGTACCGATTTCTTTAATCGAGTCGAGTCGAGTAGTGCCAATTATTTTCGAGTTCCGAGTATTTTTGAGAGAGTAATTGCCATCAGTTGGTAGTTTAAAATAGAGTAATGGGATTTTAATACTACCCTAGATTTGATAATCTAAACATGGTTTCTAACTAATAAATGAGTAGCAAGAGAAAGTTTTAGCCAGTACAACTAAACTGGATTACGTATTGTCAAAAAAAACACGGTTTGACATTCGTTTCCGGCCGATAAAACACAGTCCGGTTGTCATTTGGCCAGTATCACCTGGTCCTTACATTACCTATAATCAATATTAGATGACGAAATCGTTAGTTACGGCCGATATTAAGTGGCCCGGTCACCACTTTTGCCGATATTACATTTTCTGTCGTCATTTACGGCCGATTTTACGTGATGCAATCGCCTTTTGTGGCCGTAACAACGCGTTTTAGCCGGTCGCAATCGATAGCGATCGTCATTTTTGGCCGATTTTACGTGATGCGATCGCTTTTTGCAGCTGTTATTACGCGTTTTGGTCGGTCGCAATCGTTAGCGATCGTCCGGAAATCGGCGGCAAATACTCGCTCGAACTTTCGAGTATTTTTCAAAACTTCCAAGTCGAGTTTGAGTATTAACCCTAGCAGTGGCCAACCATAAACTGTACAATGGCCAACCAATTTTGGCGATTTTGCAGACCTTTTTTTGAAAATTCGTATAAATTTGAAATGAGAACAGCCAACCACATATTCATTTTGTTCAGAAAGAACAGGGGAATCTGAAAATAGTAAAATAAAAAAAAATAAGAGGTAGTTTTTTCAGCAAAGTAAAAAAAATTTAAAAAATTGAAATTTCTTTTTGAAATTTCAAAAGCAGCCTCGGTAAAACTTTTTCTTCAGATTTTTTATGGAAAATTCATTATATACATTTTGTAGACAATTCAATTCCCTACATATAAATGTATAATATGTTGGGGAAAAAATTTTATTTGTAAGTATTATGTAAGTATATACGGAAAACCGCAAAATGTGAAAATTGTACAGTGTTAGTTAGTACTGTAAAAAGGTAATATAAATATGTATATGCTAATAATAATATGTATATATTTGTAAAGATAACGAAATAAGAAATATATAAAAGTCATAAAGTTGATGGTAAAAAATTGTTATCACTTATGATTAGAAGAATTTTTGAAATTTTAGGGTATTCGGAGAAAAAATGTATACAGATTTGAGTATATAACTTTTTTTAGAAATTTATTCCTCCAAATACTATATATACATTTTGTAGGAAATTCAATTCCCTACACATAAATGTATAACATAATGGGGGAAAAAATTTTGTGTAGGTGTTATGAAAGAATATACGGAAAACCGCAAAATGTGTAATTTTTACAGTATTTAGTATATAACTTTTTTTAGAAATTGTTTCACCCCAAAACAATATAAACATGTAGAATTTCCCATTACCTACAAAAATATACATAACATTCATAATAAATTGTATGTTTTTATATGTGTTATGTAATAATAAAAATAATCGCGGACTTATAAAATCACGTTTTATATCGCACTCGTATTTTCGTGACATGGTGCTAAAGAAAAACACAACTTTTTACAAACACTATTTCAAACACTTCAGTAATATTTATGCATAATAAAATGCATAAAGATTACTGTTATATACACACACACACTTCACTAACACTAACACTACGAAATAATAAAGGATTTAGCAATAATTCGCGGATAACACGAGAGCGCAAACTCACCGACAACAACACGAAATGGCTGCAACGTCGCAACTACGCATTAGGTGTGAGAGGAGTGACGCATTTCCTTCGTCTTCGAGAGAGCAGCCGGAAATAACCATGGGCAAGGCTGCCAATCTCAAAAGCTAAATTTCTTCCTCTTCAAAATGATATATTATATGACTAGTATTTATAACTTGCACTGGATGTAATTCGTATTTTCCATACCAGCTTATTACGCCGGTTGGCCATTTGTTATAAATTCAGAAAACAGATGTGTTCATAAAATCGTAACTGTTGTCCAATCAATATTTCGTTCTAAAAATCAATACTACAGTGAAACTAAACTCTTTGGCTATGCAGTGGTACCACCCGCAACATCCTAAGACAAAAATTACCCGAGCAGGGTAATTCCAAAGTAGTCGTGTTTTTACATTTTCCGAGCGTCGACTGCAGGAATGGCGTAGCGGCAAAATTTCATTGTAATTATAATCGTCGTGACATTGTTATACAACTTGTAAACGGTTCATTTATGTAATAAAATGAAAGTTCAGAATGTGATCTTTCGAATGGTATAAATATTGTTCACTTCTGAGTTGACTATTAATGTTTTTTTACCGTTACAAAAATTTCGACCCGTACCAGCGTATTACGCTGGTGGCCATTTCAGGCATCACGGGAACCCAGCGTATTACGCTGGTTGGCCACTGCTAGGGTTAAAATACTCGGCCGAAAACTCAAAGTTTCCAGTACTCGCACACCCCTAATATCCATGAGGCATAATAATATCCTAGGACTGCCCATGCGCAGCTTATATTGAAACACCTGTTCTGAATTAGTTGAAATTGTCACTAGAAGATGGTGCCACCAGTACATTGACAAAATAAATGCCGTAGTAAGAATCGCCCATTAAATTAATACAAATTAGTTTGGTTACAATAAAATGCTTTCATACTTACATTGTGAGTGAAAGGGAAGAAAAGTAGTTTAAGCTTCCTTAAGACATAAGAAGTATCAACTGCGAAGTAATACTTTAGCCTTGTAACAGGTACATATTTGTTAATTTCCCGATCGACAATCTCTTTGCCCGAGTCAACAATTTTGCTGCCGTAGGTCATGGCAACATTGGCGACCAGAGGATCGCTGAACAGTTGTGACGGCATTGTCATGGCGGGGCCTCCAGGTCCCATAGTGGGGCCCCCGGGGCCCATAGGGGGGCCTGGTGGGGCTCTAGGGCCAAAGTCTGTAGGACCAGGACCTGTGGTAAAACATAACTGATTATATTTACCTTCTTTTTAGTTGTCTACAAAATTTTACATTTTACCAATTTTTACCAAATAAATAAATCATACCAAATGTCTAAAGGGCATGTCTAATATATATATATTTGTTGCATGTCACTTCAATTGGGTGTTGCCCTTTGATATATTTATGCCAAGTTTGTGTAAACAGTGCATGTATCTTATCATGATTCAATGACAATATTCCCTATATGGTGTTGTATGTAGGTACTTCTAGAACTGTCTCTGTATGCGTTGTATGCCAAAGGACCAATAAACATCTTATCTTAATTTTCCTGGCACTTCCTGTAATTTAAATACTGGATTAAATAGGTATGATTATAATTATTTGAGAGAAAACATAGAGGAGTATAAAAGCGTACGTGAAAGACTTTAAAATGCATTTCCCCTTAGATTATAACTGAATGAATTAATTTTAAATTCATTTTCTCTTCAGTCAGTAACTTATGTTTGGACATATATTTCACAATTTGTGCCGCATTGGGAAAACTTTATCATGAAAGTCAGAGTAATCTTTATCAGGAAAAAATAACCCTTTTATTAGAGAATTGTATTTAATAATCTTCTACATATATAAAAGCCAAAGCCCTGAGTTTTTCATCTAATTCCCCAACTTCCCAATATCCTAGAGAGATAACATTCGGTAGCATACACTTGATTCTTAAAAATCGGAAAAGGGTTTTAGTTTTGATTTACTACAAAGCCATAGGGCGGCTTTTATTATTGTGCACTAGGGCAGCACAGCATGGAGGGGTGGTACGGTATGGACGGCATTTTTAAGGGGGTGCGCGCACTAGTCAAGGACAGACGGGACAACTGCACATCCGCAATTAAAGGACAGTCTGCGAGCTATACTCTGAGAGTACACACTACGGATACAGATCAGGAAGTGGTGATAGTTACTTTAATTTTGGCAGAAGAAGGAGAGGAGACTAGAGGGAGAAAGTAAAGATTTTAAAAGTAGCACCGATCTCTTCCCTTATATTTTTACACCTGGTGTTATTAAAATATTCCGGATGTCGCATGAAGTATGGTTCCGGGTATTTGTCCACAAGCACAATAAACTAGACACATCCATCTGCAATTTAGACTTGTTGACAACTGCACAGCGAACGCAGTGGAGAACGGCAAAAGTCCCGCACCGCCCGTCCGGTCGGTGCGCGGATCATCGGTACGGCAGTTTGGAAATGTCCTGAAGTTCGATCTCCCGGACTTTTTAACAAACGGCAGAAGGTGTCGGTCCTCCGTTACCGGCCGTCCCACCATAGTGGGCGCACTCACATTACATTCAATGTTATTTACTTTTAAAAATACTGTCCGTTTACACTGTTAAAAAATACTTAGTAGGCCTATCATCTTTTATAAAATAGGCTCTATTTTGTCTTAAAAAATAAAACAACTTAGGGAGTTTTATCAAAATGCAATACAAACCAAACTGATTAGGCGGGTAATGTTGATTGTGTTGGAACGTGGGCATGTTGTTGTACTGCTGAGGGTCCTCATATGGATTGTAAGCGGGCGGAGGCGAGTAGGGTCTAGTACTCTCCAGTCCAGGTGTTTCTGTTGGCCGTTTTGACAGCTTACGGCCAGGAGCTGGGGCTGTAACACAGTGAACTTCAAGCTGCATGTCCTCATAGTTATTTTGAAAATTTAGTCGTTATTTTCAGGTTCTGGAAACCAAATATATTTATAAAGAGTTCAATAAATCTGATTAATTAGGAATTGACAAAAAAAATGATACACTGTACTGACACTATTCAATGTATTTATGTACATAAAAGATGAATAAAGAGATTTTGAATTTAATTGAATTGGCACCTTTATTAATGAATTTCCTTTGGAAAGTGAACTATTAGCATGACCCGCACGGTGAAACTTAAGCCCGGGACCACCAAAGAAGTTCCTAACGTAACCCCCTGAACACGTTTTGGGGGGTCGTTCAAAATGTTTTATATATATAGACATATATATACATATATATATATATATATATGTATATATATATATATTTATATATATATATATATATGTGTTTGCACTCTAGCGGTCACATTTTTTGTCCAATTTACTTCAAATTTGGTAGGGACGTTCCTTTCTGTAATCAGTTGGACAAGTTCGCTGGGCAAAACAATCGTAAAACTCTAAACCCCTTTTTTGGGGATTAACCTTTCAAATTTCGAGTTTTTGGGCCTAAAAAGGGTCATAAAAGCCCCAGATGTAAAATAAATGTATGTAAAAAGATGGGAATTAGAGAGGCGAAAGTTTTAAGCCCTCTCTCGTCATTCTAGCATAAATATTTACCGAGTTATTAAAGAAAATGTGTATCGACTTAACACAGTACGTTGTCTTATAGGGGTTTTACACTAGAAAAGCCTGTTATTCCTTTGTTAGAGTACTTTTATCATCCCCAGCAACCTCACGCCTACTTTCAAGCCTGTCTGGACCTTCTCCTAGCCTTATAATGCGCAAAATTGTATACCCAGCTTTGCAAGTAAATGAATCCAGGAGTATCAGAACAGCCAAAAAATCAATATTTTCAGATTTCAATAAGAATCGGACAAATGTATGTTTTTACACTTATTTTGAGTTTCACAAGTTTTTATGTGGAAATTCACTTCCCTCACGTCAGCGTGCTGCGTGCGAACTCGTTTAATTCTTGAACCAACCTGCCACTTCAGGTCCTCAATAGTACTTAGCATGTGGTTATTACGTAGTCATTATCTTTGCTGGCTCGTGGCGCTTGCTGGGTTACGATCAGACCTCAGTGTTTTTTCCTCAAGCAATCCATAGTAGCTCGTTGCAGTCAACCAGACTTAAATATAATTACCAGTAACCATGTAGTTATCTATATTATTAAAAGAATTTCTTGATTTTTAGAGCGATTTTAGACCCCTAAAACTATTATTTTATATACACATTTGGTATCAATCAAAAGTTCTTACTGTCTAGATGTGCCTTTTGGGTTTTTTAAAACATCTAACTTCAGGGCTCTGCCTCATTTGCTCTTAAAGTTCCAATGTTAATCTTATAGTGTTATATGTTGTAGGGCCTATTTAGTCAAACAGATGATTTTAATGTAAACATTCAAAACATCTGACCCTGTGCCTGAGAGATTCCCGTACGGAGAACGGGACACCAGAGCTAGTTCCTTTTAACACGTTGGATGCGGAGGACGTTAATTAACGTTTTCTAATTAACATTGAAACATATGCGATTTTCATGTTTAAACATGTTTGTCAGCATTGAACGTGTTAAAAACCTCTCAAGCAACTTCACAAGCACTTATACCAAATCAAGCCACCAATAACTAGCTTCCAGATCATTCTGCAATTCATAAGTAAGATCAATCCGGGCAGGACTTCTCATCTCGGTTTTCAGCTGGGGTTGGCCCTGTAGTCAAGTAAGTCTAACTGGAGGGATCATTATTATTTATTAGGCCTATTTATTTTACACACTTTTTAAGAATAGAACCATGCTACTTCCTAAATGGAATGTAAGTCTAGGAAAATAAATAATTTCACTATAGGCCTAGCCGTGCTTTGCAGGCAGCACTCAATACTAACCATTTTACCTACAAATTATTAACTTACAGTATACGCCCTCTTAACCGCCCTCCATGGGACCAACCCTGGGTCGGATAGCTAAAAGGGCAGTGAAAAGAATAACACCTAGGTATTGTTATACTAAGCACTAAAAATATTAATATTGTAACTTATCACAGTTAAAAAAGTGCCAAGATGCAATATACTTGACTAACTACGGAAACAAATGATTGAATTGTGACCTCAACGTTTTTACAGTACAGTATCGGCTATTGCGGCAGACATGAATTGTTTCCTGGAAAGAGGGTGGTTAATCCGTAAACGCTTGAAGCATGAATGGGCGTCTACTATATTTATTATTGTCATACTACTTTAATGCATGTAAATACCATTAGTAGAACCTTGATAGCAAAACTGTAAAATATATTGGAGGAAAAGTTATCTAGTTGTCAAGAAACTGATTTAAATTAGGATTGTGCAATAGAGGTTATAATGAAAACCCCTGGAACTGCTTATCGGTAATTTTGTGATCGAACCGGACCCGTGGAGAGCAGACGGCAGCAGAAGCAGGATCCGGGGGCTCAGACCAAAAGCGGACCTGAAAAGGCTAGTAAAAACTTTCTGTAGCAAATATCAAACTGATTTGTTTCCATCTACAACCATTGTAGTTACTATAGGCTGACAAAACGGGGCCCGATAAGTTATATGCAGTCTATAGTTATATAGTCTGGTTGATGTTTATGGCCAAAATCACAGGGTGAAATAGTCATTTACAGCTAATATTAAGTGATCCCGTCATCATTTGTTATGAACAGGCTATGTAAGTCAATTCTCATTTAGACTGATTTTAGATGTTTGATCGTACCACTTACAGCCCATTATCGATACGAAATTATGAAAACCTATAGGGGGCCTGTCAATCGTTTTGAGATCTACCGAAGTTAGTAGAAAATAACTTAGATGATAAATCCTGAAAAAAACAAAGTCTTAAAATCAAAGTTAGGCATGGTTGGTTGGTGGTGTCAGGTTAGCACACGTTAACTGCCACATCTAATTTTTTTGGATTTTGGTGTGTTTTGCTCTATATTGCAAAAAATATGCACACTTAGTATTCCATGACTTTTGATTAAAACAATAACAAAAAGTGGTGGCGAAACGTGTCACCCAGATCAGGTTGCCATCAACATCGATTGGTAAAATTTACTTAGGTAGCCTAATAAAATTTGCTACCACCCTGATTGGAGTGATTCTTAAATTAGACTAAGGTATATTTGATTTTGCTTGGTTGGCAGTAGGGACAATTTTGCGAAAAGGCAGACACACCGCTCAGCGTATTTCTCTTTACTGTTTGACAACTTTGTAGCCTAGTTTTATCCAGTGTTGAGTAGCTTTTGTGTATGTAATTAACCCTTTGAGCCCTGAGCATATGAACTGAGTGGAACAATCCTTGTAGTTAAGTTATTTGTTATTTTAATACTTTGGAAACCTGAACTCCAACAGCTAGATCACAAGGCTTATGCTAGGCCTTATTGTTATTATAAACCATAAAGTTTAAGTCATGAACTGTTTAGTTCATAATGTGAAGTGGTGTAAAAATGACATGTTGGATTGGTATTTTCCTACTTACGATAACGAGGCCCAGATGAATTGAAGTTCATTTTCCTAGCCTATGTGGATGGAGTGTTTACTTGGATCAACACTGCTAGCACAAAATCGCCAAGCCAATTTATAGGTACTACTAACACATATTGCAGTGAACTGAACAAGAATAAACAGTTCAGTAGATCACAGAGTCCCCAAACACCAAAAACTATAACAAATTTTGGAATATGCAATACTTTACTCCTAGCAAGAATTTAGGTTAGTTTTGACAGTCACTGTCACTACTAGTTACTTTGCCTTATGGCCTAGTTTGCTCGTTTCCAGTTCCACGATGCCAAAAAGAGAGGAGAGAGAAGTCAGTAGTCTATGACAGTTGATGTCGTTTTACCATAAAAACCATAGAATAGTTATTACATTATATTGTATATTATATCATGTACTATTTATTATATGGTTATACTATGTTCTACTATGCTATACTATGTTCTACTATGCATGCTCCGTTCAAACGGAACGCATCGATCATGCAACTTTTGTATAGTGACGGGTGACGGGACGTTAGCCAACAAGTGAGCTCTATGTAAATGGAGAGACTTAATGAGATAGAGCTTAATATAAGATACTTAATATAAGATAGAGCTCTTTTGGTTAAAATATAGGCAGAGGCTACGTACACGTCTGACGTGAGCCGCTACTGTTCACGTCCGTTCCAAATTATGCACCGTACGTTACTTTTCCTGTGATTTTTAAAACAAATTGAGAGCCAGAAAACCTCCTTACCTAACCTAACGTAACCTAACCTAACGTAACGTAACCTAACCTAAGCGGTAGCGAAGTGAATTTGCCCTTACATTGGACGTGTGCGTAGTCACTTCGTAAAATATAATTCGGAGTCACTACTGAAATGGGTTGCCATATCACCGAAGTTCCCTGGAGACTACCGTATTTTGAGAGTAAAAATAAAGCTCTGGGGAATATCCGTGAAAATTGAAAATATCCTCTTTTCCATGTTTCTCAACAATGCGTTGAATAACGCAAATTTTGTGTTGAAATTCTATCTGTGAACAAAATCTATTTGTGTTTGCAGCGCAGCAGCTTTATCGTCCTGCAACGATTACCAAAGCTTGAAAGCTAAATCCTGTCTCCATGTTTGTAACTCAAACCTCTTTTATTGTTACTCTTTGGCTTTATTTCGGCGGGAAATATCGTTAACTTTCACTTTCACATTTTACTTTCTCCCACTTCATTCAGTTTAAAAGAAAGCTTAAGTCCTTTTTGTTGGAGAAGTGTTTTTATTCCGTAGATGACTACATTAGTGGTAGATATGCTACTTCCTGATCTTACTTGTATGGTTCTTACATTGTTATTGTTATTTTATTCTTACTATAATTACCTTTGTGTGACGCAAGCCAATGCATGTAATTTTGTTTCTATGGCATTAAAGAATATTTTGATTTTGATTTTTTTGATTTTGATTTTTATGCGTAGTATATGGAGAAAGTATTGTTTTCGTCAAAATTTTCGAATTTGAGTTGTTGGTGGAAATATTAGTTTTGGTGCTCCCTGAACCCAAAAAAGGGATTTTTACTGATGTCTGCCTGGTTGCTGGTTGACCCTAGTAGCACAAATCGTTGGGCCAACGTTGGGAAATGGTTGGCACAGTTCATTGGCCAACGGTAAGAAATGTCCGTTGGTGTACCGTTGGGCCAACGTTGTATTTGCCAACCAAATGCCAACTATGCCAACCAACACCCAACCAAATGCCAACCGTTTATAATTTTTTATATAAATGGTTATTTTGTATTAAAAAAAACAAATTTAATATTGAATTGGCTTAGTAAACCAATAATATAAATTTTTATAAACGGTTTGAATAGCAAAAGTATTGTGTCCTGGTCGAGTCTTGAACCTACGACCTCTGACTTACTGAACACTCGCCTTAACCCTCGCGGTCACTCTGACCTGTGTATGTGAATGGAAGGACTAGGATATAAAAATTACCAATTGCGTACACCTACACGACTATGACAATGGAGAATATTTCCTTTAATTCTTCTATAAATTAATCTACTTGCGCAAATCACTATAATAAGAGAATATAAGTTGGAACAGTGTAATATGGTTATTTTGATTTATGTTTCTATTCTTGCTATGAAATATGATGAACTAAATTATGAGCAAATTAATATATATTTAATACAATTATAATAATAAAATATATGATGTTGATACGGTATACTATAATATGTACATTACTATTAATAATAATAATATAATATAGTATGATTTGCCAACCATAGCTTTTGATGGCCCAACGTCTGCTATGGTTGGATTTGCCAACGTGGGTTACCCAACGATTGGTTCGTTGTCCCAACGTCTCCTATGGTTGGATTTGCCAACGCGGGTTGCCCGATTGGTTCGTTGGTCCAACGTCTGCTATGGTTGGATTTGCCAACGCGGGTTACCCAACGATTAGTTCGTTGGCCCAACGTCTCCTATGGTTGGATTTGCCAACGCGGGTTATCCAACGATTAATTCGTTGGCCCAACGTCTCCTATGGTTGGATTTTCCAACCACTTCTAACCATCCCTACCATTCCCCATCGTTGGGCCAACGATGTGTGCTACTAGGGCAGTTCTTAAATCCGGCCCTGCTTCAATGTAGACCGTTGTCAGCGGCACTGTTCGTGTTATTGTCGCGACCCCGACGTAGGACCATGGTTTCGGCGGTTTGCCATCATCAACTACTGTGAAACTCATCAGAAAACGTTACACATGATATTATCCGGAAAAATGACTTTATCGCGGACTATCGGCTGTAAATGACAGCAGAAAACATAATATCGGCAAAAAATTACTTATTCGGACGAGGTAGTTCAGTTTGTGTATACCAGGTTTCACTACATGTGAGACTCAGACTGCAGACTGAACGCCTAACGGTACAATCTCTTACGAAACCGTAACAGTGTTTATTGATAACAGATTCAAAAGCCGATATATCGGTCCATAGCACTGAAAGGGTTAACTGATGCTAAAACAGAGTTCAGTTTTAACCCGTTAATTGAACTAGCGTTAATGAAAGTTTGGTGAAATCTGGCCTTAATATATTGGGGAGTATCTGAATGTTCAAGCTTCAAATTGGTACGAATTCCATAACACACGTTGCCTGGTTTTCTTAAACTTAGGCCAAGTTCCTGGTCTAAAATTCTCCCATATGAATAACATGGAGAAATTTTAGGAATAAATACTTTTGTATCATTTAACGAACTTAACCCTTTGAGTGCAGTAGGGTATAATGGACAGTTCTGGGGCAGGAGGGACAGGAGGGCCACCCCCCCCCCCGAGCCCCCCCCTCGCAAATTTTTTTTTGCGAATTTTTTTTTTGCGAATTTTTTTTTTGCGAATTTTTTTTTTTGCGAATATTAACCTAACCTAACCTAACCTAACCTAACCTAACCTAACCTAACCTAACCTAACCTAACCTAACGTAACCTAACGTAACCTAACGTAACCTAACCTAACGTAACGTAACGTAACCTAACCTAACCTAACCTAACCTAACCTAACCTAACCTAACCTAACCTAACGTAACCTAACCTAACCTAACCTAACGTAACCTAACCTAACCCATCCTAACCTAACCTAACCTCGGATCAGATTTCTGATTGCAGATTCTTGTTCGTCTAGTCGAGCCGAGAAATTTGAGTACCCACAACGTACATTTGGACGATGTAGGGGGGGGGCTATCTCGGTTACCATAAGTCGGATTTGAATTCTGATTGCAGATTCTTGTTCGTCTAGTCGAGCCGAGAAATTTGCATACCCACAAAGTACATTTGGACGATGTAGGGGGGGGGCTATCTCGGTTACCATAAGTCGGATGTGAATTCTGATTGCAGATTCTTGTTCGTCTAGTCGAGCTGAGAAATTTGCATACCCACAAAGTACATTTGGACGATGTAGGGGGGGGGCGGGCTATATCGGTTACCATAAGTCGGATTTGAATTCTGATTGCAGATTCTTGTTCGTCTAGTCGAGCCGAGTCATTTGAGTACCCACATCGTACACTTTGGATGATGTTTACAAAAAAGGGGCCCGCACCACACTTTTGACCTTTTTTTTTTTTGCATTTTTGGAATCTCCTCGTCAAGCCGAGTATTCTCAGTACCCACATGACATACTTTGGATAATTAATACAAGAGTTGAACAGGGTAACGCTACAACCAACAGAGCTAGCCCATCAGCGCTTGCGGTCAATTGAACTACCAGTGAATGCAAATTTTGAGGAGAATGTAATTGCAATGCTTTGAACATATACTGCAAAGGGGGGTGTATCGATACACCCCCCTTCAAGTACTCTGCACCGAGGCAGCTGTTCGCACAACCGACTGACGCGTCCAGTCTACTGTCTGGGAATGCGGATGTTGTAATTTGATACCTCGACTGGAGGGTGCAGGTGTTCACACAAAAAACCGACAAGTCGAGACCTGTCTGGGAATGCGGATGTTGTAATTTGATACCTCGACTGGAGGGTGCAGGTGTTCACACAAAAAACCGACAAGTCGAGACCTGTCTGGGAATGCGGATGCTGTAATTTGATACCCCGACGGGAGGGCGACGCGACCCTTCCAGGAACCCATTATAGTCCGCCCGTATCGAATTCCGAGCAATAAATCACCAGTTGTCAAACACCCACAGTATCATTCTTGTTTTAGGCTTCAACAATTCCTGACGTATGGGGGAGCGAAAATCTCCCCCTAACCCATTATGTGTTAGGGGGAGCGAAAATCTCCCCCTAGTAATTAAATCAACAGAACACCAGTTGTCACGGTCTCATTCTTGTTCTAGTCTTCAACAATTCCTGACGTATGGGGGAGCGAAAATCTCCCCCCTAAGCCATTATGTGTTAGGGGGAGCAAAAATCTCCCCCTAAGCGGTGCGCGGGTCGCGACACGCCACAGTCTCTTGATAGACTTCTTCGAAGACGGACGTCTACATTAATTCGATAACAATGTCGTTTATTCATCAGAAATCGTGTGAATGTGTGAAGACTGAACTGGACTTGTTTTCGTTACCGCCTACGCAGACCAGCATCGAGAGCGGTAAATGGGTTCAATACAAACCGATCTCATCGCTGACGGACGATTCGCCAATAGAGTTTGTAATACCCGGTCACGGTGACGAGTACACGGACCTGACACAAACGTTATTACACGTGAAAGCCGCTATTGTGAAACAGGACGACACTAAAGCGGACGGTGGGCAACCTGCTAAAGAGGTGGGCCCGGTGAACAATTGGCTCCACTCGATATTCAGTCAAGTGGATCTCTATCTCAATCATAAACTGGTGTCACCACAAAACAACACGTACGCTTACCGTGCCTACTTGGAAAACCTATTGAACTACGGATGTAGTGCGAAGAATTCGCACCTGACTAGCGAGCTGTTTTTTGAAGATTCGGCCGGACTAATGGACGATTGTGACGAATTGAACGAGGGATTGAAAAAGCGTCGCGATCACACGAAAGAAAGCGATGTTTGCGATATGGTCGGTCGATTGCACATCGATCTGTGCAATCAGAACAAATTCATGTTGAACGGTGTCGAGATGCGATTGCAACTTAACAGATCCAGAAACTCGTTTTGTATAATGTCCAAAACGCTAACTACCTACAAGGTGACAATTAAAGAGATTAGTCTTTTCGTACGTCGATGTAAGATCAATCCGAGCGTATTGTTGGCGCACAGCAAAACTCTCGAGACCGGCACGGCCAAGTATCCGATCACGCGTGTAGAAGTGAAATCCTTCACACTACCCTCCGGTATAATGAGTAAAGCTTTAGACAGCGCATTTCTCGGTCAGTTACCGAAACGTGTGATAATTGGACTGGTCAGTAATCTTGCGTTCAACGGAGATTTCAAGAAGAATCCCTACAACTTTCAACACTACGATATGAATTATCTCGCATTGTACGTGGACGGTGAACAAGTACCGGCCAAACCGTTACAGCCCGTTTACACATTGAACAGTGAGACGTATATACTCTCTTATTACACATTGGTCACTGGCACCGGAATCCAGTTCTCCGACGCAGGTAATGAGATCAAGAGAGGTGACTATCCGTACGGTAATTGTCTTATGGCGTTCGACTTGACACCGGACATGTCCGCGGCTGAGTCGAGTCACTGGAATCTCCTGCGCAACGGTAATCTACGTATCGAAATCGGATTCTCCAAAGCGTTGTCCGAGACCGTCAACTGTATAGTGTACGCCGAACTGGACAACGTCATCGAGATCGATCGTCACCGTAACGTAACAGTTGACTTCAGCGGGTGAATAAAAGCGAACGCCAAACAGAAATATTGTCTGACAGCGAGTGCGTACAGTTTACTTCAAGGGTGAGCAGACGCAACACCAGTCAGTAGAACGGTTGAAGTCGCACGGTAAGGACGTTAACATGGACGCTTACGCTTCTGCGGACGACTATATCAAATCGTTTATTCAGGAGATTGAGGTTATGAACAATAATGCTAGTGATCAGACATTGACATCACCTCAGTCGACATTTGTAAAACCGACCACTGCCTGCAAGAGACGAAGGAGGCCAACTCCCATCGAAGTGGAAACCAAGAAACCAGGATGGGTGCCAAAACCAACAGATGATTCTCCCATAGTGTCATGGATGGACGATGGGAATACTTTCGCAGTTCAAAACCCAGGAAACAAAGGACAAATTTTATTGAAAATGGAAATGTACGATGGTACAGATATGGTGTTCATGTGCGGTTTATTTTTGGACAAAGATGGTGAAATGCACCAAAGTGTTAAACAAGTAGTTGATAAAGTGGAAAACATGTGGATCTATAAATCAACAGGAGTACCGAAAATTACAGGCTTAACTCAAACTGTTACACAACGCAGTGCAGTTTCGCAGCCAACGCCTAAGAAGCGAGCTGTGAGGAAGAAACAACGAGTGGCATCGGCATTCAACTAGAGCATCCGCATTCCCAGACAGGTCTCGACGAGTCGGTTTTTTGTGTGAACACCTGCGCCCGACCCTTCGGACCACCCACGTAGAATAAAATGGCGGCGAGGGTTTATAAGGCGGGGCCCCGCCCGATTGAGCATCATTCGCCACCAGACCACAACCTCACATAGACCTACTCCAACTACTACTAGAGATGTCGAGCAGCAGCACTTTCAAGCCAGAGTTTTCGATTTTGAACGGCACTGCAACAACCGCGGACCTGAGAGCTACCCTCAACAACTGCAAGTCTGACTCTCCGCTCTACACCAGGATAGCCGATCTCCGAGAGGAATGCGGCTATCTCATCACTGCGATGGAGCGAGCCACCACACCCTTTGGCGAGACAATCATCGTGATCCTGGAGGGGCAGGTCGGGGACGACTTCTTTCTGCGAGTCTACCTGCCTAGGCGCTTCAACGAGGTCCTGAGCAACACCGACATCGAGCGCTACAACAGCGGGTTTGGAGAACGCCTTCGCTTGGTGAAGCGCAGCCCGAGGGGTTCCAATAGCAGATTCACACCTTTGGAGTTTATGTAAAGCAAGACTTGAAGATTATGTAAATACCTTTGTAAATTAGTTTTCGTAGTCAATACTTATAGTCACGTTCAGAACATAACCACTGTGTTATTTATTTCACTTAACCCCAAAAATGTCCTTTGGTAGTAAGTTTAAGAGTGTTAGTATGGTAACTGTGAGGTGTTTAGTAGCTCAGTAGTAATCATGGGCTTGATGTGGAAACATCCGTTCTCAGCCATTGTGGCGGGACCTTCGGGTTGTGGCAAGTCTCAGTTTGTGTCAAAGTTTATAAAACACATTACAGAAATGTGTGACACGCCATTTACCAGTATAAACTGGCATTATGGTAGTGGTGGTGGTGGTGGTGGTGGTGACCCGAAAAATGTCAACATTAACCACGTAGAAGGTCTACCAAACTTGGAGGATTTTTCTGGTAACGAGCCGATACTTGTGATTATAGACGATATGATGCGTGAGGCCGACAACCGTGTGGTGGATCTTTTCACAAAAGGTTGCCATCATCGCAACATTAGTGTGTTTTTCATTACACAAAATTTGTTTCATCAAGGACGCGGGCAGAGGGACATCTCACTTAATGCGCATTACATTGTGTGTTTTAAGAATCCTAGAGATAGAGTTCAGATTAGGTACTTGGCCAGACAAATATATCCAGACAGCCCGAAATTCATCGAGGAGGCGTACGCTGACGCTACTAGGAATCCACACGGCTACCTACTGATAGACTTGAAACAATCAACAGACGAGAATATGCGAATACGAAGTTGCATATTTCCAGACGATTCTACCAACTATGTGTACTTGCCAAAGAAAAGGTAATTTCGCCATCAGTAGTAATCATGTCGTGCTTGCGGAAGGACGCAGCTCTGCTTACGGCTTTCATACACGCAACACCCAAGGAGCGGAAGGCACTGTTAAAGGTGTGTGACAAGAGCCGCATTCGCTCAGTGTGTGAGTGCGCATACAACGTGTTGCGAGGTAACGTTCCTCTGGCGAAGAAGAGTAAAAGTCAGTTAAGCAAACACAAGGCGACGCTACGTCGATTGGTGAAACGCGGCGAAGGCTGGTCTAAGAAACGAAAGTATCTCATACAAAAAGGCGGTGGAATCTTTATACCATTACTTTTGAGCGCAGTACTACAAGCAGCACTGAGTAGATAAAAATGGCTGGTATCAACAATCAGTTCTATTTGACACTGCCCAGCAACAGTTCGATGCAGTATTATCCGAAAAATACAGTTGCAAATTATATAACACATTTGCCGAGAGCTATTCAACTGGACGCTGGCGACTGGGAAATTGCACTTGTGGAAGCGCACTATCCAATGACATTTCTATCTGTCGGTAATGACGAAACAATTGACATTTGCATACAACCGCAAGAGGAAGCAAAAGTGAACATAGAAGCGTTGGCGCGGGTTATGGACAGCACTGCCGATGTAACACCAGTAGTGTCAGCTACTCCAAAACAAAACCACAGAATTAAATTGAAGACTGGTGATTACGCAAATATTCAAGAATTGTGTGATCATATCAATTCACAAGAACTAGCGATTACTTTTGGTGTAAAGTTCACCGTTGAAAACTCATACAACAAATTCATTGAAGTATCGATGGGAACTGATGTTGGAAAAATTACATTAAGTCCAACGTTAGCGCTTCAATTGGGGTTCGATCCGAATGAATTGACGCTGGAAGGTGATGCAGTTAACAAAAGCATCCGTTCGCCCAACATTCGTCTTGGCTTACCGTCACACATGTACGTGTATTGTGATTTAGTCGAGCCGCAGATGGTCGGCGATACAGTCGCACCGTTATTGAAAATTGTCAATATATCCACGTCTACTTATGTATACGGATTGCATAAATCAACATCATTCATCGATCCGCACTATGTGCCTGTTATGAATAGATCTTTTGACAGTGTGGAAATTGACTTAAGAGATAACATTGGTAATCATTTGCCATTCCACTTTGGAACGTCGTGCGTGAAGTTACACTTTAGAAAAGTAGCTAGCCATTAGCACAAAAATGGAACATGCGAAGAAGATGGTAGTTGTGCCGCAAGAGTTGATTGATCGACTGCAATCAAATGCTACGGATAACAGACCGACTAATCTATCCAGTGAAAACAGCCTCGACGCGGAGATGCAACAAATATTGAATAACAAACGTATGGACGATAGTGAAAAGTGGACATTGTACAAACAGGCGTTACATCGCTTCTTGCATATTGCAGAGAATAGACGCCAACCGATTAGCATACCAATCGTGGAGACGGGTGGGATTGAACATAGTCGACGAGCGCACCCCGCTGCGGAAGGTGGTCCAGTGGAAGAGATTGTGGAGACGTTTTCCAAAACTTACAGATCTGATGCCCGCAATCTTTTACGTTTCATGAAACGAGACGGCAGCTTAATCAGTTGGGACAGTGGCTATTCAGTGTACATCAACGGTGTAAAAATCCCAGACTCAAATCTAGTGGATATCTTAAATTGCATAGTAAAGGTGCGTATGCGTGATTACATACCGCCAGGATGGCGGGAAGTGCTCATCGCATTGAAAGCGATGAACGTTCCAAAGGACTAAATGAATAATCTAAGAGCACTAAAGGAAATAAATGCCGAATATCGATCATCATTCACAGGAGGAGAAGGATCAGACGATGACGTGGAAGACACATCAACTGAATCAATACTGAGAACACCTCTAGTAAATCGGCTTCGATCGGCAAGAGGAAAACGTGTAACATCTACACCGACAGGGCAGTTTGATCTTCTAACTAGAAACAAGCCGTCGTCAAATTTGGACAAGTGGGAAACGTACACAGGATAGGTTTTCAGTATTATGGAGCGTTTGTATTACAATCCCGTCGAACCTTCGTCGTATGGCGGTGTAGCTCCTTTAGCGCGAGCTGCAAAACCAGTTTCAAAACGCAAAGTGATTGAATGGTTACAAACACAGGACACTTACACATTGCACAAACCAGCACGCAAGCGTTTCCCGCGCAATCCTTACATAGTGTATGGTCCATTTGAATTGTGGCAAGCGGACTTGAACGATATGCGTGGTCTTAGTAAACACAACGACGGCGTCAACTACCTACTGACTGTAATAGACGTGTTTAGCAAACACCTGTATGTGCGGACGTTGAGGCGGAAAGAAGGAGCTGAAGTGGCCAACGCTTTCGAGGAGATATTTGCCGAAGCGACCGATACACCTCGCTGTTTACAAACCGACAAAGGTACTGAATTCACCGGTGCCAAGACGAAAAGGTTATTCAAACAATACGGAATCATCTATGTCACTACACAAAACCCAGATGTTAAAGCGGCCGTAGTGGAACGCGTGAATCGCACTTTGAAAACGCGCATGTGGCGATATTTGACTTACAAAAACACATATCGTTACGTAGATGTGTTGGACAAACTGGTTAGCGCATACAACAACAGCGCTCACAAGAGTCTAGGCAACAGAATACGGCCAGTCGATGTGACTGTTGACAATAAGCAAATATTGCATCAGGTATGGCGTCGCATGTTCGGTAAGATACCGCGTCGTGTTAAGGCAAAACTGACAGTTGGCACCACAGTGCGCATATCTAAGGAGAAGGGTACATTCGCAAAAGGTTACGAGACTAATTGGAGTAAAGAAGTGTTTGTGGTGCGTCGTGTAAACACATTGATGCCTCTGCCAATGTACACTTTGGCGGATCTCAACGGTGAACAAGTGACTGGTCAGTTTTACGAATACGAATTACAAAAAGTGACAATATACAACGACCATCTGTTCAAGATTGCTGAAATACTAGACGCTAAGGGTCGTGGTCGCAGTAAGCGTTATTTCGTCAAGTGGGCAGGTTACGGAGACGAGTTCAATTCTTGGGTAAGAGCGCAAGATTTGCAAAATGCCTAATAGCAACCAGTTCTATTTGACATTGCCCAGCAACAGCTCAAAGGATTATTTTCCAAAAAACACAGTGTCCAAGTACACTACACATCTGCCGAGACAAATTCGATTAGAAGGCGATGGCGAGTGGGAGATGGCTTTGGTCGAAGCGCATTATCCATGCTCCTTTATGACTGTGGACGAAGAATCGTGTATTTGGCTCGACTATAAACTCGTTCTGCCGAGTATACCCGTCACACTCAGCGTCGAGCACATTATGCTAAAGATGAAACCCGGTTATTACAAGAACATAACCGATTTATTGAAAATGATCAATAAAGCGAAGGATGTAACCCAGTACTTGTACTTTGAGTATGACAAAGAGCAGGACAGAGTCAAGATCACGACAATGGTGGACGGTATAAGCAAAGTGCATTTCACCGAAGCGCTGTCTCTCCAGTTGGGTTTCGATCCGTACGAGAACGTTTTGACAAATGACCTCACAGCGATATGGCCACCAAATCTGACTATGGGACTGCCGACACACTTGTACGTGTATTGTGATCTGATTGAACCGCAGCTGATTGGCGACACTACAGCGCCGCTTTTGAAGATTATCAACATTGACAGAGATAACTACACACACGGCGCGCATAAGACTGTGCATTTCATCAGTCCTCATTATGCGCCAGTTATGAAAGGAACATTTGAAACGATCGATATTGACCTAAGGGATCACGCTAGTAAAAAAGCGTCATTCCTCTTTGGGACGTCGTACGTGAAGCTTCATTTCAAAAGAGTAGCTCAGCAATTATGAATACAAACGATCCCTACTTGGCTTACTACCGTCGCCAACAGTTGCAGCAGACCGGCGGCAGTATCGATAGGGTATTTCGCGGTGCACCCTACCAGCGCGGACATGGAATTGGCAGTTTCCTAGGCGGTATGTTCCGCACCATCACACCGCTGCTCAAGTCGGGAGCCTCTGCTGTGGCCAAAGAGGCGTTGAAATCCGGTGTTGGATTCTTGGGCGACATGGCCATGCACCAGCGGGATCCCAAAGAAGCCGCTAGAGATCATTTCAGCCAGTTTACAGACTCGCTAAAACGCAGGGCGGACGGCAAACTTCAACGTGTGCTAAGTGGCGGCGGTGGCTCTCGCGCGAAACACCGTCGCGTAACGCGAAAGAATACCGCGAAACACCGACGCGCTACTCCTGCGCGAAAGACTAACGCGAGACTCTCGCGTAAGAGGAACGCGAAGCGCGCCATGTTCGGCGGCCGTCGTGTCACACCGCAGTCTTTGACGAAACTCCTTCGAGGAAGGTCGTCGTCATCCAAGAAGAAGGGCAAGAGCAGCAGCAAGAAGAGAAGGACAGTTAGAAGGAAGACGAGGAAAGCAGTGAGGAGAACTTCCGTACGTGATATATTCAATTAACACACACGCTAGCAATGTCGTTTCTACATCAAAAGTCGTGTGAATGCGTCAAGACGGAATTGGACTTATTCTCCCTACCGCCGACGCAGACCAGTATCGAGAGCGGCAAATGGATTCAGTACAAACCAATCTCCACACTGACTGATGATTCGCCCATCGAGTTTGTTGTGCCCGGCAACGGCGAAGAATACACCGATCTTTCGCAAACAATGTTGGAAGTTACAGCGTCTATTGTCAAGTCGACAGGAGCGGCAATCGCAGATGCCGATGAATCGAACAAAATTGGCCCAGTCAACAATTGGCTGCACACGTTATTCAGTCAAGTCGATATGAGTATGAATCAGAAACTGGTCACACCACAAAACAACACTTATGCATATCGAGCGTATATTGAAACATTGCTGAATTACGGCTATGATGCTAGGAAATCACATTTAACATGTGGATTGTGGAACGCGGACGATGCCGGCCACATGGACAATACTCTGGACGATAACGATGGACTAAAGGCGAGACGAAAAATGACAAATAAAAGTCGTGAAATCGATATGCTCGGTCGCCTACATGTGGACATGTGTAATCAGAACAAGTTCCTGTTGAACGGTGTGGAACTGCGTTTTAAACTTATCCGATCAAAAGATTCCTTCTCCATTATGTCGGATGATGGTGACTACAAGGTGCACATTGTTGATGCGAATCTCTGGATACGAAGGTGTAAAGTTAGCCCCACTGTACTGTTGGCGCACAGCAAGACGCTTCAGACCGGCACAGCTAAATACCCAATCACCAGAGTGGAATTGAAAACATTCACACTACCGTTTGGAGTGAGGAGCAAAACTTTGGACAATGTGTTTCTAGGTCAAGTGCCGAAACGAATCATTGTCGGACTGGTCACCAACGCCGCTTATAATGGCGATTTAAAAAAGAATCCATTTAACTTTCAAAATTTCAAAACCAACTACTTCTCGCTGTACGTGGACGGTGAACAAGTGCCGTCCAAACCGCTACAACCACACTACGAAACCGGCAAGGGAAAATACGTGATGGCGTATCACAGTCTGTTTTCAGGCTCCGGCATACACTTTAGCGATGCTGGTAATCTCATAAATAGAGATGATAACGACGATGGATACTGTCTGATGGCATTCGATCTAACACCTGATATGTCAGCAAGCGACACGACTCATTGGAACCTAGTGCGCAACGGCAGTGTGCGTATGGAGATTGCTTTCGACACGGGGCTCACAGAGACTGTCAACTGTCTGGTATACGCAGAGTTTGACAACGTCATAGAAATCGATCGTCATCGCAACGTGTCTGCGGACTTTGGTGGTTAGATCGTCGGCGGCGGCGTCATCGTCCTCCTCCTCCTCAGTCTACAACCAACATTCGCACAAGATGGATCGTTTATGCAGAGTACCGCGTAAAAATTCCGCATCTCCAATTATTGTAGATTTTCAATGTTTCAAGGACAACGCAAATGACTACATTCTGAAGGAAGTGTGCGTCTTGGAATTGGTCAGTGGAACACTGCTAATGCATCATATCGCCAAATCACCATTCAGTCGAGATTTCCTATCACAAGAGAAACTGCGTGAAAGCTATTGGCTCACAAAACACTGTCACGGATTGGAATGGGACCAAGGTGATATCTGGTATCATGTGCTAGAGGAAAAGTTACGTGCATGTATCGCCAAACGACCGATTGTCTACGTCAAAGGTGCTGAGAAAAAAGAGTTTGTACGATACAATTTCATCACGGATCACTGTACTACTAATGTCATGGATATCAACGATATTGGCTGCGGATCACTATCGTCAATCAACAGTCTACTATCAACAAACGCAGTGCGATGCCGCCACCACAGAACAGCTCACACACGTTGCGCTCTAGCCAATTGCATCACATTACGCAGTTGGTTACATC
Organism: Allygus modestus; assembly: GCA_963675035.1. Classification (NCBI taxonomy): domain Eukaryota; kingdom Metazoa; phylum Arthropoda; class Insecta; order Hemiptera; family Cicadellidae; genus Allygus; species Allygus modestus. The sequence continues at coordinate 400,650,767 of OY776111.1, read as the reverse complement.
TAAGTACAAATATCGCTGACGCTGATGATTACGCTGACGATGGTGAGAGTGATACCAGTTCCTGCTTTTGTTTTGCTACTAGTACTACTACTCCTACTACTGACTGTGGCGTCGACACAGTAGAATGAATACCTTAGAGATACAAAAGTGTATGGCTAAACTGCCCGTACAGAATGTTGGTGTCTACGCTGCGGATCAATTGCCCCATTATATTTCACCATCTACTGCTATGATTGTGAACACTGATCCACACAATGAAGACGGCACTCACTGGGTCGCTTTCTACCTTAACAAAGGAGGAGGAATAATTGAATTCTTTGACAGCTACGGTCAACCGCCACATCTTCAATTCTACCAAGGATTCCTGAGACGCAACGCTCGTCGCTACCTGTACAACGAGCATCGCCTTCAAAGTGACAACACTCTGGTCTGCGGTCAATACTGCCTTGTATTCCTGTACTGCCGCACCCACTACGGCATGAAGATGAAGGACTTTGTGCAGCTCTTTGAACACTCTTCTTTCGGCCACAACGATGCACTGATCAGAAGACTCTTTGCACAAATGTATACCAATTGAGTTTTGAAATTTTGCATTTTTCTCAATAAACTAGTTGTGTACTCAGAATAAAAAAAGAAACATTCTTATTATTTCCCATCCTCGCCTCCTTTACCCCAAAGTGGGGCAGATCTATCATACAATGACATTAGCAGGTGCATTCTAGTCTTCAACAATTCCTGTAGTATGGGGGAGCGAAAATCTCCCCCTAAGCCATTATGTGTTAGGGGGAGCGAAAATCTCCCCCCTGGTAATTAAATCAGTTGAACAACAGTTGTCAACCACAAATTGGGACAGACCTATCATACAATGATTGTAAAGTAACATTCATATCTGAACCTGGTTTATATGAATTAACATATTCCTGAATAATTTTTTTTTACTTTAGTATCTTAAGACTATGTGAGGGGAGGAAAAAAAAGACAAATGTATATACGAACAATTTGGCTATTTATTTACACACCTTATATATATATATTTTACATCGAGTATGTGCTCCTGAACATTTGTGTTTGGCTAGCAAAAACGAGACTCGACACAAACTAACGACTAGAACAAAAAGAAAAAAGGAGCACATTTCTAAGTTTTACGAGACTCGATACAAACTAATGACTAGATTTTTCAAAATAATTTACAAGTCAAGTCAGGGTCTTTGGTAATATGACACAACCACTCAACGCTCCTCATCCTCCGCCTCTTCATCGTCTTGAGGGATGTCTTCGGGCTGAGGTGGAACGTCAACATGCCCCCAAGGCAGTGTATTTACACCGTCCGGAAGGATGTAGCGTTTGTCATCGTTACAGCTCAAGGATAGCTTGTCGACTTGAACTGTGAAGACGCGGTGGTTTCGGGACTGGAACCTGGTGTTGATGGTTCTCTTCAACACGCCGTTGAAGAGGCATTCCCGATAGTCGTCAGAGGTTAGATTGTGTTTTACAACACCTCTAGCGACTCCCTTGGCGCGCTTCACTGTCATGACCTGCAACTCGTCATCTTCGGTCCTCTCCTCGAACTCGACAATGTCCATGAAATAAAGTTTTGAGCGAAGACCGAGGTACTCGAGCAGCGGAAGACCGTTCGCTTCATCCTTGAACTTTCCGATGACTTTTGCGTTGACGGGGCTGTAGCAGGGATGGTTTCGGGGGTACGCACTGGTGTCAAAATCATCCAGATGCTCCAACATGTCCTTATAAACATCTTCAGTCTGGATGTCGAACACGAAACTGTCAGTGTCCATGTAGTCAACCTTCAGTCGATCGCCGTAGCGGTTCTTCATCTTTCGAAGGAAGTCGTACATGAGCCACTTGCTCAGATCGAGGACACACATTCCGACGTAGAGCGGTTTGTCCAGGACGATATTGACTTTCGACATGTGTACAATGGCGACGTCATCGTTGAAGTAGGTTCGGTCCAGGAAGTTTGACTTGGCCACGTACTTCCTGAACATCTCCGGCGTACACACCAGTTTAGCGTTCATTCGCTTGCGAACATTCTCGATCGTCTTGCCAAAGACCGCATTGTTCATAAGCTTGAAAAAGTCTTGTTCAAACTTGGTCGTGGCCTTCTTCCTCAGTTCGGTGTTCATTAGGATGTAGCTCTCTAACCACCGAGACTGACGGAACGAGATGACGCGATGCACGTTCACAAGCTCCAGTCCGTTTTCCAGCGCCTGTTGCAGGATTCTGTAATGACAGATGTAGTTCTTCTTGTCATCCAGAGTCGTAACGAGCTTCTTGAATTTCCCTCCTGGCGGACGTTTGGTCTCGCAGCAGTAGGGGAGATCCTTGTGAAGGTCGTGCAGGTGGGCGGGGTAGCGAAGGTCAACTTCCAAGACGTAGCCCGTGGGTCCTTCGGGGTCCAACGATGCAATATCCAGGGACGAGATCTCCTCTCGGCTGAGCCATTGGAAGTGCCCCTGTGGAAGACACTGGGACATGGCCCAACCGTAAAGGTTGTTGGCGTCCAAGTATAGCAGGTGATTCGTTGGCTCTTCAGGTTGTCGATCTTCAGGGCGACATCCATCATGGTTGGCCTTGGCGTGTCTGGTGATCGCCTGGGAAATACCTCCTCTGATGCCTTGCTCGAAGAAGAGGTACATATCAAAGTCCTGTATCGTATCAAGCTCCACTCGACAGGTCCTTAACATAACATCCCAGGCGTATGACGGTAGGGTGTAGTAGTGCGCAGGGTCTAGTTCGTATTCAGCCATCGACGTGTCCCTGAAGCGTTCAAAGACGTCAGTCAACAGCGCAATGTCACAGCGTAGGTACTTCTCGGCGTAGTCCTTGAGGTTCCTACAACCGAAGGTTTCCCACACGTTGCGAGCATGCTCGTAGTCTGCATCCGTGATGTCCTCCAGGGTAAGGTCGTTGTGAAAATCTCACTGCAGAGGCAGTTCCGTAGTATCTTCCAACACGGCGTTCGACGTTACAAAGTTGTACGGGAACACGCCTTTCCTACGGACTAGATCGAAGAGGTGGTCTTCGGGGAATCTCTTCCTCGTCTCCAAGAGTTGAGCTGGTGGAAGTGCGGCTGCGAGGCTGGCGAGGCTCACAGCCAGGAACCTGTAGGTGTCTAGGGACCTGACTCTGAATCCTGGCTGTCTTTTTCCACGCCCTTGCATCCCAACCGGTGCCGCCGCTCGGTCGAACAGGAACCGCTTCGTAAAAGCGATGTACCGCTCTTCCGTGTGAGCCAACACCTCAACATCACCGGGGTCGACCGCCAACTCCCGCACTATGAAGTGAGCGTTGGAGAGGTTGTGGAAGTAGCAGTTGACTACTCGCTGCTCCCTGTAGCGTAGGTTACATGATCTGTGCGCAGCGCCACGGAACTCGTAGGGCGGCGCGTGGTTGTGATCACGAACCTTTGGGTCTTCGCTTGAAAATGCCGATCCGCAGAGGTAGCAATTCGCTGTCGAGTTGTACTGCATCGTTTCCACTGGGGTCAGGACAGGACGCAGATTTCTTGCTTCGTACAGGAAGTTCCACAATCGCTCAACATCAGTTTTCAACATCTCCATAAATGTCTTTGACGCATCATCCCCGAAGTAGACTCGAGGCTCGAACTCCTCAAGTCCGTACGAGTCGATAATCTGGTACGCAAAGGCGTATGGGATGTGGATGTGGGTGGCTACTCCTCCGTGCGGTTCGTCGACTTGATCATCCATCTCCGCGGTCGGCAGTAGAGCACACTCAAAGTCCGCGTAAATGGTGAAACGCTCGCGTCGGGTGAACTCTGGATGGCTGAATTTGATTTCTGTCTTCTTCGGCGTATCCATGCGAATAGGGGCTGAAGCGGAGCAGTATCGCCTATGCTCCTCCAGACGCTGTGCACCCGTCAGACCGAGCTTGTTCGGACGGTTATCAAAGTGCGCGAAGCACCGCTTACAGATGAATATCCTACCCATATGTGCTGTAAGCTGTGGACGGATCAGTCGACTAAGGTCTTTGATGTAGGCGTAGTGACTATCACCGTCCGTTGTCACGTACAAAATGTCGCAATGGTCTTCGCGCTCCTGCCTACAAATCTTCAAGGGAAACACGGTGTCCTGATACTTTGGTCGTCCGTCAGGTTTCTGACCCACGCACGTGTGATCAATACCATAGACGTTGATACTGATGTTGTTTGTCCGCTCAAACGCCTTGATACTCTTCAGAGCAACGGGGAATTGAAGGCCGGTCCAATCGTATCGGGCGATGATGTCGTCGGTGTACGATGCCGGTCTTTTAGGGTCCTCTTGAACAAACTTTCCCAAGACCGCATACATAAAACACCGCTCATCGGCGTTCGATACGTTGACGACTGCTTTGGTGTTCTCCAGAGACATAGGCAGTGGGAGCCAAGCTCGACCATCTTCACCTAGAGGAGTGTATTCGTTAATACCGACCTCCAAATCACGAACGCGAAGGTATGTCCACCCGGAGCCGATATGATCACACTCAGCCTTCTCTCTGATAAGCTTCGCAAAAGCTGTTGTGATGTACTGGTTCAGGTCCGAGGTCACCGTCAGCGGAGTCATCTTCGTCTTGAAGTTGCGCAGGCAGGTGTTGTTGTGCACATTTTTGAACTCACAATCCAGCTTCAAGTTGACCTTTATGCTGCGGTGTTTCGCCAAGGTGTTCTCAAGCAACTCCGTAAGGCTCACAATCAACAGCACCATCACTTCTCCGATTGTGATGAGATTCTCCATCGGTCGCTGCAGACGGTAAGTTAGGAGGCGGTTGCGGAAATCCCGTTGAATGAGTGAGAATACGGGGCTTGACTGTCCTGCTCCAGTCATCTCAACATCATCGGGTTGTTGGTGTGTGCTCGTACCGGGTTGTGGCTCCGTGCTCGGACCTGGCTGGGGTTCATCCTGTTCCATGGCTGCTCGGTTCCGGATCAGGTCCTTCATGATCGGGCAAGAGATCCGCTCATGATGGTCCTTGTTGAACCGCTGGTTGAACTCCTGACCGCAGTATGCGCAAGGGAATCTTCGTTCTTGACCATTGCCGTGAAATTGCATGGTGTGTCGACGCAGGTTGTCTTCCCTCTTGAATTCGACGCCACATGTGCCGCATATGAACCTGCGGACTCTGCCGTGTACCGAATCCACATGTCGACGCAGGTGTATTTCACGACGGAAACGGCGACCGCATTCATGGCAGGTGTGGTGGCCAGGACCCGGTCCTTCATCTGAAAATAAAAATAAAAAACAGATTAGGATAACTAAAGATACAAATTCCCCTCTCTCGAGAATCACATTTCAAAATGTAATTGTTAATTAAAAATATCAATTTTGAAACAGGGAATGTAATCTTCTGTACTGTTTGTCTACATTGATGAACCTGGGTTCAAAGCTAAGGATGTAGCTGCAATATTGAGCTGCGCCAACCCTAAAGAAGCATTATGTTTTAGGGGGAGCGAAAATCTCCCCCTAGCAATTAAATCAATAGTACACCAGTTGTCACGGTCTCCTTCTTCTTCTTCATGTACCTAGTTAAATAATTAGAAAAAAGGTAATTAGTTTCAAGGGGAAAAAGTTATTTTAATGTGGATTCTCACCTTCAACGGAGTGTTGATTGACATCGGCAGTCGTCTGCGGAGCATCAATCACCTCCCGGGGTGGAATGACTCGGTGGTTCGCTTCCATGTGACGCTCTAAAGCTCCCCGGTCTACGAATGTGGCTCGACAAAGCCGACATGCAGCTACTCCATCTGCAAACGCACAAAACGATTAGATTGTGAAGTATGTTTAACACCTACCTTTGTTTAGAGTACTTTCAAATTCTCAGTGCCCCCCCCCACACACAAAATGTTCGGGGGGGGGGGGGTTAAAATTTTGTTTATGTATGTAATGTAGTACTCTGATGACTTGACTTGATGGGGCGTGCAATAACATAAGTTATTAAAATTAAATTATATTGGTATAGTCATGTAATTTTAAATTTAAAAAACAGAGTTCTCTATTCGCGCTAAATAGTTAAAGCCGTTAAATAAGAATAATTGTATCACTCTGCGGTTATATTGCATAACGTATTCCTATATTACTAACATTTAGGTCTGATTAAAACAATAATGCAACGCAAAAAACGTACCTTGCTGCGCTGGTGTTGGTGTTGGTAGTTGTGGTCTCAAGCCGTGGAATCTGATGTGGTGTTGCACCAAATTGTTTCTACGCACATAAATACAACCACAAATGTTACAAACGTGTGTGGCGTTCATCTTTAATATGGATTATAAGTTTTAATAATCACAAACAATACAGCACAACACGAACGTTTTAAATAGTTCAAAGGTGCTTTACGCAAATCGCAAATCGCAAATGATGATAATCAGCAACTAACACAAATCGCGTAGAACGGAACAGGATCGGACTAACACGTCTTCACGCACTGAACTCTCGAACTGAACTGAAGGAGGGCTGGTGATGTGGGTGACTCTCCCCACTAATGGATTTCGGGGAAGGTCGGGGCAAAAACTCTCAACCGCTGTCTGGGGTAAAGACCACCCTGCTCTAATGGAATTCGACGCGGGTGGTCTATAATGGATTCCTAGAAGGGTCAGCCGTCTTCCCGTCGAGGTATCAAATTACAACATCCGCATTCCCAGACAGGTCTCGACTTGTCGGTTTTTTGTGTGAACACCTGCACCCTCCAGTCGAGGTATCAAATTACAACATCCGCATTCCCAGACAGGTCTCGACTTGTCAGTCGGTTGTGCGAACAGCTGCCTCGGTGCAGAGTACTTGAAGGGGGGTGTATCGATACACCCCCCTTTGCAGTATATGTTCAAAGCATTGCAATTATATTCTCCTTAAAATTTGCATTCACTGGTAGTTCAATTGACCGCAAGCGCTGATGGGCTAGCTCTGTTGGTTGTAGCGTTACCCTGTTCAACTCTTGTATTAATTATCCAAAGTATGTCATGTGGGTACTGAGAATACTCGGCTTGACGAGGAGATTCCAAAAATGCAAAAAAAAAAAAGGTCAAAAGTGTGGTGCGGGCCCCTTTTTTGTAAACATCATCCAAAGTGTACGATGTGGGTACTCAAATGACTCGGCTCGACTAGACGAACAAGAATCTGCAATCAGAATTCAAATCCGAATTATGGTAACCGATATAGCCCGCCCCCCCCTACATCGTCCAAATGTACATTGTGGGTATGCAAATTACTCGGCTTGACTAGACGAACAAGAATCTGCAATCAGAATTCACATCCGACTTATGGTAACCGAGATAGCCCCCCCCCCTACATCGTCCAAATGTACTTTGTGGGTATGCAAATTTCTCAGCTCGACTAGACGAACAAGAATCTGCAATCAGAATTCACATCCGACTTATGGTAACCGAGATAGCCCCCCCCCTACATCGTCCAAATGTACTTTGTGGGTATGCAAATTTCTCGGCTCGACTAGACGAACAAGAATCTGCAATCAGAATTCAAATCCGACTTATGGTAACCGAGATAGCCCCCCCCCCCTACATCGTCCAAATGTACGTTGTGGGTACTCAAATTTCTCGGCTCGACTAGACGAACAAGAATCTGCAATCAGAAATCTGATCCGAGGTTAGGTTAGGTTAGGATGGGTTAGGTTAGGTTACGTTAGGTTAGGTTAGGTTAGGTTAGGTTAGGTTACGTTAGGTTAGGTTAGGTTAGGTTAGGTTAGGTTAGGTTAGGTTAGGTTACGTTACGTTACGTTAGGTTAGGTTACGTTAGGTTACGTTAGGTTAGGTTAGGTTAGGTTAGGTTAGGTTAGGTTAGGTTAATATTCGCAAAAAAAAAAAATTCGCAAAAAAAAAAAATTCGCAAAAAAGAAATTCGCAAAAAAAAACCAAAAATTTGCGAGGGGGGGGGGCTCGGGGGGGGGGTGGCCCTCCTGTCCCTCCTGCCCCAGAACTGTCCATTATACCCTACTGAGTGCTAAGCTTCTGAAAGGAGTAGTTGAATCTGTGATGTTTTGTTGATTTTTTTAATATATTGAACGCCTGAACAGTTAAAATTAATAAAAACGTGCTTCCGCTGGACACACACAGTAAAGGATAGGTAAAAAGTAGCAAAACACCTGATCAGATGTGCAACTCACAAAGAATCCACCCATCCCGTCAGCTTGGACCCGAGCCGTCCACCGTTTGCTTAAGGTCCGCCCTCCCCTTCAACTCTGCCACAGACAGGTGAACTCTCCATGAGTTGCACATAAAAACCACCGACTGTGACGGGATTCGAACCCTCGATCCAAGTGTTACCCCCGGCCGGGAAGGTAACGCCTTAGACCGCACAGCCACTGGTCAGGCTAGCAGCTGCAGTGGATCAGTTGGTATTATAGAGACTAGGCGCTGGACGAGGTAGTTCAATTCGTGTCTACCAGGTTTCACCACATGTCAGACTCAGACTGCAGACTGAGCGCCTAACGGTACAATCGCTTATGAAGCAGTAACAGTGTTTATTGATAACAGATTCAAAAGACGATATATCGGCTCATAGCACTGAAAGGGTTAAGGGAGAAAATGATTAATCTGACAATTTTGGGGAGTATCGCAAATTGTAAGCTTCAAATTGGTACAAATTCCATGGCCATATGAAATCACTTGGTATTCTCAATGAGGCCGAGTTCCTTCAAAAACATTCTCCCATTTAAATAATATGGAGCAATTTTTTAAATGTCAATATTTTTAAAACTATAGCGGTACTTTTGAGTTTTACATTTTTCTGTTAATTTGCAGTGTAAAATCTTTAAAATGACACACCGGTTGCCCAAATCGGTTGAAAAATAACTACGCAGTGGGCTGAAAACAAAATTCCTTATTTAATTAAAATAAGATCGTGTGGATCATTCGGTCCGGGATGGGGCGCACCCTTAAACTTGGTAAATAGGGGTTTTGGGTCCCAGAAATATTTTGTCAAAATTGTAGCAAAAATAATGTTGCAAAACCTATTTCAATCTTGCTTAAGGTCCGCCCTCCCCTTCAACTCTGCCACAGACAGGTGAACTCTCCATGAGTTGCACATAAAAACCACCGACTGTGACGGGATTCGAACCCTCGATCCAAGTGTTACCCCCGGCCGGGAAGGTAACGCCTTAGACCGCACAGCCACTGGTCAGGCTAGCAGCTGCAGTGGATCAGTTGGTATTATAGAGACTAGGCGCTGGACGAGGTAGTTCAATTCGTGTCTACCAGGTTTCACCACATGTCAGACTCAGACTGCAGACTGAGCGCCTAACGGTACAATCGCTTATGAAGCAGTAACAGTGTTTATTGATAACAGATTCAAAAGACGATATATCGGCTCATAGCACTGAAAGGGTTAAGGGAGAAAATGATTAATCTGACAATTTTGGCCCTCCTGTCCCTCCTGCCCCAGAACTGTCCATTATACCCTACTGAGTGCTAAGCTTCTGAAAGGAGTAGTTGAATCTGTGATGTTTTGTTGATTTTTTTAATATATTGAACGCCTGAACAGTTAAAATTAATAAAAACGTGCTTCCGCTGGACACACACAGTAAAGGATAGGTAAAAAGTAGCAAAACACCTGATCAGATGTGCAACTCACAAAGAATCCACCCATCCCGTCAGCTTGGACCCGAGCCGTCCACCGTTTGCTTAAGGTCCGCCCTCCCCTTCAACTCTGCCACAGACAGGTGAACTCTCCATGAGTTGCACATAAAAACCACCGACTGTGACGGGATTCGAACCCTCGATCCAAGTGTTACCCCCGGCCGGGAAGGTAACGCCTTAGACCGCACAGCCACTGGTCAGGCTAGCAGCTGCAGTGGATCAGTTGGTATTATAGAGACTAGGCGCTGGACGAGGTAGTTCAATTCGTGTCTACCAGGTTTCACCACATGTCAGACTCAGACTGCAGACTGAGCGCCTAACGGTACAATCGCTTATGAAGCAGTAACAGTGTTTATTGATAACAGATTCAAAAGACGATATATCGGCTCATAGCACTGAAAGGGTTAAGGGAGAAAATGATTAATCTGACAATTTTGGGGAGTATCGCAAATTGTAAGCTTCAAATTGGTACAAATTCCATGGCCATATGAAATCACTTGGTATTCTCAATGAGGCCGAGTTCCTTCAAAAACATTCTCCCATTTAAATAATATGGAGCAATTTTTTAAATGTCAATATTTTTAAAACTATAGCGGTACTTTTGAGTTTTACATTTTTCTGTTAATTTGCAGTGTAAAATCTTTAAAATGACACACCGGTTGCCCAAATCGGTTGAAAAATAACTACGCAGTGGGCTGAAAACAAAATTCCTTATTTAATTAAAATAAGATCGTGTGGATCATTCGGTCCGGGATGGGGCGCACCCTTAAACTTGGTAAATAGGGGTTTTGGGTCCCAGAAATATTTTGTCAAAATTGTAGCAAAAATAATGTTGCAAAACCTATTTCAATCTTGCTTAAGGTCCGCCCTCCCCTTCAACTCTGCCACAGACAGGTGAACTCTCCATGAGTTGCACATAAAAACCACCGACTGTGACGGGATTCGAACCCTCGATCCAAGTGTTACCCCCGGCCGGGAAGGTAACGCCTTAGACCGCACAGCCACTGGTCAGGCTAGCAGCTGCAGTGGATCAGTTGGTATTATAGAGACTAGGCGCTGGACGAGGTAGTTCAATTCGTGTCTACCAGGTTTCACCACATGTCAGACTCAGACTGCAGACTGAGCGCCTAACGGTACAATCGCTTATGAAGCAGTAACAGTGTTTATTGATAACAGATTCAAAAGACGATATATCGGCTCATAGCACTGAAAGGGTTAAGGGAGAAAATGATTAATCTGACAATTTTGGGGAGTATCGCAAATTGTAAGCTTCAAATTGGTACAAATTCCATGGCCATATGAAATCACTTGGTATTCTCAATGAGGCCGAGTTCCTTCAAAAACATTCTCCCATTTAAATAATATGGAGCAATTTTTTAAATGTCAATATTTTTAAAACTATAGCGGTACTTTTGAGTTTTACATTTTTCTGTTAATTTGCAGTGTAAAATCTTTAAAATGACACACCGGTTGCCCAAATCGGTTGAAAAATAACTACGCAGTGGGCTGAAAACAAAATTCCTTATTTAATTAAAATAAGATCGTGTGGATCATTCGGTCCGGGATGGGGCGCACCCTTAAACTTGGTAAATAGGGGTTTTGGGTCCCAGAAATATTTTGTCAAAATTGTAGCAAAAATAATGTTGCAAAACCTATTTCAATCTAATCTCATCTAATTATATTAAAATTGTGGATGTTCGAATCTAGCGGTTGAAACAATAAATAAAAATGCGGTTGAAAATCAGTTAACTTTAAGAGAGGTTTGCGATGCTACTAATACCCATACTAGTTGTCTTGAGGTCTTGCGGGTGTCCAGGAAGGTCCGAGATCCAGGGCCGAGGGCGGGCGTCAGTGGAAGGTAGTAGTAGCCATCAGACAGGAGCGGTAGACGAAGCGGGAAAACAATGACTCATTCATAGTTAAATTAAGTTAAAAAAAACCGTATTGATACATTTAAAACAACTAACATAAACACCACATTAGAGAAAATACATAACGTTTTATTGTTCATAATGTAGCGGAGCGGTCGCGGACATCTGAACGCGACGCCACGCCGGTCAGTGCGTGAGTGCTGAGGAGAGGGGAGGGGGCTTCCTTCATGATGTTGGTGGGCGATAGTACCAGTAGCATCGCAAAATAAAATAGCGTAACTGCTTTAAGTACCAAACATTCCCCCACCCAAAATATACATTTTGAGAAAATAATAAAATACATGAAAAAAAGAAAGGGTAAAGTAACCGAAAAACTTTATGAAACATGTCTGTGATCTTATAAACACATCAAACTTATAACTATAAATCAGCACAGTTCAATTTTTTGGTAAAGCAACTAACTTATTTACAGGGCGTGTAAAAATACCTTGAGAAGTTTTAACCTGAACTAGTCTTACTACATCATCTGTCCCTGGCAAAATACTAACTATCCTACCTAGGGGCCAAAATAAGAGAGGCATGTTGGGATGATACATGAGGCAAAGATCTCCTTCTTTAACATTTGATGTTTTAGTAGTCCATTTCGGTGTTGTATTTGCGAATGGATGTAATCCTTTGACCAGCTTTTCCAAAAAATTTGAGAAGCTTTATTGATTAGCTTCCAACGTGTAAGAATGTGAGGAGGTTCGTTGGTAACATCTTCTTCAGGTCGAGCTAAAAGTTGTCCACCGGCGATGAAGTGACCAGGAGTGAGGTAGTCAAATCCGTCATCAGGGGATGTTGAGTGAGGGCATAACGGTCTGGAGTTCAATACAGCTTCGATTCGGCAAAGGAATGTGTAAAATTCTTCAGCGGTAAAGTGGTGTGTCTCAAGAATTCTTTTTAAGTGGTGCTTCGTAGACTTTACACCGGCTTCCCAAAGTCCACCAAAGTTGGCTGCATAGAGTGGGTTGAAATTCCAAGTTATTTCCAGTTTTGCTAAATGGTCTGAAAATTTCTTATTTGATGCTGATGCTACAACATTCCTCACAAGTGGTCCAAATTTAATTAAAGCACTTGAGAAAAGGGATGAAGTTACAAGGTTGGCTGAAGAGTGGTTTCAAGGAAATGAATTAAACATAAACCACTCAAAGACAGAACAAATTCATTTTGATATTAAAGTAAATTCTCAAGAAAATAAATCAGTTAAATTGCTAGGGATCTACATTGATCAGAGGCTGGATTGGAATGAGCATACTAATTTCCTATGTGATAAATTGGCTAGAACAATTTTTTTGTTGAAAAAACTAAAGGTAATGTTTGTGGAAAATGCATTCTTTTTTGTTATTTTGCATTCTCATTCCCATCTGCAATACGGTAACCTCTTATGGGGTAACTCCGTGGGAGCCAAAACAATTTTTAAATGGCAGAAGAAGGCTATTAGGTGAATTGTGGGGATAGAGCCCTGGGTTTCTTGCAAAGAATATTTCTAAAATTTTAAAATTTTAACCCTTCCGAGTATGTATATTTTTAATTGCTTATTACTACATGTTAAAGAAAACATAACTCAATATAATCAAAGATCCAATATACACAATCATTACACTAGAAATAGACATTATCTTAATTTACCATTAACAAGACTTACACTTACACATAATAGCTATAAATATCTCAGTATACAGCTTTTTAATAGGTTACCCCCAACTGCAGCAACGTTCCAACCAATAAATTCAAAGTTGTACTTATGATTCATGGCTGAAATCCAAATCCTTTTATTCAGTTAATGATTTCTTGTCCTTAGAGGTTATTGATATACATTTTTAAAACTCAAATCAAAGAAACAATGTTATTGTGTTTTATTTTATTTTGTACATTTTTGTGTAATTTAACTTTTTTCCCCTCTTACTTTATAAATTAGAATTAGGACTAAATGTCTGACAGAAAAAGGACGGCATGAAGAAAATATGCAAAATGTTAGTAATAAGGAAAAATGTATGGTTGACAATGTCGATTGCTCACTTGCTTAAAGACAATAAAGAGATTTTGATTTTGATTTTGATTTTGATTTTGAGTTCTTGAGTAGATCATAGACTTCATGGAGTTGGCGAGCAGCACTAATAAAATTTCGGCCTTGATCTGAATAGACATTTTGAGGCATGCCTCTTCTGGCGATAAATCTATCAATAGCAGCTAAACAGGATTCTGTAGTCAAAGAATGGACAAGTTCTAAATGAACTGCTTTCATTGACATGCAGACAAATCGAGCAACGTAACATTTTGACAGTCTGGCATTTCTTCTAGTGCTCTCTTTAACAAGAAATGGCCAAGCAAAATCTAATCCTACATTTACAAAGGTTCTACCTTACATAAAACGGGATGCTGGAATATCTGCCATGTAGGGTTTTAGTGGTTTAGCTTTCAATTTATAGCAGGGTAAGCACTTGAATGTGCCGTTTCCTTATTAGATTTCGAGCACCAGGGATCCAGTAACGACGCTGAATCAATGACTGTACTAATTTAGGACCACCATGTAATGACTGAATGTAATATGTTGCAATCTAATTTCATGTTGGTTAATACGAAATGAGATTAGAACAAGTTAGCTTTCGGAGCCTAATTTATAAATGATGATGATTATTTCTTACATTCAATTTTTGCTATTTGGAATTTGAAAGGAAAACCCCTTTATTACAACAAGGGAAATACGGAGATTCGAATAGGGCTGGATACAAAGTAAATTATTTACTAGGGGCGAATATTTAACTGTCAACACTCTAAGTACTTTGTTGTAAAAACAATAAAATAAAATGAGTCCAATGTTTATATTTTTGGCTGGTCTGAAGCACCTGGTTCTGTTTCGACAGTACAACTTTTAAAATAATTATACTTTGTTTTAGATGTAAGGGTATTGTGTTTGATTTTAGTCGTTTTGATAAACCTGGTTATCATAAAGTCAACTAACCCACACAATTTTCAATTGTTTGAACAAATATTAGCGTACGTTTTATATCTGTAGGGTAACTTTTTCGATTTTGATGAATCTGACACATTTTAATAATTCAAGTCAATATCTACCACTAATAATTCTCTGTATCATATGTTTTTACGATCAGTCAAATAATAATGCCATATAACCCATGGCAACCCATGGCATGGTTATGGTGCCATAACGCATGGAACCATATCTGAGAATTAAATGACAAGTTCAACATGTAAATACAAATATATAAGGCAAGATACCAAACCTTAAAAATAAAAGGCTGTAGTAAATACACGTTAATTAAAGTTTATGACTGGAAATGTATTTTACCTGTAAGTTAATGCATCAGATAGTTTTGTCACAATTCTCTAAATACTTGTTTAAGTAAATCCGGATTGATTTACCGGATTAATTTACTAATAGTTATCAACAAATTTAAAATAAGCCCAATGAGAACACGATCTGTGAGGTTACGAATGGTATCTTACTTGGAAATATCGAATTCCACCTTAAAATGCGCTTAAAATCAAATTTCCAATGTCATTTATAAAAAAATAAGCTTACAAAAAAAAATATTTATTTATGAAAACTATACCTTCGGTATTATAAATTGTTTATGTCTTGCATTAAAATGGTTTATTTCAGGTAAATCTCATTTAAGTGTTAAACTCTTACATAAAATGTTTAAAATCAGCAAAATAAAGTCAGATCAGATAGCCTAGAAGTTTGATAAAAAACGAAGACCGTTAAGTAGCTTTCCGAACCTAAACACAACAATCTAATTTGCAATGCAATTTTACAAAGTTTATAAACGAAAAACTAAACTAATTGTAGAAATTATAAAACTTACTATTAAAAATAGTTTTTAAAATATTTCTAAAATATTATTTCAGAAAACTAACTCGTTATAGGTTTCAGTTAGTATTTGAACCCTAAAGTTAAAGTCCTGCTGCTGTGAAAATAAAAACGCTAAGCTGGTAGGAAAAACATATAAAAAGACAAATATTCACTACCCAAAAACTATCTGTTCACAACCAGAAAGATAACTATCTTATCTGATGGGAAAATATAAGAATAGATTGTAATACATTTACCCTAAAATACTCTCATTCAATAAATATACATGACCAAACTAATAAATGTATGTTCAAATCGTATTAATTGCGTAATAGAAATAATAATCTTCCAATCTGGAAGTAGTAGTGATCGTTATCAAGAAGTAGAAATTACAAGTTCGAAATAAAAGTTAAACTGCCAACTCTGCGAAAGAATTATGTAAAAAGTAGTTTGCCAATGACTGTAACAAAAATTAGAAGGTTGGAAAAACTACACTAAAGTAACAAAAAGATAGGTTGGCAACTCTGCAAAAGAAAATTTCACAACGTAAGGTTGGTGACACTGTGAAAGATCCAGAAGTTAAGTAGGAAACTCTGCACAAAAACCGAAAAACATAAAGCTAGGTTAACAACTCTACGAAACAAAATTTCAAAAAGCTATTTTAGCAACTCTGCAAAAAAGATTGAAAAGTTATGTTGACAATATTATGACAACAATTTAGAAATTGTAGTGGAAGCATTAACAACGAAAACTTACAACATCTAGGTTGTCCACTTTGAGAAAGAAAGAACACAAAGTACTTAGGTTGGCAAACACTGCACAAAATAAAATTATGTAAGTAAAGGTGTGAAAGAGAATGTAGAGAAAGTTTTGTTGGAAATTCCTTGAACAAAAAACTACAGAAATACACCGCGAAATCAAAACACAACATTTAGGCTGGCAAAAACAGGTAGGAAAAAAGTTAAGTTGGCAACAGTGTAACACAGAGGCCGATTTGGGGAGTTAAAATAACAATAATGCCGGTTGGGAAACAAAATTACTATTTATTCAAACTTACAACTTTACAACAACTGATTTAGAACAATTTAAACAACGTTAACAATAGGTATATCCGCGGTTAAAATACAATAATTAAGGTTACATTAAATTTAGAAAGACAATGCCAATTAATAAATTAACAGGGAGAGGCGGCGCGACGCGTGTTAATTACATCGTCACATCTTAGGGACTGGGGCGAATCCCACGTCTTCTTCCCCAATGCTGAAGCTGCCCATCCAATGAGCGGCGGCCTCAGCACGTGACGTCACGGGAACACTTCGTTGTTCAGTGCTGCCCCCGACGATCACTCACGCCATTACTCAAACTAAGAGGCACAGGAATCGTGCGTTTAAGGCCAATGCAGAGCGTCAAGTTGCTGACGCAGCGCATTCCTGTTGATATCAACGCCGGCCGGACCCGTGGGAGCGTCTAAGCTGAGATTAGCTTGGAGCAAATATCCTAGCGTCTGGTGGTTGTTTTCATATTTTGTACCAGCCAACTCTTCAAAATGAAATAATAAATGAAATAATTGAAATAATGTTAAGAGCACCGTTCCTCCTTCTAATTTTAGATTTTAGTGACGGTAGAAATTTAATTATTACGAACGGTAAACTGTAATTATTTAATTACAGTGTCGTATTAATGGCTTTTAACAGTCTAGGGATTTTGGGCCGTCACACCCCCCTCACCCTTAGACCATGCTGTCCCCAGCATGAGGTAACAGCAGATTGCCAAGTCCAACTTCTCTCAATGTTAGGAGAGTACACATCCGTCTTCCGTTGGCTGGTCGGTGATCAGGAAACTTCTAACACCAGTCAGCTAACCTCAACTCTCTCCGCAAAATAACAAAAAAAATTATTGAACTTCAACTTTATTTTTTTTTACGAAGAAAAAAAAAACTCGAATTGTCGCCGGTCCGCATTAGCCTCTCCCTTTACAAAATATATCTCGAAAATATCACAATCAAAACATCTCAAAAGTCAAAGTTAAACAACCAAAACAACACCTCAAGAAAAAAAAACTAAAAGATCTCATTTTACAAGGACAAAAGTTACCTAAACTTAAACAAAAAAACACAACACACATTCCCACCTCAACAGACCATTATAACATTGTTAGAAGATTCGTCACTGAATTTAATTATGTGTATTTAGAACCAATTGGTTAATTTTTCTAAGTATCTGAACAGGGTATGAATTATTATATTTTAAAGTTCGAAAGAGGGTAATTGAGTTCAGTACTTTATGGCAATTTAGAACGCTACTTGCCCGCTATGGTGAAGCCGCACGGGGTTTCACTTGGGGCCGGTCTTACACTCTGTCACCCCTTCGGTAGTAACGGATCTTCCAACGTAGGTCAAATATTAGCAAAAGAAAATTTACTGCTATCCTAACACACCCTTTCCCAAGCTACAGTGCCTACACTAATTAACTCGTCAACACATGTCAAAATAGCAAATTAACATATTGACACCGAGAATCAACAAAAAAACTTTTCACCAATCCAATGATCGTTCATAAATTCTGGTGGTACTCCACCCACTATCGGCCGAAGCCTCAAAACAACTTGAAAATTACCAATAATAAATCACATAGACAATCGAATAATCAATACAGTACAATGCATTATTAACTAATCTTTAACACAAACTCACGTTCAGTAGGCCTGGTAGCGGCACAACAATGTCTTGCTGACAGGGTCCGGAAAATCCCTCAGCAAGGCATTTTCTGCAGTACTCTTGACTGGCTATACACTACTATACGTCAATTTTTTTTTCTTTAAATTTTGAAAAATCATTCAGGCTGGCTCCTGGGTGCCTACAGTCCAGTCGGGGAGTTGAAGGGAAGGGGGTATTAGGGGGGTGGGGAGTGCCGGCATTACCTTCCTGTGGACACCAAGTTGGGCCAGTGAATCCTTTACCCTTCTTGGGATATACTACTACCATTAGTTGGATCGCTTCGAATAATAAATAAAAAAAAAGTTGCCATTACCAGCCCACAAATATTACACCATTACTAGAAATACACAACAAAACATACCGGTACACAAAAATCATTAATGCTAACATAATAACAAACAACACTAATAACAAAACTCGGAGGGGGATCCCCAGTCCTTTCGCCATCGCGTCCTCGCGGAGACAAGTCCAGAAGTACTCGCTCCTTCACAGCGTAGTATGCGACTTCTTGATCGCGGTCGAAAGTCTATGCTTCTTAAATACTTTTCACTTACTTAAAGTGTCCCGGGTCCGTAATTCACTCCTCGTCGCATCTTACCGCACGGTCAGCCTAACTTTAGCTGCGCTCGTGGAACTGTCGTGCTCTGCTTCCGGTGCATGATCTGCTACCAATTCGACAGTAGGGTACCATCTCTCCAAGGTTCTGAAGTGGCGACTCTGTCTGCGCAGCCTGCGGGCGTTGTACATGGCCTCCCAGGGTGACACGGAGCAGGTCGGCAACTCGAACTCTCCATCTCAAACCTACAAAGACAACTGTGATTATCACAATAACCGAACGGCCGCCACACATGTTCTACTCAACCATGCGGGCGCCAGCATAATGGACTCTAAGGTGCTGGAAAGTACTCTCCAAAGAATACCCCTTTACTCTTAGGTGCCAAGCTGATCATCTAGTCCCTGCAGGACCTTCAAGGTGGCATTCACATCAATATTCATCAACTTGGTCTCTTCGTCAGAGAGCATCGACCTCAAATCAAGAACAAAACTTTACTCATCTGACCGACATGAGTGTTGCTGCCGTGTATACGGGCAGGCACCTTAAACTCATCACTAATAACGCCTCGGGGATCACTCCAACTCCACTCAACTGCACGGTGGTCAGGTTGATCTTCCAGCCATCCTCATAACAGTTCAGAGTTACCTTACAGGGCTCTGAAGCACTATGCACCCATCAATCTCAGGAAAAACCACTTTTCCACAAACGCTGGAATACAAGGAGCTGCCGATAAATCGGGCAGGCACCCGATCCGCCAGTGATCGAATCACACCGATCACTTCAGTCTCTTCAACAGAGAGCATATGACTTAGAAAAGTCAGAAATCACAACTTCACATTCCGGCCCGACATGAGTATACTGCTGCCGTTTGCACGGGCAGGCAATATTGAACTCATCACTAATAACAACCCTTGGGTCAAATAACAACATATGGGTCAAATACATCACGTTAAACATTGACCACAAATCAAGAACCAGGACCCAAGTTACTCGACCTACATGAGTATACTGCTGCCGTTTGCAAGGGCAGGCAATATTGGACTCATCACTTGCTATGACACACACATCTATTTTTTTTTTCCTTGAGGGAGGCCCATTCGACGTCATAATTTCAATGGGGCATTTCCCCCCCAAAAAAACTCAAATAGACTAAAACAACAGGCCCAGAAGACCATCGGCTGGTTTACTCGTACCACCCCTTAGTAAACACGCAACCATCAACCTCCGCTTTGCCAGCTGTACAGGCGAATTGCGCTGCACAGGCTGGGCTTTCTACAGAACAGCTTGCCATAGAACAAGCAAAACATAATTTACTCCCCATTCCCGTTTGCTTTTATTAAATTTTCGTTCTCTTCAAGGTCTGGCCAAGAATAGCATGAGTTAGCAAGCATATTCCCGGAGCAGAGCACACATTTTGAAATTCTATATAAAAGAACAAATAACCATAATGTGATTCCTAAACACTAGCACATCAGTATACTTAGGTGATAACACTTGTCCACATCAGCATAATCCATTCAGTAATGGTTACGAATGCACTCCCTCGGCAACTCCACAGCGAGGAAGACCCTCCGGTGTCCCAATCCACAGGGACAGCACAAGAATGGCCTAGAATTATAACTTTCCTGTACAACAAACAAAATAGGTTATCCAGTGAACACGTGTTATCACAAGTTAGAGCACAAACCATTAAAAACAACAAACTTCCTACGAAGAATCACTTATCACTAACTTCACCAGCCTTATATTTTAAATATAAGGGAAGCTAACTGGACTCTTTTTGCAAATTTTGAACTAAGTGTAAATGGACTAAATCATAAATCAACGTATTTACTCCTAATCTCTGGTTCATTATCTAATTCATCACACCGCAAATGGGAGCTCTGGCTTCACAATGCTCAGTCCCAGATGAGGGGGGTAAAGTATTAGACACTTTAAATATTACATCGGCAAATAATTTCTGTCCATGTTCGGAGTACTGATAATAAAACAGATGCAGCCATACAATTTAAGAGACAGACTGCATGCAAAAAAAAAAAACAAAATTAAATTTATCAAACTATCAAACTAGGCAATTTGACGCTCACGATTTCAAACTGTAAAAAGAAATGCGATCATTGTTTATGAAGCACCGATCTGCAACAGTATTTAAAGCTATCTGCAGATCCTAAAACTGAACACAAATACGCATCACAATTTACTGGCTTCAACTCAAAGCTTTATTAGTTCCAATTTGAATTAATAATTTTTTTTACACCTACTCCTTTAATGGATGTTAACTAAATTCAATCACACACAAAGAGACGTACTAAATATCTTCACGTTGCTGATTAACTTACATAAAAAACAAAGTCCAATACCACAAACAAACAGTACCACTGCTCTACTGACTGTCATGTTCAGTTGGCCCAAAACCAGGAACCAGAACTAAACAATGAGCACAGTATAGCTCAGTTCCAAAAAACCAATACAGCAACCAAACAGCGATTTTATTTTCTCCTCCATGCTATTTTGTCTCACATAATTTTGAAGGAGAGCAAAACAGCCTTTTATTCAAAACTGCAAACAAAAGGTTAAATAATTTATTTATTACCCCTTCACAACCGTTACCGAAGGTTACTGCCCGTTAATTCTCTCAACATTAAAATTACTGGATCCATCGGTGTATAACCCTCAATAACCCCCTACTGATGAGAGCTTCTGAAATAAATAAAATTCGCCCAGTCCCACTTATAATTTTTAATACTTAACCGAAGCACTCATCAGAGACTTACACGCCTAAGTCCACACGTCGTTTTGTTTCTAAGAAATTTTTTTTTTAATTCAGAGTCCCAACTTAAAGTTCAATAAAGTACACTAAAAACCCAGAACGCGATTACTCGAAGTCCCAACACCGCGAATTATTCAATCAAAATCACCAATTTAATTTAAAAAAAATCACAAGTCGTTTGTAGTATTCAGTGAAATTTTGAAAATCCGGCTAAGTCCGTAGCTCAAAATACACAATAAATTTCGAAAATTATTTTCAAACGCCCATTTCCCCACTGCTATGGTGGTCCACGTCGATTATTTCTAAGTCCCGATTAATTTCAATGCAATGTCACAGAACTCCTATTTCCCCACTACTAACGCTTTGTTTCGTCGAAAATTTTCAAAGTTCTGATTTACTTAATTTCTTTGGTAAATAAAATGCAGTGGTATCCTTTGTCCTGACAATGAAGATAGGCCAGAAAATTGACACAGTTTATAAGTGTCAGATCATTATTTTTTATCAATTTGTAACAATAAAATGTTTCAATTACTTGATTTTAAATTATTGGCCTATTTCCAATGACGCCCAGATTTTTTCCAATGCATTTATAGATTTACCACTTAAATATATAACCCAGAGTTAATCACACATGCAAATAAACTTAGGTTAATTTAGAAAGCATTTATTCTAAGGTTAATATAATAAATAAATACTACAAACTCCCGTCCTTGGACAAAACAATGTTAAATCAACTAAATAAAAATATAACACTTCAGGAATAACTATCTTCTCTCTTAATAACAACACACGTGTGGAACTGTTTAGATTAATCTATACAGCCATCTGTTTACAAACACTGCCTTATAAATCACGGCGTCACGGCTATCCTGTGACGTCGCCCAGTTTTGATAATTGTTGCCTAAGTCTCGCTTCGGACAATTCGGATTAATTTACAATATAATATTTCTTCAATTTAATTCCCAAATAATTTATAATTTCATTTTAATGTCGTCCTCTCCCTTTTCCACGATAAGTTGCAACCAAGTTCACGCATTTGCACTTCAATCAAACCGAATTGGCAAATCAAAGATGGCGGATTAATCCGAACGCAACAGACGATTTGTCAAGATTGCAAATGGTGGCTCCAAGCTTCCTTCCACAATTAATATTCCAAGTCACTTTACTTTTAAAATAAACCTCCTTAGTCACAGGTAATACTTAAATTCAACTCTACCTTTATTATTTATCAATATCTATTATCACTAGGCTCAACAACAACTCTGATAGCCCAATAATTTCGATTTAATATGTCTTCTCAAACAATGAAATTCTCATACATTCTCATCACGCGTCACATACAATGAATGCAGAGTGACGAAGGAGGGGGAACCGACGCTATCTGTTCCTCTCACAAAGAGGCTAATGGCGACTTGAGGATTTATTCAAATTAATCTAATTACTTTAAAATTCTCTAATAATTCGAAAAATGCATATTTCTTTACGGGAGTTGCACTAAAATGAGTTTAATTTATTGCTTTACAAGATTAAGCGGTTACCTACTGTTAAAACGATACCTATAAAATTAACAAGATTGCACCAATTAATTCAAATAAATTTATTACCTACCAAAATCCATTCTCCGTCCGTGGGATTCTTCAGAGTGTATTCTCGCAACACAACCCCACACCTAACACCAATTGTAACACAGAGGCCGATTTCGGGAGTTAAAATAACAATAATGCCGGTTGGGAAACAAAATTACTATTTACTCAAACTTACAACTTTACAACAACTGATTTAGAACAATTTAAACAACGTTAACAATAGGTATATCCGCGGTTAAAATACAATAATTAAGGTTACATTAAATTTAGAAAGACAATGCCAATTAATAAATTAACAGGGAGAGGCGGCGCGACGCGTGTTAATTACATCGTCACATCTTAGGGACTGGGGCGAATCCCACGTCTTCTTCCCCAATGCTGAAGCTGCCCATCCAATGAGCGGCGGCCTCAGCACGTGACGTCACGGGAACACTCCGTTGTTCAGTGCTGCCCCCGACGATCACTCACGCCATTACTCAAACTAAGAGGCACAGGAATCGTGCGTTTAAGGCCAATGCAGAGCGTCAAGTTGCTGACGCAGCGCATTCCTGTTGATATCAACGCCGGCCGGACCCGTGGGAGCGTCTAAGCTGAGATTAGCTTGGAGCAAATATCCTAGCGTCTGGTGGTTGTTTTCATATTTTGTACCAGCCAACTCTTCAAAATGAAATAATAAATGAAATAATTGAAATAATGTTAAGAGCACCGTTCCTCCTTCTAATTTTAGATTTTAGTGACGGTAGAAATTTAATTATTACGAACGGTAAACTGTAATTATTTAATTACAGTGTCGTATTAATGGCTTTTAACAGTCTAGGGATTTTGGGCCGTCACACCAGTGTCAGATTAAAATATTAAGAGTTAGTTTGGCAACATTGGCATAGACAAATTGCAAAGATTTTAGGTGGTAACATTAAGAATGAAGAATTTGCCAATGCCTTTAAAAATTATTAAAAGGTTGGAAACACTACACCCGAGTTAATCAAAAAGGTAGTTTGGCAACTC
Organism: Allygus modestus; assembly: GCA_963675035.1. Taxonomy (NCBI): domain Eukaryota; kingdom Metazoa; phylum Arthropoda; class Insecta; order Hemiptera; family Cicadellidae; genus Allygus; species Allygus modestus. The sequence goes on along the minus strand of OY776111.1, from coordinate 400,626,809 downwards.
TGCGAAAGAACATTTCAGAAAGTTAGGTTGGCGACACTGTGAAATATTTAGAGTTAGGTAGGAAACTCTGAACAAAAACCGAAATCCAAAAAGTTAGGTAGCAACCTTCGAAACAAAATGTCAAAAAGTTAAGTTGGCGACACTGTGAAAGGCAGATTAAGCCGTTATGTTAGCAACATTAGGACTACAAATCAGAAATTGTATTGGCAGCATTAAAAACGAAAATACACAACATCTAGGTTGACCACTTTGAAGAGTGAAGAATAACCCCACACTATTGATTGAACACGCCAAAAAGCTAGAAACGTGCATTGCAAAGTATCCCATAACGCGCGTGGACGTTAAGGCCTTTACTATTCCAAGTGATGTGCTGGGCAAAACTATAGACAATGTTTACCTGGGACAGATGTCTAAAAGGATCGCGTTGGGGCTAGTGAGTAACAACGCTTATAACGGCAGTTTTAAGCACAACCCTTTTAATTTTGCCCACTACAACGTAAACTTTCTGGCCCTCTTCGTTGACGGACAGCAAGTACTTGCTAAAGCGCTTCAGCCAGACTTTACAAATCATCAGTTATACATCAGTTGCTACAACACTCTATTTTCGGGGTGTGGGATTCATAACAAGAACCAAGGCAACGGAATCTCACGAAGAATGTACCCCAACGGCTACTGTCTGTACGCGTTCGATTTGACATCGGATTTCGCGGCAGCTGCGTCCCATTGGAACCTTGTCAGAAGAGGCAGTCTTCGCATAGAAATCAAGTTTGGTGTCGCCCTCACGGAAGCGGTCAACTGCATCGTCTTTGGAGAGTTTTGCAACATCATCGAAGTGGCCAAGTACAGAAACGTTACTGTAGACTACAACTAAGCACTACATTGTGGTTGACAAGACTGTTGCCTAACATGATTACGTTTTATTAATATAAAATTACATATTTTAGAGGTGTAAATGTTTTTAGTTTTCCAAAAGAGTTGATCTTAGTTTCTGAAAGACATTGTAGCGATAGGAAAAATGGTATTTTGTTTAGTAGATTCTTTAATTGATAAAATGTTTATATTAATAGTTCACATGTTTGATATTTATTTACTTAATGCATTTCACTTTTGTACATAAGCGTATTTGATGTGCAATAAAAGTGTGTGACTTTCTTAAATTGTTGTTATTCCTTGTTCCTGCAATTGATGTCTGAAAAGGTCCTATGTAGTGGGGGTAGCTACCGCCTGCTCATTCTAGTGCTGGCCTTGGGCGGTGGCGGTCATGGAGCTGTTTGCTGTTTTCCAGGGGTTTAAAGACTCGCACAATGAGTTTATAATTAAGGAGTTTGCTGTCGCCACGGCTGACGGTACAGTTCTACAACACTGGATAGTGAGATCCCCGTGTCCATACGCTATTAAAAACCAAGAAACAGTGCACATGGGTCATCAACCATTATCACGGCATACTGTGGCAGGACGGTGATGTCACCATTCAAGCACTACACAGACAATTGTGTCTCATTTTCAAAGATTCACTGGTGTATGTGAAGGGACTAGAAAAGGTAAAATACATTAGCGAATTTTTTAAAACGTGTCTGGTGCTGGACTTGGAAAACTACCCGTCCTTAAAGACTCTCGCCAATTCGCCAGTGTTCTGTTTTTACCATGGGAAAACAAAAAAGGTTTGTGCCCTGAATAACGTGTTGAAACTTGTTCAGTATCATAATCAATAATTCCTAAGAGACATTCCTTTAATGCTGGGGGAATGGGTTTTCCCCCCACTTTACTGGTATAAAAGACTTACTCGCAGAAGTTCTTCATTCTATCAGCGACAGTGGTAGCAGCACCATCTCGAACCTACAGCTACAATGGACATGAGCAATTTGAAAGGACGCCTCAACAACTGTAACGCTCCTCGATTCACCAGACTTAACGATCTCCAGCCTGGTACTCTGTACGAGATTACCAATTTTGCAAAAACAAATTCACGCTACGGCGAGGCTGTCTGCGCAACCGTGAAAGGAATGAAGGCGACGATGTACTATTGAACGTCTATCTACCACGGCGATTCCTCATCATCCTCACAGAAGCCGCCATCGAGAGTTACAACAAAGGAGATGCTGCCAGGATGTCTCTAGTGTACCGCGGCAACGGTAAAGGAATAGAATTTGTTTAAGAAGAATATCATTTTGTTAATAGTTCTAGTACAAAATGTATCAATAAACGTTTTGGTTTGTAATTTATTACTTATTATTTTCCCTTTTTTGCATAGTTTAATATTGGACTTACACAAGGTAAAATTTAGATGAAATTAGTTTAAAAAAGCATATAATGAAACAGTATTATAAGTGAAAAAGTTTTGGCATAGCAAATAAGTTATAGAGCTCTATAGGGGTCATATCTACTGAAAAAATTGTGACAGATCTAAACAATTTGAAACAGGAGTGATGAACCCGATAAGGGTATAAAATTATCCACAATGTATGATTTCCACCGTAAAGAGAAATCACTACATACAAATATCAACTTTTATTTTATAAATGCATATTTTTTATTTAAGTCTGTTCTGATACACCTTGTACTAGTTCATATTTTACTAATATATTTTAACAGAAGAAAGGTATTAAAAGATATATAAACAGTGTGAGGGGGCCAAGCGTAGCAAACGAAAGTAGCGTGATGTAATAAATATATACATATAACAAACAGTATAACTAAGGGTGACTTAATCTAACAAAAATTAGGTTGGTAGTACTACACAGAAAAAACCAGGCTGGCAACACGGTCCTAATGTAGGTTAGGTAAAATGATAGGAAGGGGTCGTGAGGGGGGAGGGGGAGGGGGAGGGAAGGGGAGGGGAGGGGGTGGGGGAAGGGTGGGGGTGGGGTGGGGGAGCGGGTTCCAATCTGCGATAAAGGTCAAAGGTCAAAAAGGACTGTGGGGGCGCCCATAGTAGTCCTACGTACTCAGCCCCAATGTTGTTCTTATGGAGAATAATTAAAATTGTATATATCCCTTATTTGTGAATATATTTTTATGAAACTTGGTAAGTGGCTTTTTGTAGTATTAATACATTATATCTCCATTGAAAATTCGCTGAGTATGCAGGTTTGCTGCGACGGGGGTATTTAAATTCGACTAGCTGCCCGTGCTTTACAACGGGGTGAAAATTCAGAGTAGAAAAGTTGTAAACAAAACAATGACAGTCTGTAGTTAAATATGCTCCTTAAAACAGCTGTTTATTTAAATGAATTGATTTAGGAAAATACACATGTGACATCATCATACTAATATTATAAATGTGAAAGTTTGGATGTTTGTGCGTAAGTCTGAAGTTCCATCACGTAAAAACTGCTGAACCGATTGAGCTGAAATTTTGCAGAGAGGTACTTGATAGTCCTGAGTAACATATAGACATATTAAAGTTGTGAAAATCCTATAGGGATATGCCCCACGGGGGTTCAAAGATCCCATGTATTCCTTATGGACATTCATTTTTACTTTCTCCTCTTATACATAGTACGGTATATGGAGAAAGTATTGTTTTCGTCAAAATTTTCGAATTTGAGTTGTTAGTGGAAATATTCGTTTTGCTGCTCCCTGAACCCAAAAAAGTGATTTTTATGTGATGTCTGTGTGTCTGACTGTCTGTCTGTCTTTCTGTATGGATGTGTACATAGCTAGAGCCCAAACCAATGGTCCGACTTTTATGAAATTTGGTATGTAGGTAATCCACGATATCTCCAGGCATTTTTTCTTTTTTTCAAATTTTTGATTTTTCAGGGTAATTATCCTCCAAAAACGGCCAAAAACATGACAAATCCAAATTTCTCAAAAACGGCTCCAACGATTTTAGTTCAACTTTAGCCGTTTCTAGAACTTTAGTTTTCCAACAAAATGACACCACCCGCTGTAAAAATTCGGGTTCAGAAATTATAGGGCTTAAAACATCAAAAATTCGTTTTTTTTATTATAAATAAAAAACATAAATATAAAAAATATTACCATTCACCATTAAAAAGAGCTCAAATAACTACAAAAAATAGTATTTTGAATTACTATTCTACGATCGCTGGTTGAGGAGAAAATTTTAATTTTAATTTTGTGTTAAACGCAGTACGTTGTCCAATGTTATTCTTATGGGGAATACAAAAATTACTATTTCTCTCTTATTTACTGATCAATTTCGTTCAAACTTGATTTGCTTGTCAAGTTAGCATTGACCAACAGAGAAAATTCGAAATATGTTGCCCCTTAACAACCCTGGGGGGGAGGAATAGGGGGCATTTCCCCTCTTAAAACCACGTGTATAGCAATGGATTCTGTAGTGCCTCCAAAACAGGGATTTGGGTGGATGTTTTTGAAAACAACTTGTTTACAAAATTTTCTGTACATTCAATCGTGCTTTGTATTCTATATTTAGTAAATAAAAAGGAATTGAATCATTAAAGTTGGGCTAAAAGGGAGAAAGTACGTGTCAGATTCCTGATACCGTTTATTGTTTGAGCTGATGAAAATACAAACAGCTAATCGTAGTATAGTTCCACAGGCTAACCACAGAATGCAGCACACAAAACTATCATAGTTTTTATAAATAATTCGCGGGGCGAAGCCTGCGGGTACAGCTAGTAAGCCAAATACTGTACAACTCTCCTCCTTATGAATAACAAGGGAACTTGGAAGTCCCGTGGGGCAGAGCTCTGAGGACATTTCTAAATGGCAATGGGCCTATGAAACTCCTCGGTACATGTACTAAATTTGTGCAAAATTTCAGCAGAATTTGTCCAATGGTTTTGTCGTGATGGAACAATAGACAGACAGACAGAAACCACCACATTTTTATAATAGTAGTGATGAAGCAATTAGATATGTAAATATGTAAGCTGACATTGTGGTTAGTGGTTTGAAAAAAGGCAATAATGTTACTTTTAGGTATTTCGACATGTCGAAAGCGTTCGATACAGTACAACCATTGACTATGGTACATCATAGTATTTTAAGTAATAAACGGTATCAGGAAACTGACACATACTTTCTCCCTTTTAGCCCAACTTTAATGAATAAATTACTTTTTATTTACTAAATATAGAATACAAAGCACGGTCGAATGTACAGAAAATCTTGTGAACAAGTTGTTTTAAAAAACATCCACCCAAATCCCTGCTTTGGAGGCACTACAGAATCAATTGCTACACTTGTGGTTTAAAGAGGGGAAATGCCCCCTATTCCCCCCAGGGTTATTAAGGGGCAACATATTTCGAATTAACTCTGTTGGTCAATGCTAAATTGACAAGCATATCAAGTTTGAATTAAATTGATCAGTAAATAAGAGAGAAATAGTAATTTTTGTATTCCCCATAAGAATAACATTGGACAACGTACTGCGTTTACCGCTAAATGAAAATTTCAATTTTCTCCGAAACCAGCAATCGTAGAATAGTAATTCAAAATACCAAATTATTTAGTTTTTAGAGCTATTTTTAATGGTGAATAGTATTATTTTTTATATTTATGTATTTTTATGAAAAATCCAAAAAATTGAATTTTTGATGTTTTAAGTCCTGTAATTTCTGAACCCGAATTTTTACAGCAATGCGGGTGGTGTCATTTTGTTGGAAAACTAAAGTTCCTCAAACGACTAAAATTTAATCAAAATCGTTAGAGCCGTTTTTGAGAAATTTGGATTTTTCATGTTTTTTGGCAGTTTTTGGGGGATAATTACCCTTAAAAATCAAAAATTCAAAAAAATGAAAAAAACGCCTGGAGATATCGTGGATTAGTACCTACATACCAAATTTCATCAAAATCGGCCCATTGGTTAGGGCTCTAGCTCTGTACACATCCACACAGACACACACACACACACACACACACACACACACACACACACGGACACACACACACACACACACACACACAGACAGACATCACGTAAAAACCACTTTTTTGGGTTCAGGGAGCACCAAAACGAATATTTCCACTAACAACTCAAATTCGAAAATTTTGACGAAAACAATACTTTCTCCATATACTATGTATAGGGGGAGAAAGTAAAAAACTGTCTTTTTTTTGGATTTAATACTGATTCTGTTGAGCTTATATTTTCCTACTTGACAAATAGAACTCAATTTGTATTTAAGGATGAATCTTTTCAAGAGGTAGGAGGGTTGAATATGGAGTGCCCCTAGGCTCAATTCTTGGTCCAATCTTGTTCAATATCTACATTAATGATCTACCAATCAACATTAAGAGTGTAGGTATTGATGGAATTTTATTTGCTGACGACTTAGGTTTGAAAGTTAGTATAATCTTATTAAAGGTGCAATTGCTGACAAATTAGGTTTTAGTGTTACATTACTTCTTGACTGGTGTGCTGCTAATAACTTGTCGCTCAATACTGATAAAATTTGTGATTTATATTTGAGCTATAATAGAAATGTCTTGGGTTCTTCAGAGAATGGTAGTAATTTAAAGTTTTTACGACTAATGTTAAACAATAGATTATCATGGAATCCTCGTGTTGATTTTGTTTCGAAAAAAATGGCTAAGGGTTTATACATGCTCGGTTGATAATTATATTTTATTAACTGTCTATTTTTCTTATATTCAGAGTATTTTAACATATGTAATTGTTCTCTGGGGATCTAGTAGTCATTGTATAAAACTGTTTATCCTCCAAAAAAGGGCTATAAGATTAATATGCAATGTGCCTAACCTAACACATTGCAAACCTTTGCACAACTCCGTGTTCTAACCCTTTACTCTCTTTATGTATTTCATTTGCTCTGTTTTGTTCGTAGACATTTAGAACTGTTCAGTATTAATGCTGATTTCCATTCTTACAATAACAGGCATAAAGATTGTTTAAGACTTAAACAATATAAGTATAGAAGCTCACAAATAACTGGTTTTATAATTCTACTAAACTTAACAATTCGTTGCCGACCGATATTAAGTTACTGCCTCATTCTAAATTTAGAAATAATCAAGAATATACTAATTGATGAATGTCTTTATAAGGTTGATGATTTTTTCAATATATGTTGGGAATGTTATCTATCACTAGCTTTAGCATTAGGGCCTTCATTATTAATTAACATTGTTGCTTAGTATTGATTTAAATTATTGTATTGTTATTTGTTCATTTTATTGTTTTAGTAATTTTTATACATATGAATTGCATTATATAACTTATTTGTATCACATTTTATATTGCTTTGTATTGTGATACTTTTTTTAACATAAGACTATTGCATTGTGATACTATTTTAACATAGACTATTTTTTAAATCTGTTAATAAGTATTTTAGGCTATATTTATATTTATTATACAAATCTTGACGCTTGTCCATGCGCTGTTTTTGTGTTTTATGACGATAAGGAATCTTGAATCTTGTATACATCAATAAACTGAAGATGTCATAGTGTTTTCTTAAATATATACCTACATGTTTTAAATAAAGATGATGTTTGGTTGATTCAATCTGTGAAACCTTAGTTTTTCCTTAAATGTGGAAGTAGTTTAATGCAAAATAAAATTTGCGCTTACGAGAAGAGTAAGGTTCGTTTTAGACAAAGTAAAAAGATAGAGGGGGCACCCGGGTTTGAACCGGGGACCTCTCGATCTGCAGTCGAATGCTCTACCACTGAGCTATACCCCCGTGATGCGGCAATTTAAATATATTTATAAATAGCTGTTATTTCTGGTTTATTAAGTGTATTGTAAAATGTTAGCAATAAACTAATAATACATAAATAACTCCAGTGGATTGTATGGTACTATAAAAATGATAAAATTTAATTCATATTTAAAGGCGTGGTAACGTAACCGTGTAAATATAGACTCGGCGGCTCGGCGAGCGCCATGGCAACCGACACAAACAACTCCGTGCGGTCTCATTCCGCCAGTTTGGGTGGGCAGCCCGCGAATTGCGGACATGTTTCAGCTGTGGTTGTCTACGTTCTAGCCATGTGACAATAGTTTATTCTATAGAAAAAATGCTCGTTGAGAAAATGCCGTCGCTCCGTCTCCGTATTATCTCTCAACGTTCGAACAAGAGATGAAACCGCATGAAAAGGTAAGAAAAACAAAACAGTTACGCAATAATGATTTTATGGTAGACTACAACCCAACTGTAATTTGACAGAACAAAATCTTCTGATTTGAAGATAAACAAAATAATACTTTAAATTGCATTGTCATTGGGCCTATTGATCTAAGACTCAACTCAATTCGTAATTCAATTATTCTTGGTTGCACTACAAGTGTATATTTTATGTGCATAAAGTTGTGTAACTATTCATTTTAATTAGTTTTAGCCATCAATCATGTAATTTACACTCTAAATTGTTTTATATAGTACCACAGGCATCTGGGTCCTCATTGAAAAGTAAATAAATAAACCTAAACGGTAAATTAATACGCCTGGATCTATGATTGTAAATACCCTCATGTCGAGTCGTATCAAACCTGCGTACTCAGAGAACTTCAGAATACAAACATATACAAGGCTAATCTTTCCAAGTTTCATCAATACTACTGTAACAGCGAATAAGATTGGGTTGAATATACAGTTTTTATAAACGGGGCAAATAATAGACCACAACCACATGCAGACAAAAACCAAGTTTCATTAAAATTTATTGATGAGTAAGACAATTTTAAAATGCTCCCCTCACATAAGAATGTCTTTGGACAACATACTCTCCATACTGTTATATAAGACTGAATATGCTAAGTTTGATGCTAACGGGAGTTTACTGCTAATATTGAGTAGATTATAGTTAAAGTACCTGGGAGGCCAAACTTTGCTCGGGGAAGGCCAGTCAGTTTGTTTAGATGACTTGGAGTAATACTTCACCACTTCCCTCAACTGATTATCAGATTTAAGAGTCATTTGCTTCTTTTCTGAATTTTTAAAGTCACTCCAATTGTTATTTATAGATCAATGTCCCTTTGCTTTATTTAGGATATGACTACCCTATGCAAACTTCACTCAACAGTTTTAGTCACTGCTCTCAAGAAACCAAATGATAACAATTTTAAACGAGTTCGCACGCAGCACGCTGACGTGAGGGAAGTGAATTTCCACATAAAAAACTATAAAAACTCAAAATCAGTTAAAAACATACAATTATTCCAATTTTTATTCAAATCTGAAAATATTGATTTTTTTGCTGTTCTGATACTCCTGGTTCTATTTACCTGCAATGCTGGGAATACAATTTTGCGCATTATAAGGTTAGGAGAAGGTCCAGTCAGGCTTTAAAGTAGGCGTGAGGTTGTTTGGGATGATAAAAGTACCGTACACCAAAAAATTATTAACAGGCTTTCCTAATGTAAAACCCCCATAAGACAACGTACTGTTTCGTCAATACACATTTTCTTTAATAACTCGGTAACAATATATGCTAGAATGACGAGAGAGGGCTTAAAAGTTTTGCCTTTCTAATTCCCATCTTTTTACATGCATTAATTTTACATCAGGGGCTTTTCTGACCCTTTTTGGGCCCAAAAACTCGAAATTTGAAAGATTACTCCCCAAAAAAGGGGTTTAGAGTTTTCCGATTGTTTTGCCCAACGAACTTGTCCAACAGATTATAGAAAGGAACGTCCCAACCAAATTTGAAGTAAATCGGACAAAAAATGCGACCGCTAGAGTGCCTGCACCCATATATATATAAAATTTTGAACGAACCCCCAAAACGTGTTCAGGGGTTCACGTTAGGAACTTCTATGGTGGTCCTTGGCTCAAGTTTCACCGTGCGGGTCATGCTCATAGTTCACTTTCCATAGGAAATTCACTAACAACACGAGTATTTTTTCACAGTTTCCTCTAGTTGATTATTAACAGCTGTTACAATTATTTTGTTTTGATTTTAATCTCCATAAGCCCAATGTTAATTTTTTAACTTTTCATTTTCGTTCTTTTACAATACTTGATTTTTCCTGGGGATTAGACCTGTCTAGAACTTATTTTTATCCCAGAAATCAGTTATTTCCAACATTTGAAGGAAATAGTTGAAGTTGTTTTTGAGATCAGAGTTACAAGCAAACAAGCAAAGCAAGATATATTCAAGTCAAGCAAGCAAGCAAACCTTACTCATATTAGAGTATAGGATAGGATAAAGCCATATACCAAGTACTATCCATATAATATGTTTACTAATAGGCAAAATATGAAATTTGACTTACTCTCAATAAGAATAACATAATACAAAATCACGTGCTGTGTTGAACACTTTCGTTGCCTCAACAATCAACTGACATAAAGCAATAATCCAAAATACAATTATAAATTGTTTGTTTTTAAGGTGAATCTAATGTTGCTAACCAAATTTGTATCTAAAATGAACGAGGATCACACATGAGATATCAGAAAAACACAAACAAGCCATATTTTGAAAAACTGAATGGTTAGTCTTCCCATACCAGTGTGTTTTATTGTGCTTTTGATAAATATAACTACTTTAACAACAAGGTAGCGGAATTTATTAACACTCAAGAATAAGGTTAGACAACTAAGGTTATATATATTGAATAAGCTAAGGCTTATTCAATATATCGGAAACCAATTGACCGAGAGCAAGGATTCAAAATTATAAATTGTCTGTACACTGAACTAGCATATCCAGCTGCTCAAATTCGAGCAGTTTAAATTGTGATGCCATTCCTGATCTCGCTTCTGCACTGTGTTTTGTTACCTTTAACAGCTGTCAAATGCTAAATTTTAATGATTGCTGTTCTTCCATAAGATTATCATTGCAACTTTTGAAGTTACGTGAATTCTGAGAAAATTCGGCAAATCCGCGCATTATCCCCCTTAATTTGACACATACGGTCAATCTTGTAAATAGGTTCAGTAGCCACTGAGGACTTCGCGTTTCAACTGTGTATTAATACATAGGATTCAGTTGCGCAAATCGTAATTTTATTGCTTACAAAACTAGAAATAACAAAATGTATATTTGGAGAACAACCCCCCCCCCTCCTTAGTGGTGCATATGTGTACTCGTTCAAACACCTGCTGCTTTACAAATTTACCAAATTGTACCACATTTTGTCAAGCTCAGACCTTTTTACGAGAGTTATCGTGCTTTCAGATACATATATACATATTTTAGCGAATAGTGTTTTTGGCATCTGGGGGCCCCAAAACGAAAAGTTATCATGGTCTCGGCTCAAGTCTTACCGTCTAATAGCTGTCCTACGGTAATAGCTTCTTCCCTATTGTGGAAATTCGCTAAAATTAGCCAAAAGGGTTTTGCTGGTGTTAACAAGTTAGAAATATTGCAATGCTCGCCGTGTGGCCCGTGGACCCTGATCAATGCCACTTATTAGCTGCACTCAGTGGAAATCAGTCCTGTTATTAAAATTACGAGCCATAGTGACGTTTATCGCAATCTTAAAATAATATTTGAACGATTAGCTGTTTGGAGACCATTTTTAACAAGTACAGTAATATGGTTTCTGACAGATGATTAAAATTCCTGCTGCAACTACATTTAAGTAATTATCTGATCCATTAAGTTATTCTTATGGGCTATTGCCCATAAAAATAACTTTAAGGGCCAATGGGGCCGGGCCCTAAGGGATTATCAAGACGGGAATATACCTATATGTAGCCCAGATCTACCCACAAGAAAATTGTCTGCTCTATTGGTTCAGTAGTTTTTATGTTTAAACCGAAGATACAAGTCCAGACAGACAGACATACGCCACCTTTCTTAAGAGGCCTGACTTTAAATCGTGATCGAACAGTCTGTTGCAGAAATAAACTAAATACAGCGTAAATTAATATGGTCGTAATCCATAAGTGATATCCCCGCTTAGTGGTAGATAAATACTACCTACTTCAACCTGTGTGGAGTTTGGATTTTGGAATAGTTTTCCGGGTTAGATTTCTGGGGGAGTATTCTGGGAGTAAGTATCCTTGTGATTTTACGGACTAAAATCCTGATAAAATTGTGAAGGTTCGAAACTGGATCCAGTTTCCATTGGTCATTGGGCTATTAATTATCCTGGCTAAAGAATCAGTTGGTCTTAGTCAGTAACGAGGCTACACAAGGCATTTCAAGCTCATACTTCACTCATCATTCACTCATATTCACCGTAAAATAGTCCTAGCGTCCTAGTTGCGTCGGCGTCTTACAAGAGGTAGTTTTACAACGTTAGCTTTATGGCGATTTGAATTAACATAAGTACTCAACCGTAAAATTTGTTTATAATTAAATACATATATCCTGATACTAAAGTTCGCGGCCGGAAACAACCCCTAACCACTGACGTCAAAATTACGTGGGAATTTTTTCAAGAATATAATTTTCTAGCGTTAGTTTTCCGCTACTCCCTCAAGCGAACCTTTTAATTTAAAGTTGCGTGATTTCCATAAATTGTATGCTTCCACGCTAGATATGTTTCTAAATATATAAAATCGTATTGCCATAAACTAACGAAGCATTGGTAAAATATATGTTTCTTGTTCTTCCAAATATGTTTTTTGGCTAGCCATGGGCATTTTTGTCACGAAGAATAAAAAATTGCGTAGTTCGTAACGTTATATATTATTTATTGTGCTGGACATTCGTTATTGAACTACCCTGCACCTCGGTGACTTAGTTACTTATTTTTTATATTGTGATTGGGACACTTTTAGTTTATAAGAAATTTTCATCAGGACATAGGACATTTTTCAAAACTGGTGATTATAAAATCAGATACTTTCAGAGGACAATGCACATTTTTGGAAGGGTAAAGTGTAGAACGTTAAGTTTGTTTGTTTTTGTTTTTATTTTGGGGGGGGGGGGGTGGTCTGTATTGTACACCCTTTATTCTGTAAGGATAAATTTGGTGATGACAGGTTATCAAAAGTTGAACGTTTCCGTTTATTTAGACAACGAAAATTAGTTTGGATGGAGACGAACATTAGTATATTACTTAGGTTGTAAGTACTGTAAAAGGAAAATACTGTTAGGCCTATGATAGTTCTGCCATTGGCTATAGATACTATAGGAAATGGTTCCTTAAAACCATGTGCACATTAATTTTATTCATAACGGATATTGCTATTATATTTTCATTCTTAAATAACATTGAAATCAGAACCGTCTCGAATCCCAACAGATGAAAACTGTAAACTGTAACTCAGTTTAATTAGTGTAATTCTATTTTCAAATATTGTCATTGGAATATTTTTATTAAATTTATAAATACTATCCAAGTTGCATCACAGCCGCAACTAATTAAATTCCTGTACCAAAGTGCAGTCAGTAAGCAACGGGACGCGGTCAGCGTGTGGCTGTGGTGGCCGAGCGGTCACGCCAGGGCTGCAGATTTGCAGATAATCCTTTGACCTTTGTGTCGGCCCCTTATTGACCCTCGGCCACCCCAAGGAGATTTACCCCTCTGATAACAGCTGGTCAAGGATTTAGCCTTACTCGTCAACGATATCCTTCGATTGTAACAGTATCAGCTAATTTTCAGTTTTGTCCACGAGGGACATTGAATTAATTGTATCCCTCGGTTTAAATATATAGAAGTTAAAAATTCAAAACTAGCTTAACATCTTAAAAACAGCTCTGTCTGCCTTGCCGATATCACAAAACGTTATTCATTCTCATCAAACAATTAGAACAATCAAGACGAGAACACCCTATATGATTAAAAAGGTCTGATAATTAATCCTATCCTACTCTAATACGAGCCAAATTGAAAATGAACGAGTATTTAAAATAAAACAAATTCAATGCCTTTTCTGCGGGATAAAACACCAAACATGGCTCGGTTCCCCGGTACTGGTAAGCTTTAAGTTACTACCCTAAGCACATATCCAAACATATATAATTCTGTAAGCGAAATTTTTAAGTCAAAATTGTGGGAGTTTGGCAAATTGCAGGATGTTGGGAGACGGCTCAAATTAAAGGTCTCGATCCCAGGGACCTTTTTTGGGGATAGGCCCTAATGTTTGTTGGAGAAAGATTTTTTTCTTGTGGAACGAGACTCCCATTCCATTTAATTTTGTGGACAATATTAGACGATACAAGATTCTAACAAAAATAAGATTTGTAATGACTTTTGCTATAGAGTGCATCACTTTATTGAAATAAATCATTGGATATTATTTGATTTAATAAAATAATTATACTTTTAGGGTGTTTTGTTCCGACTATGTTTCTGTAACAAAATTGCTATTAAAGTTTGCTTACAATGTTGCTAAAGCTATATTATATTTAACAATTTTTAGGGGTGAACTTTTGTTTATATGGGCAATTTTGTTGTAATTAGGTAATGGTCCCAATACGGATAAAATACGAGTACTTACGTTTTATTAACATAGTTATAGCATTGCCATGGTGTAAATAACACCTGGTCTTGCGACCTTTACAACCTATCTTCATGAGGTTACAGTACCTCACAGCAACAATACACAATAATAACTAATTATGTCCATTTACTGTTCAAAGATGTTAGTATGACTTGAATTGCTCTTCCTCTTTTGGAAATACCATCAATGAGCCTATGGTGTGTTTATACTTGGCATAGGTAGCAATGAGTTAAAACGTTTTTACTGTTTACCTAGGTTTTGTCCGCATTCCTTTTGTTATGTTATTGAAAATTAGTGTTTTGTTTATTTGTTCTAGTTATTAGTGAATTTCCTATGGAAAAATGAACTATTAGCATGACCCGCACGGAGAAACTTAAGCCCGGGATCACCATAGAAGTTTCTAACATGACCCCCTGAACACGTTTTGGGGGGTCGTTCAAAATGATACACATATATATTTACATATATATATTTAGGTTTACTAGTATATATATATATATATATATATATATATATATATATATATATATATATATATATATATACTAGTAAACCTGTCGCGGCTTCGCTCGCGATCATCATTTATAAATATTGTGTTACCATTCCATAGCCAACATGGCCTGCTGATTAACTATGTTTACTCTATCCAGCTGATTGCTTAAAACTTACAGTTATTTCCCAATGTTAATCTTATAGGAACAAACTCAACTTTAAGGGGCCCCAGGGCCTCACTCCCAAATTATTTCTTAAAAAAGTTTCCTGCACAACTTCACGTTAGGCTCTTTCCAATGACACCAAAAACATGAAAATCGGTTCAGTAGTTTAGGAGGAGTGATTGTCACAAAAAACCTGCTCGCCTATTAAATAAGTATAGATATATATGTGTATGCACTCTGGAGCTCGCATTTTTTGCCCGATTTACTTAAAATTTGGTAGGGGTGTTCCTTTCTATAATCAGTTGGACAAGTTCGTTGGGCAAAACAATCGGAAAACTCTAACCCCATTTTTTAGGGATTATTCTTTCAAATTTCGAGTTTTTGGGCCCAAAAAGGGTCAGAAAAGCCCCGGACGTAAATTAATGCTTGTTTTATTAAGATGGGAATTAGTGATGCGAAATTTTTAAGCCCTCTCACGTCATTCTAGCATAAATATTTACCGAGTTATTAAAGAAAATTTATATCGGCTAAACACAGTACGTTGTTTTATGGGGTTTTTACATTAGAAAAGCATGTTATTCATTTGTTGGTGTATTTGTATCATCCCTAGAAACCTTGCGCCTACTTTCAAGCCTGACTGGACCTTCTCTTTACCTTATAATGCGCAAAATTCTATTCCTAGCATTGCAGGTAAATGAAACCAGGAGCATCAGAACAGCCAAAAAATCAATGTTTTCAGATTTCAATAAAATTGGAATTAATAAATTATTCTACACTGGTTTTCAGTTTTAAAAGTTTGTTATGTGGAAATTCACTTCCCTCACGTCAGCGTGCTGCCTGCGAACTCGTTTAAGATTCAAGCGTTCATTTCAGGTTAAATTGATTAATATTATAACACCAATCACATTAGATGTGTTAGATTAGGTAAACCACCCCTTCCCCTTTATCTTCATCCCACCGTCACTTTCAGTCCCTCCCTCCCTCTAATTTGCAGAGAAGGCAACTAATGAACGAATGATAAAAGGTGTGTAGTGTCTACTCTATCAACATTTGCTAAGAAAGTGGTTTTGAATTTTAATGGTCTGAAATATGCTAACCAGTCTCAAAAAGTATAAATATGACCTCTAGGCCTACATTCAGTGAGGCATTACTCGTCAAAATCGTCAACAAAGGCAACCAGATGATTGACGACGCCATCGATTTGTAGCCTCATCTACTAACTTTTGCTATCTCCAATTTAGCAGTGTAAAAAAATCAATTTCTTTTTTTGCTTGGTTTAAATGTCAATAGCTTAAAGATACGTGTGGTTGGGAAACATATTTAATTTAAATTTTTATATCAATGTTTTCCATTTCTGGATTTAATTACTAAATTAAATTTTGATTCTTGCAATCGTAGAGTCATGTTATGTAAAACATAAAATAAAAGTTATTTTGGTTCTTGGATATGATTCCTTAAATATTTGTTCTGCTGCAAGAATATTTAGATTTAAATTCATTTGACTGTATATACTGTAGATATGAACACTATTACTCCTTAATCTGAATCACCAAATTCGTTGGTGTAGTTAAAACAATATTGAAAAATGCTAAAAATGAACCAAATAAAAGGCAGTTTGTTACTGGCGTAGAATAACAATAAATCGTCTTGATAGTCTGAACGTTTGGGGAACTCACTTTCCAGTTTAAACTACGTATTCATTTAAAAATCCTATGTACATTGTCCTGAAAAATATAATACCCCCGTCGCAGCAAACCTGCGTGCTCAGCGAATTTCCAATGCATGCATATGTTTCTCACTACCACATAAAGCCACTTACCAAGTTTTAGAAAAGTACATAAATAAATAAGTGACTATAACATTTTATTTATTCTCCATAAAAATAACATTAGGGCTGAGTATGCAGGTTTGCTGCTTCTAGGATAATAAAAAAAAATCAACTGTTTGTGCAAATATAAACATACCAGTACTACGTGAAGCCACATACTAAGTTTCATCAATATACATTCATAAATAATCGAGATATCAAATTTTATTTATTCTCCATAAGGATAACATTGGACAACGTACTGTGTTTAGCACTCTGAATATCTCTGCAACGGTTGGACGTAGATTCAAAATTTAAACACAAAAATGATTGTTTTGTAGAGCTGAATCGATTTGTCAAAGCAAATGTGAAGTTTACATTCAAATTAACTGAGGAAAAGCCAAAAACCTTTTTCCCATAAGATTAACATGGGAGATTTTATGAGCAGGTTTTTTGGATTTTCTCCGCAACCACTTAACCTAGGTTAATAATTCAAAATACTATATTATTTGTTTTTTTAAGCTCTACAAAATGCTCAAAACTAAAATTGAGTGTTTTAAAAATTTTAGGGTGAAAAGTGCAAAAAACTGATTTTTGGAAAATTTAAAACCCCCCTTCCCATGGTCCGATTTTTCTGGTTTTCGAACTTAAATTCATGAATGTCACTTTACACATTTGAGCCAAATTTCATCGAAATCGGACGTTTTTTACTCAAGTTATCGTGTTAACGGACACATATTATATAGATATATATATATATATATATATATATACATATATATAAATTTGAATGGATAGTGTTTTTGACATCTGGGGACCTCAAAACAAAAAGTTATCATGGTCTCGGGCTTAAGTCTTACCATGAGACCTACGGTAATAGCTTCTTCCCTATAGGGGAAATTCGCTAAAAGGTTGTTATAAGTTGGACGCACCTTAACGCTGGGCAGAGCCATCGGCCCGTAGGTAATCTGGTCTATTCAGTCCCCTCCTCGCCACCGGCCCTAAATTATCGCCGCTTGGCTGAACGCGTGACACACTAAGTACCCAGTACAGTAGGAATATGTAATGTGTCTTATTTTTAAAACATTAGGAAAATGATTGTTATATTTAGCATAATGACAAAACCCTGATAAATTTGATATCAAACTTCACGAAAATCGGACAGTATTTAGATCTACTTTGATTATGCCAATATGTTAGTAGAAATTTAACTTTTACACCTATGACAGGGTCATGACCCGTTCTTAAACAATCAACATTATTAATTACTAGCTGATGTAATTACTAATACATATTTTTAAGGACTGCACGTAACTAAAAACGTTTAATTCAGACATTAACACAATGAAAAAATACAGGGTGGGCCTAATACCCTCAAAACTTAGTGAAGTTATATCGCTCGGTAATACTTTTGAAGAGTGACTCACAGTTTGTCAAAACAAACAAACAAACGGCACGCGGCCGTCATTTATTTATTTTTTCGTGAGTTTATACTTATATTGTTTTTTTATAATAATATTTCACATCTCAATCATATTATTGAAATTTGTTTAATCGTTGATTATTATTTCTTTGATATTATTTAATTGATTTGGTTTTGGCCTTTTTACAGCACCACCTATACATTTTACAGTTTTGTTTGATTTATTAACTATGACTTATTTATTATTTTCGTATGTTTTTTAGTTTGTGTAAAAGCTTCTCTACAGTCTTAAAGTTAGTTTACACATAAAAGTACTAAGTCCCCGTAAAAAATAAAAAAAAACTTTAAACACGCCTAGACATTTGTAAATGTTTCAAATATTTAGCCAGTCCACAGCCTGGAAAAGTGTGATAGAAATCATAGATAAAACAACTGGTTTAATTAAATAGGCAAAGTAAACATATACAAACGAATAATTATGTTCCTTAATTAACAATTAAGTTATTTCTTTATGAACCGGTCACAAGCTAGACTTGGATGTAATAAATAAATTGTCATCTTGCCTTTAAAAAACGGGCCATGACCCTGTCATAGGTGTAAAAGTTAAATTTCTACTAACATATTGGCATAATCAAGGTATATCTAAAAACTGTCCGAATTTCGTGAAGTTTGATATCAAATTTATCAGGGTTTTGTCACGATCCTAAATATAACATTAGTTTTCCTTATTTTCTAAAAATAAGACATATTACATATTCCTACTGTACTGTGCACTTAGTGAGTCTCGCGTTCAGCCAAGCGGCGATAATTTAGGGCCGGTGGTGAGGAGGGGACTGAATAGACCAGATTACCAACGGGCCGATGGCTCTGCCCAGCGTTAAGTTGCGGCCGACTATAAAAGTATACATTTTACAAATTACTAATTACATTTTTAATATCGTGGGCCACAGTCAAGGACCCCGGTTTTGTCGTTAAGATTTATATTAACCATTTTTTAGTCAAACTGTAAACTAAACCAGGTTGGTGCAGTAAAAGAGTTTTGTGGCAATACAACTGAACCTATGTTGCTAAAATGACCAGTCTCAAGACACGAATGATTGGCGTCAAAAGACGTTTTTAAAGGGATTCTAGAGGAACATGCTGTACCTCTGGCATGCACTCATCAACACCTGATGAATTTATTTTAAATCTAAACGAGGAAACATAAATATTCATATAAAACCTACAGTTTTACTTCGTATTGACGACACTCTTCTCAATTATGTTTTTTTCTAACCAACCTATGTTGTTCGTATTAAAGTAAAATATTCGCATTAAAGAACATAATCCTATAATCTTAACAGGATTACGTACATTGTATACACCTCACAAACTGATGCTAAAATGTAAAGCTGCATTTTTGTATAATGCACTCCAATTGTCATCGTTTCACGTGGTAAAAAGAATCACTTAATTATTTTATAGCTGACGTAACTATGTCGTATTTTAAGGCGAATACGAATTAATTATAAGTGTGAAATGAGATGTCTTGTTACTGACAAAGATCGACTAGTTATTTAGCCAGTATCATTAATTAATCGCCCAATGACCAATTACAACTGGATCCAGAATCGAAGCAGGATTTTGCTCAGGATCGATCCGGTGAACTTCAGATTTATGAAGCGAACACGCACTGCGAACACTGGCACTGGGCTGCTCAGAAACACATAACACAACATTCTCCGTGGGGACGTATTTGGTGTTCTAAACTCTGCAGCCGTAACCGCAACAATATAAAAATACAGCTCATTCACACAAATTGAACGGTAACAACACAGCGCGGTATGCGACCCAGATCCGCTCGCGTGTTGTGGGAGCTGCTCGCCGCGCGCCCTTGCAGCGATAACGATAACGCGGCAGCCGAGATTGGCCTACGCAGCGTGAACGATAACGACAGTCAGGACTGCGTGGTCTGCGAGTGGAGGTATTTCAAACTAAAGAAGAATCTGGTTGGCAGTGTTACATTCTGATGCTCGTGTTCAACAGATATTTAAAACTACAGATTGCTTCAAGGGTAACTGTAGGATAGTGAAGGAGTAAATGATTATTCTACTGTACATTTAACCCAAATAAACTTTGCTAGAAATACTACAACACCTACAATGTGTTGGGCGTCTCGCTAGCCTACTGGTTAGAGTCTTGGAATTCAGTTCAAGGGGTCAAGGGGTCCATTCCCATAATTTCCACATGTGTGTGGACTGCTTTCCCCAAAAAGCGTATGATAACAAATATCCTTGGCTTGGATATACAAATAAACCATCGACTTATTTAATGGGTTGACTGAGTATTTTCAATTATCGTTTACGTTAAATCTATGCGTTTATCATTTCTATTTTGGTAAACAAGTCTAAATACCCCCGTCGCAGCAAACCTGCGGACTCAGCGAATTTCCAATGCATAATATTTGTCTGAATTCCACATAAAGCCTCAAACCAAGTTTCATAAAAATATATTCACATATAAGCGATTTTAATTATTCTCCATAAGAATAACATTGGTAATGAGTATGTAGGTTTGCTGAAACAAGGAACAGGAACAATTGGTTTTTATGCAAATATAAATAGAATTTAAGTAGGCGAAGACACATACTAAGTTTCATCGATATTCAATCATAAATAAGCGATATATGACATTCTAGTTATTCTCTATAAGAATAACGGGGGGGCTGAGAAAGCAGGTTTGCTGCAACAAGGAACAGAAAAATGGGTTTTTATATAATTATCAATATAACTCAACCAAGTGAAGCTACATACCAAGTTTTATTAATTTATGTTCATAATTAAGGGAGTCATTACATTTTACTTATTCTCCATAAGAATAACATGGGGCTGAGTACGCAGGTTTGCTGCTACGGGAATAATCAACAAAAAATCAATTTGTTGTGCAAATATAAATATACCAGTACTACTTGAAGTCACATACCAAGTTTAATCAACATACATTCATAAATAATCGAGATATCAAATTTTATTTATTCTCCATAAGGATAACATTGGACAACGTACTGTGTTTAGCATTTCGAATATCTCTGCAACGGTTGGGCGTAGAATCACAATTTAAACACCAAAATGATTTTTTTGTGGAACTGATCAGATTGGTAAAAGCAAATGTGAAGTTTACATTAAAATAAACAGAGGAAAAGCCAAAAACCTTTTTCCCATAAGATTAACATGGGAGATTTTATGAGCAGGTTTTTTGGATTTTCTCCGCAACCACTTAACCTAGGTTAATAATTCAAAATACTAAATTATTTGTTTTTTAAGCTCTATAACATGGGCAAAACCAAAATTAAGTTTTTTAAAAATTTTAGGGTGAAAAATGCAAAAAACTGATTTTTAGAAAATTTAAAACCCCCATAAACCCCCCTTTCCATGGTCCGATTTTTCTGGTTTTCGAACTTAAAGTCATGAATGTCATTTTACACATTTGAGCCAAATTTCATCAAAATCGGACGTTTTTTAGACAAGTTATCGTGTTAACGGACACACACACACACACATATATGTATATATATATATATATATACACATATATATAAATTTGAACGAATAGTGTTTTTGACATCTGGGGACCTCAAAACAAAAAGTTATCATGGTATTGGGCTTAAGTCTTACCATGAGACCTATGGTAATAGCTTCTTCCCTATAGGGTAAATTCGCTAAAAGTGAAATTTCAAACTACAAAAAACTTTTAATTTCATATTTACACTATTTTTTGAGGTGCGGTATTCCTGTTACTGCCGGGTAGGGGTAGGACTGGTAGGACTGGTAGGAGTCAGTATATTGGCTGAGGGAGTGTGTATAGAGGGAGCGTGACCCAAGGCTAGGGTCGGGTCAATGGAGCAGCACATTACATGAGGTCAGCTGATATATTAGGCACACGGTACACGGCCCTACCGAGCAAACAGGTGACAGATAAGTGGGCCACTGAGGCAGTCTTGGCAATGTCCGCACCATGGTAAGTCCATCACACAACATTACAAAGAAATTGTCGCTTTAAAAACCGTGCTCCTAGTAAAATAATTATTTTAAAAAGGTCTTAAAAAACTATAAGGGGACTTTTAAACAATAAACATCATCTTACACAATCAATTGTTTCATAAAATAACACTTGGTGTGGTTTACATCATAATTAATCAATAGTGCCATCTTATTTTCCCCCTTACTTGTATATGGAAAATAGTTATTTTTGTCATGATTTTCGGATTTGAGTTATTAAAAAAATTGAATACTGAAGATATCTGACCCAAAACTGGTTTTCTATATGATGGATGTCTGTCTGATTGAGTGTGTAAATACATAATGGTCCGATTTTAATCAAACTTGTCTTGCAAATGTAATTCTACGGTTTCTCCAGCAGTATAAAAATATTTATAAATTTTTAATCTGAAAGGTCGTTATCCTCCAAACCTCTATAAAAATAAACACGAAAATATCTCAAGAAACGGTTAAAATTATGTTGTTTAAAATGTTATGATTTGTAGTGCTTTAGGTTCCTAACAAAAATGTATGATCCGCATTTGCGTCTGGGAAAATTCGGGTTCAGACAACATAAAGCCTAACATCTTTCAAAAGTAAAAACTGACAAGAATGAAAATTGACAGTTTATAAGAATGCCAATTTTTTTAAGTTTGACAAATTCAACAACTGTGAAAAGAGATATCGCAGTTTAAGGAATCACTTTCAAATTATAAGCATCCGACAGTTCAATGAAACCACGAGTTACATCAACGTTCCGCTTTGTGGACGTTCGCAAAGTTTACGTATTCAGTAAAAATATTTTATCGACTTGCAACATGAATCTTATACAAAATAAAACTTCCCGGGAGATGTATATAAATATTGTTTCAACTATAGAGAATTCACAGTTCACATAATGTTTGTATCCTTAGTTTTATTCTTGACCACGTAAAACGTAAATAAAAGTCTTCAAAACGTATAATTTTGCAACCAGCATAAAGCAATAATTTCACCTTCGTATAGAATATAATTAATTTTCAGAATTCGCCCTTTTGGGCTTTGTTGTAAATGGTTACGCTCCAAGCCCCCTTTGGTATTGCAACTTTTAACTGTTGTTTAAATTATTCAGTGTTTTTAATAAAAGAGTTTGTTTATGGTATTTGTTTTTAAATAAGTCATATTATGGTACTCAAGCCTGCTACTATACATTTATAGTTTAAGTGAAAGTATTAATTTTATAGGATTTACTGCATTAAAACTATTGATATACCATGAAAGAATACCATAATAAATTCATAAGTGGAAGAAAACTTAGCCTCAGATCGGTCAGTAACATAATATAAGTGTTAGAGTATATCCATGGATAAAATAAATTTAGATTTTACAAGATTAGATAGTAATTAAATCCCTTAATCACCATATATAAGACGCCAACGCAACTATGGCGTATTTTAAGACCAATATATAAATGAATGATGAGCGAAGAATGAGTAAGGGCCTTGTTACTGGCTGAGACCAGTTAACTCTTTAGCCAAGACCATTGTCTAATGTCATCTGGATCCAGTTTCGAACCTTCACATTTCTCAGGATTTTTTTCAAGATCGATCAGGTGAACTTCGGATTGTGAAGCGAGCCCGATAACCACTGCAACCCAGCGATTTAAGCTCGCAAATCGTCAAATGGACGTAAATTTAGATCTCACACTCGATCCATTTATATGGAAAACTAGTAAACTGCCCCCAAGTGTTCCCGAAGTAACTGAGTCAGAGTCTGATGGAAACGGTGATGGAGGATCCAATTATTTACCATACCAATCTCAATGATTGACATAGGGATTAAAATTAATTTTATGGACTAATTATAGAAAGAATAACAAAATAATTTAAGGTTTTCGTGACCGGACGAGTATTACGTAGCTTGTAAACATCAAATTTCTTCAGCAAGATGAAAGTTAGCGAAGTGGGTGTGTTGTGCGTGAGAGGTTGTTTGCGGATCAGAGTGATTACCGACAGGATGACAGGATCGATGGGTTCCCAGCGGGTCAAGGTGTGCTCCACTCTACAGTATCTCGTCAGTTCATCGTGATCGCGTCTTTAGTCATGGCCCTGTACATCCGCGCCGTCCACACCCTCACGATTGTCAGGTGTAAGTGTAGCATCAAGGGTGGAATCGCTTTGGATATATTTTCACCTTCGAATAGAATATAATTAATTTACAGAATTCGCCCTTTTGGGTTTTGTTGTTAATGGTTACGCTCCAAGCCCCCTTTGACCTGTCGTGAAGGCACTGAAATTAATTCACTAAGACTTTTTACCTTAGAACTGAATGATGTGGCGAGAGGAAGACAGAACAGGGATGGCGTATTTTTATTTGATTTACTTTGCAATGGAATGGTACTAGTAAAAATTGACACATTTCACTTTTGCGTTAGGAAAGTAAATTGAAGAAGTACTTTGAGGAACGGTAATTGTATCTTCTCTTCCGACTAGTTTATCAAAATAATTAAGACTAAATTTGTTGAACTAAATACCAGATCATTGTAGTTTTACATCGATTTTTGTAATTTATATAAGTCTGCTTTGTATGATACTTACAACCACATAAATTAATAAAACTTGGTATGTGACTGCACCTAGTTAAGTTATATTGATATTTGCATGAAACCCCATATTTTGTGTTCCTTGTTGCAGCAAACATGCTTACTCAGCTATGTTATTTTAATGTAATAGGAAAATTGGTAAAACAATTTCTAATCTCAAATATGTGGTATCGCTTTATGGGTTCATGAGCGACCCTGCAGTTCGGGTGGTTTTATTTTTACTACATGAAAGTCCCTGATTGGGTAAAAAACGCCCATTGTGATGTAAAAAACGCTGGATAAGTTAAAACGCGAACAAAAAAGAACACGAGGACTTAAGACCGAAAGAGAATAAAGGATACGATTACCGCTAAATCTCTTCCTTTTGTTGCAGGCGGGCGGTGCCATGAGATGTCGACGGCAGTGAACGAGTTGCCGTCCCCGCCGCAGCTGAGGCCCCGCGCCGCCCCCGCTGCCGCCCCCAGTGCCGCCCCCGCCCTCGCCACCTCCTCCAAACTGATCGCCGCAGAGAAGATGAACCCCGAGGCCGAGGGGGCGACTCCGCTCATGTACGCATGCCAACAGGGAAGGGAAGCCGAGCTCAAGTCTATCATGGCGAAAAAGGTGATTTTGTTTGAAACGTGAACAGTTTCATAGAAATGGCGTTCAATTGAAGCAGCCGGAGATGCATATAAGAAAAGGAAAATACAATTAAACTTGCTTTCGTCAAGAAAAAAATTAGAACCTTCCGTTTAAATTAAACTAAATTTTTATATTAGAAGTTGTAAGTTAATTTAATGGAAAGACATGCAAATTCTACTATTACTTGAAATAATAAACCCGCTATGGGAGAAAATGGTCTCTGAATTTTGTCGTCATGTGACTTTGTGTAAATATAAATTATTCTACGACGGTCATTACGGCAAACATTTAAACATTTACCCAGTAAATGTAATCAGAGTTGGCCCACTCGGAACTAATAAAGACAAATAACAAATAGCTTATTTCTATATAACTAGTTTATATTACAAATAACTATAAAAGATTGGTCAAGATTTGTTCTATAATTACAGAAGAAATTATCACTGAAGTCATAATTAATGATTAAATTATCTTCCATAACTGTCAACTATTAAAATACTGAGGACAAATATAAATAGATTTAACTTAACGTATAGACATGTTAGAATGGTTAGAATTCACGCATTTTATTACTGAGGTCGTAGCGGATGCCTTCTCTGTAAATGATTTTAATATTTTTTTTAAAGTTAAATATAATAATTGTAACTTTTACATAGCACCACATTGATGTGAGTGCCTGAGATTAAAATAAACATGTCCCGTCAAGTTTATCAATTTGCACGCTAAAATTTGTAATTTATCAATTTATCTCTTCGCTAAAATTTGCACGCTAGCATGCAGGCTTTTCCTTCAACATCAAAAGACGAGTAATCTTCGCTTGGTAAATATACCTAGCTGCGCTTTCGCAAGTAGGATAGAGGAAGAACTCTTGGTTAGTGTTTCCACAGGAAACTCAGTAGTTTTCTGTAGTACTATTTTTTATAGTACTTATATAATTACCGTCGTTTCAAGGTCTTCAAGATAACTGCTTAAAATGTTTAGCTAATGTGGGAGCAAAATGCACTGAAAACAGAAAAAAACCATACTATGAAGCTAATTATGAACTTTAAAAACCATGGTTCTATTGTCAACTGTTGAAGATCATGTCACGAAATTCCAAAACAGCAACAAAGCAATCAATGGAAGTTCCTGCTAAAGTATTGGAGACGCGGAGAATGGAATCCCCGGCGACACTGCACGCAACAGGTGGCTTCACAATTTACAGAGTAAATAATTCGCCTGCCACTGTGGCTCAAACCTCCGCCTAGGCCTTATACTTTTCCATATGATTTCAATGATTGTTTTCAGATTGCACACGTTTTACTAGTACGCGAACTCTGGTGATGATGTCCTTCCCTATATACTCTAGGTAATACGAGAAAGGTTTGCTGGCTCAAATAACATATATAATACAGCCATGCCTACCAGGAATTCTATATAATGTATCTATATATGAAGCAAAATCGCACCAGGTCATATGACCCTTATGAACCATATTGTTGAATGAAAGGTCCCGGTGATAAAATTGGAGAGAATATTAGTTTTTACACAACCTGACTTAAGGCTAGAAAGGACCAGTTAAAACCTATTTTAGCGAAGTTCACCTATAGGGAAGAAGCTATTACCGTAGTCAGCATGGTAAGACCTAGGAGGCCCGGGACCATGATAAGTTTTCGTTTTGAGGTCCCAGACCCCAAAAACACCGTTCGTTCGAATCTGTGTGTATATATAAACCCAGATATATTCATGTGTGTATATGTGTGTACATGTGTATATATATATATACCCATATATATATATATATATATATATATATGTGTGTGTGTGTGTGTGTGTCCGCAGGTGCGATAACTCTCGTAATAAAGGTCCGATTTTGTCGAAATTGGGTGCAAACGTGAAAATCAGCATTTATGACTTAAGTTCAAAAACCAGACAGATCGACCTATCCGAAGGGGTATTTTTGGGGGGGGGTTGTGCCCCAAAATGTTTTTTTTTTAAGTTTTAGCGAATTTCCCCTATAGGGAAGAAGCTATTACCGTAGTCGGCATGGTAAGACCTAGGCCCGGGACCATGATAACTTTTCGTTTTGAGGTCCCCAGACCCCAAAAATACCATTCGTTCGATACTGTATATATATATATATCTATCTATATATATATATATATATATATATATATATATATATATATATATGTGTCCGTGAGCACGATAACTCTCGTAAAAATTATCCGATTTTTATGAAATTTGGTATACACGTGGAAAGCAACATTTATGACTTTAAGTTCGAAAACCAGCCAAATCGCTCTATCCGAAGGGGTATTTTGGGGGGGTTTTGTACCCCAAAAATGGGTTTTTTGAATTTTTTATATATAATTTTGGAAATAGTCAAATTTTAGTTTTTACCATTGGATTCAGCTTAAAAAAATACACAATTTGGTATTTTGATCATTTCTCTACGTCAGTTGGTTACCGAGGTATTGAAAGTGCTAAACACAGTACGTTGTCTAATGTTATTCTTATGGAGGAAAAGAAAAATTTTATATCTCGCTTATTTATGAACGTATACTGACGAAACTTGGTATACGGCTTCATCTGGTTGTGGACCATTGATATTTGCTCAAAAAAACATTTTTTTACCAAAGGCTCCCTTAGCAGCAAACCTGCGTACTCAGCCCCATGTTATTCTTATGGAGAATAAGTAACGTGTTATCTCCCTTAATTATGAAAATAAATTAATGAAATTTGGTATGTGGCTTTACCTAAATGAGTTATATTGATATTTGTATAAAACCCCATTTTTTGTGTTCCTTCCTTCAGCAAACCTGCATACTCAGCCGCCATGTTATTCTTATGGAGAATAATTAAAATGTCATAAATCGTTTATTTATGAATGTATAATGATAAAACTTGGTATGTGGCTTTATGTGGTGTTAAGATACATGTATATGCATTGGAAATTCGCTGAGTACGCAGGTTTGCTGCTACGGGGGTATTTAATCTAATATTTGAAAAAGTATAATTTTAGCGAATTTCCCCTATAGGGAAGAAGCTATTACCGTAGGTCTCAAGGTAAGACTTAAGCCCGAGACCATGATAACTTTTTGTTTTGAGGTCCCCAGATGCCAAAAACACTATTCGTTCAAATTTATTATATATATATATATATTCTATATATCTATATATGTGTCCGTTAACACGATAACTTGAGTAAAAAACGTCCGATTTTGATGAAATTTGGCTCAAATGTGTAAAATGACATTCATAACTTTAAGTTCGAAAACCAGAAAAATCGTACCATGGGAAGGGGGGTTTATGGGGGTTTTAAATTTTCCAAAAATCAGTTTTTTGCATTTTTCACCCTAAAATTTAAAAAAACTTAATTTTGGTTTTAACCATGTTATAGAGCTTAAAAAAACAAATAATTTAGTATTTTGAATTATTAACCTAGGTTAAGTGGTTGTGGAGAAATTCCAAAAAAACCTGCTCCTAAAATCTCCCATGTTAATCTTATGGGAAAAAGGTTTTTGGCTTTTCCTCTGTTTATTTTAATGTAAACTTCACATTTGCTTTTACCAATCTGTTCAGTTCCACAAAACAATCATTTTGGTGTTTAAATTGTGATTCTACGCCCAACCGTTGCAGAGATATTCAAAGTGCTAAACACAGTACGTTGTCCAATGTTATCCTTATGGAGAATAAATAAAATTGATATCTCAATTATTTATGAATGTATGTTGATGAAACTTGGTATGTGGCTTCACGTAGTACTGGTTTATTGATATTTGCACAACAAATTTATTTTTTGTTGATTATTCCCGTAGCAGCAAACCTGCGTACTCAGCCCCCATGTTATTCTTATGGAGAATAGTAAAATGTAATGACTCCCTTAATTATGAACATAAATTAATAAAACTTGGTATGTAGCTTCACTTGGTTGAGTTATATTGATAATTATATAAAAACCCATTTTTCTGTTCCTTGTTGCTGCAAACCTGCTTTCTCAGCCCCATGTTATTCTTATGGAGAATAACTAAAATATTATATAGCGCTTATTTATGATTGAATATTGATGAAACTTAGTATGTGGCTTCGCCTAGTTAAATTCTATTTATATTTGCATAAAAACCAATTGTTTCTGTTCCTTGTTTCAGCAAACCTAAGTACTCATTACCAATGTTATTCTTATGGAGAATAATTAAAATCGCTTATATGTGAATATATTTTTATGAAACTTGGTTTGCGGCTTTATGTGGTATTAAGACATATATTATGAATTGGAAATTCGCTGAGTACGCAGGTTTGCTGCGACGGGGTATTAGTTTTTACCATTGTATTCAGCTTTAAAAAACACACAATTTGGTGTTTTGATAATTTTTCTATGTCAATTGGTTACAGAGGTATTAAAAGTGCTAAACACAATACGTTGTCCAATGTTATTCTTATGGTGAATAAGAACGATTTTATATTTCGCCTATTTATGGACGCATACTAACGAAACTTGGTATACGGCTTCATCTGGTTGTGGTCTATTGTTATTTAAACAAAAAAAGCAATTTTTACGGATTTTTCTCGTAGCACCAAACCTGCGTACTCAGACCCCATGTTATTCTTATGGAGAAAAAGTAAAATGTAATATATCCCTTAATTATGCACATAAATTAATAAAACTTGGTATTTGACTGCACCTAGTTGAGTTATATTGTTATTCGCATGAAACCCCATGTTTGTGTTCCTTGTTGCAGCAAACACGCTTACTCAGCTATGTTATTCTTATGGAGAATAATTAAAATGTTATATATATCGCTTATTTATGAATGAATATTGATGAAACTTGGTATGTGGCTTCATGTAGTTTAATTATATTTATATCTGCATAACAATTTTTTTTCATTCCTTGTTTCACCAAACCAACGTACTCATCTCCAATGCTATTCTTATGGAGAATAATTCAAATTGAATATATCGCTTATTTGTGAATATATTTTTATGAAACTTGGTATGCGGCTTTATGTGGTGTTAAGACATATATTATGCATTGGAAATTCGTTTGTATGCATATTTGCTGCGAAGGGGGTATGTAAAGGTTGGACTTTGATCGGATATTATGTTCCGTAGCTTAACACCTCCCCATCCCCATCCCCTTCCACTCTTCGAAACAACTCACTTCTGGCCACATAGTTTGACGCGACCCTGGCCCTGTCCCTTCAGCACCGCAACAACACGCTTCTAACACATAACTTACCACAACACCCGACCAGGAAGACTGTTCCTACACAAAAAATATCGTGTACAGATAAATTCTGACACATAGATAATTTGTTTGTTAGTTCGTTTGATTTATAAAAAGACAATAATTTGTTTTACTTTTTTTGGGCTTTTGCCCCTACAAGCCACTAACTGAAATCTGATGAACAAGTGACGCTGGTTTGTAAAATATTAATATGAATGACTCGCTGTCGACTGAGCAATCCTAAATCTCAAAACCTCCACGAATCTCATTACATGTCGGAATTATAAATTAGATGTGACTGGGTCTCGACCCAGAATAAAGTCAAGCATTGTAAAAGGTGTTTAAAATGTTAAAATTTAAATTGTGGAATTTCAAGTAAAAAAACCACTAGACAATTTTCAAAAAAACCTATCAACTGTCACAAAAGCAACGCTCACGCACAACCTAATAAATATCATATTTTACTGGGAACTGTTAAATAAAATGCTCCCCAGCTTTGTCCCTGATACTCAATTCTAAAATGTAGTTTTAATGAATTGGTATTACAGAACATGACATTACGTTTTCATTCAGTAGTAAAATTAGTATATGACATATTGATAATTTCCTATGTGAGGGGACATACAGACTTAGAAGACAACCTTAAGCTTAGGTATAACCAATTACATTTTTTCTGGAAATCTCATAACACTATAACGATTATCGAGATCATTATCAGCTATCGTTATAATAATAGATTTTGGGCTTTATTTGGTTTCAAACATGATATGTCTTATTTGGTATATTAAAACAAGACATAAATTTATTTATGTTGCAAACGTTTTAAAACAAGGGTATAATTTTCAAATAACTTGTAAAATAATCTTCAGCACAAAATTGGCTTCGTCAACTTATTGAACAGCAATAATTGCAAGTTTGTTTTGATTTAGGAAGATTGTTTTGATTCAGTTTATATTGATTTAGTTAAATTTACGGTCTGATTCAAAATATGTATTTTGTTCTGTTCTGGGTTGTTGCATAATGTACGTCAAGATTTTTGGACATTATATTTTCGAGTTTTTGATAATATTATGTACATAACTCCTAATTGATTGGGAAGGTCTAGAATACGAAATGTTGGGGTGCAGTACTGCAAAAATGTCTACAACAGGGTTTAATTTTTTAAAATTTTACAAATACGACATAAACTTGATAAAAAAGGCATTTTTCTCCTCAAAATAATATTTCCCTCTTTTGCCTCAAAATGCTTTGGTCAGGTCTATCTCAGGTTGTAACAACTCCAATAAGATGTTTTTATTCGTGATCTAGACGTGGGTGTTCTGGTTTCACCTGGGAATCCAACCTGATCATTGTGCTACATTCTGTGGCTAACCCATGGAACTATTGTGATTAATTTAATCATGATCAGCAGTTTGAATTTTCATCAGCTCAAACCAAAGTGAATGTTCATAAGAATAACACTGGATTGGAACTTTAGACTCCCCGTGGGGTGGAGCCCTATGCAAAATGAAGTTACAGAAGTTATAGGTGTAGAGGTTTGGCCTGGAGGGTAGTCATTTTCGTATTTATAGATATAGAAGATAATCAGTTGATTGGTTATCCACGTAGAGTTAAATATTCCTAAATAACTCTGACGACAGCCGGGTGCGGTGCGGGAGAGGGACCGGACGCAGAAGAGCGCGCTCCACTACTGCGCGGAGAGCGCGACCGTCAGCTGTGCGGAGGAGGTGCTGGGGGCGGCGCCGGATCTGCTGGACGCCAGAGACAAGGACGGCTACACGACGCTCCACCTGGCCACCATCGCCGGCAACTGCCCCCTGATCCGCCTGCTGCTGGGCCGCGGCGCCGCCGTCAACTGCCTGGACAACGAGAGGCACTCCGTCGTGCACTGGGCCACAGGTAAGTTACCACTGGCAAATGAGGTTAGAACTAGAACACTAGTAAATTCGTGATCGCAGAGATCTATAACTTTCATAATTATAAATTGACTAAAATGTTGTTGCAGAGTGTGGAAGGGACAGGGCCGAGATTGTGTCAAACTATGTGGCAGAATCGAGTTGATTTGGAGCGTGGAAGGAGATGGGGAGGAGAGGTGTTAAGATGTTGAATAAGTGTGTTGTTGTAAAGTGAGGAAGGAAATGTGTTGTTGCAGAGTGCTGAAGGGGCAGGGCCGGAGTCGCGTCAAACTATGTGGCACAAGAGTGTTGTTTGGAAGCGTTGAATGGCGTGAGGAGAGGTGTTAAGCTGTGGAACATAAGTGTGTTGTTGTAAAGTGAGGAAGGACCTGGTCGGGTGTTGTGGTAAGTTATGTGTTAGAAGTGTGTTGTTGCAGAGTAATGAAGGGACAGGGCCGGAGTCGCGTCAAACTATGTGGCACAAGAGTGTTGTTTGGAAGCGTTGAAGGGGGTGAGGAGAGGTGTTAAGCTGTGGAACATAAGTGTGTTGTTGTAAAGTGAGGAAGGACCTGGTCGGGTGTTGTGGTAAGTTATGTGTTAGAAGTGTGTTGTTGCAGAGTAATGAAGGGACAGGGCCGGAGTCGCGTCAAACTATGTGGCACAAGAGTGTTGTTTGGAAGCGTTGAAGGGGGTGAGGAGAGGTGTTAAGCTGTGGAACATAAGTGTGTTGTTGTAAAGTGAGGAAGGACCTGGTCGGGTGTTGTGGTAAGTTATGTGTTAGAAGTGTGTTGTTGCAGAGTAATGAAGGGACAGGGCCGGAGTCGCGTCACACTATGTGGCACAAGAGTGTTGTTTGGAAGCGTTGAATGGCGTGAGGAGAGGTGTTAAGCTGTGGAACATAAGTGTGTTGTTGTAAAGTGAGGAAGGACCTGGTCGGGTGTTGTGGTAAGTTATGTGTTAGAAGTGTGTTGTTGCAGAGTGCTGAAGGGGCAGGGCCGGAGTCGCGTCACACTATGTGGCACAACAGTGTTGTTTGGAAGCGTTGAATGGGGTGAGGAGAGGTGTTAAGCTGTGGAACATAAGTGTGTTGTTGTAAAGTGAGGAAGGACCTGGTCGGGTGTTGTGGTAAGTTATGTGTTAGAAGTGTGTTGTTGCAGAGTAATGAAGGGACAGGGCCGGAGTCGCGTCACACTATGTGGCACAAGAGTGTTGTTTGGAAGCGTTGAATGGGGTGAGGAGAGGTGTTACGCTATGGAACATAAGTGTGTTGTTGTAAAGTGAGGAAGGACCTGGTCGGGTGTTGTGGTAAGTTATGTGTTAGAAGTGTGTTGTTGCAGAGTAATGAAGGGACAGGGCCGGAGTCGCGTCACACTATGTGGCACAAGAGTGTTGTTTGGAAGCGTTGAATGGCGTGAGGAGAGGTGTTACGCTATGGAACATAAGTGTGTTGTTGTAAAGTGAGGAAGGACCTGGTCGGGTGTTGTGGTAAGTTATGTGTTAGAAGTGTATTGTTGCAGAGTAATGAAGGGACAGGGCCAGGGTCGCGTTAAACTATGTGGCCAGAAGTGAGTTGTTTCGAAGATTGGAAGGGGATGGGGATGGGGAGGTGTTAAGCTACGGAACATAAGTGTGCTGTTGCAAAGTGTGGGAATAACATGGCTAGGATTTGTGTCAATCTAGGTATTAGAGGTGTGTTGTTACAGAGTGTGGGAGGACCAACGGGTGTTGTGTTAATTTATGTGGCAGAAGTGTGTTGGTGCAGATCGCTGAAGCGGTTGGACAGGACAAGTGTTGAGCTATGGAACATAAGTGCGTTGTTGTAAAGTGAGGAAGGACCTGGTCGGGTGTTGTGGTAAGTTATGTGTTAGAAGTATTGTTGCAGAGTAATGAAGGGACAGGGCCAGGGTCGCGTCAAACTATGTGGAAAGAAGTGAGTTGTTTTGAAGAGTGGAAGGGGATGGGGATGGGGAGGTGTTAAGCTACGGAACATAAGTGTGCTGTTGCGAAGTGTGGGAATAGCATGGCCTGGATTTGTGTCAATCTAGGTATTAGAGGTGTGTTGTTACAGAGAGTGGGAGGACCACCGGGTGTTGTGTTAATTTATGTGGCAGAAGTGTTGGTGCAGATCGCTGAAGCGGTTGGACAGGACAAGTGTTGAACTATGGAACATAAGTGCGTTGTTGTAAAGTGTGGAAGGACTAGGATCGGGTGTTGTGTTAAGCTATGTGTGGGAAGTATGTGGTTGAAGAGTGTAGAAGGGGATAGGCAGGACACATGTTAAGCTATTTACCATAAGTGTGTTGTTGCAAAGTGTAAAAAGGCCAGACCGGAATTTGTGATAATCAATGTGGCAGAGGTGTGCTAAAGTGACTTGTTGAATAAGCTGGGAGAATAAGTGAAGAATAAGTGAAGCTGTGCAACAGTATGTTGTTGCAGAGTGGGGAAGGGCCAAGGCCGAGAGTTGTGTTATGCTTTGAGCTGAGGTTTGTTGCTGCATTTTGTGGAAGTTTCAGGGCCAGGACGCCAGGACTTCCAGGGGTTTTAAACGATGTGCAAAATTGTGGTTTTTAGGTTAAGGTAGAGAGTTGTGTGACTTATGTCTTGTAGTAAAGTTTAGCGTGGCCAGTGCTAAAGTAGTGTGAAAAATTGCATCAGGAGAGTGTTGTGACGAAGTGTGGAAGGGTCGGGCTGGGAGTTGTGTGAAGAAGTGCGGCAGAAGAGTGTTGTTGCCGATCGATGTCGCGTGACTATCCGCTGCTATGTGCCGTACTTGTGCCAATTACCACTATTAAGCACTGCATTTTTGTCAAACTTTTTAAATAATACCAATTGTGTAATCGGCTCTAATCCAGTTCTTAGATGAGTGGAAAGTTTATCTAATTTAAAACTTCTTTGAGAGCTTTCATAAATATGACCGCAACATATTTGAAGATAGCTATATCATCTATATCTATAAAAGGCAAAGCCCTGGCTGACTGACTGACTGACTGACTCACTCACTCATCACTAATTCTCCACCTTCCCATGTAGGTAGAGAGCTGAAATATTGTACACTGATTCTTTAGGCATAAAATAGGAAAACTAAATGGTTTTCATCCTGATCTGACCTTAGGGCTCCGCCAGAGATACCAAAAAATTTCCCATGTATTTCTTATGGACATTCATTTTTGTTTGAGCTAATGAAAATACAAACAGCTCATCTTGATTCGTAGTAGTTCCACGGGCTGTACCGTCGTTGTTACCTAATCATTTTAAAATCTCAAAATTAAATCTGCCTAACGCACTGTTAGATAACAACTTTACCTTAAACCCCAGTGCTCTGATACCTTTAACAATTTTTACTATAATTTTACAGCACTGGCACGGCACAAACTTAGCGTTAAGGATTTAACTTAAAATAATTACTTCTGCATTTATTGTACAAATTGTGGTTTTTTGAAGAAAACTAAAATTAAAATTTCTCACATACATTCTTAAAATAAAACTTTACCCTACTGAGCATACTTTGAATTTTAAAAAATTTAGTTAAATTAAATTGAATTTGAAATTTAATTGAATTTACCCCAACTAGTTTTAATTTTTTACATTGATAAAAATGGTATTGGGAAAACAAAAGGAATTCGTCGATTTGAATCCATTCTAGGAGTTATAGTCGGCCGCAACTTAACGCTGGGCAGAGCCATCGGCCCGTTGGTAATCTGGTCTATTCAGTCCCCTCCTCACCACCGGCCCTAAATTATCACCGCTTGGCTGAACGCGAGACTCACTAAGTGCACAGTACAGTAGGAATATGTAATATGTCTTATTTTTAGAAAATAAGGAAAACTAATGTTATATTTAGGATCGTGACAAAACCCTGATAAATTTGATATCAAACTTCACGAAATTCGGACAGTTTTTAGATATACCTTGATTATGCCAATATGTTAGTAGAAATTTAACTTTTACACCTATGTCAGGCTCATGGCCCGTTTTTTAAAGGCAAGATGACAATTTATTTATTACATCCAAGTCTAGCTTGTGACCTGTTCATAAAGAAATAACTTAATTGTTAATTAAGGAACATAATTATTCGTTTGTATATGTTTACTTTGCCTATTTAATTAAACCAGTTGTTTTATCTATGATTTCTATCACACTTTTCCAGGCTGTGGACTGGCTAAATATTTGAAACATTTACAAATGCGTGTTTAAAGTTTTTTTTTTTATTTTTTACGGGGACTTAGTACTTTTATGTGTAAACTAACTTTAAGACTGTAGCGAAGCTTTTCCACAAACTAAAAAACATACGAAAATAATAAATAAGTCATAGTTAATAAATCAAACAAAACTGTAAAATGTATAGGTGGTGCTGTAAAAAGGCCAAAACCAAATCAATTAAATAATATCAAAGAAATAATAATCAACGATTAAACAAATTTCAATAATATGATTGAGATGTGAAATATTATTATAAAAAAACAATATAAGTATAAACTCACGAAAAAATAAATAAATGACGGCCGCGTGCCGTTTGTTTGTTTGTTTTGACAAACTGTGAGTCACTCTTCAAAAGTATTACCGAGCGATATAACTTCACTAAGTTTTGAGGGTATTAGGCCCACCCTGTATTTTTTCATTGTGTTAATGTCTGAATTAAACGTTTTTAGTTACGTGCAGTCCTTAAAAATATGTATTAGTAATTACATCAGCTAGTAATTAATAATGTTGATTGTTTAAGAACGGGTCATGACCCTGTCATAGGTGTAAAAGTTAAATTTCTACTAACATATTGGCATAATCAAAGTAGATCTAAATACTGTCCGATTTTCGTGAAGTTTGATATCAAATTTATCAGGGTTTTGTCATGATGCTAAATATAACAATCATTTTCCTAATGTTTTAAAAATAAGACACATTACATATTCCTACTGTACTGGGTACTTAGTGAGTCACGCGTTCAGCCAAGCGGCGATAATTTAGGGCCGGTGGCGAGGAGGGGACTGAATAGACCAGATTACCTACGGGCCGATGGCTCTGCCCAGCGTTAAGGTGCGTCCGACTTATACTCATCCGTTCTCGTCAACCCTATTAACAAAACAGCACAGTCTTTGCTGTAGTAATCTGATTTTACCTAAGACAAACAAATACTTTAATATTTCCCCATTAAATAGGCTTTAATACTTTGTTACAATTATTTTATACCAATGAATGCCATGTCCTAATATGCTGAAATGTACATTGAATAAATAAACTTTGTTACACTATAGACAAGACTTATTACTAATTTCCTGAAATGACAAATTATATAATATAAAGTTGACGGTACCTTCAGGTGAAGGGAAGTCTGGTGAAGACCAGGAAACGTGGGTAGACGACCAGGGAGCTGTCACACGAATGAGGAGCGTCTACTTACATTTGGCAGATGAAGGGTTAACCCCCACCTAGCTACTAAATTCCACCATCTTGATTTTCCTGATTTAATTTGCCGAACTAGGATTATCTAACAACTTGTTTCTACTGGTTATAACTATCTTGTTCCCTCATGAAATTATTTAATATGGCCATTCGTGGTTTTCTAGCTTCTTAACCTAAATAATTTAATAAATGATTGGAAAATTTATAAAAAATCCAAATATGGTACAGGGCTAACCACAGAATGTAGCACACACAACTGTCATATTTTTATAAATTATTTGCGGGGCGAAGCCTGCGGTAACAGCTAGCTATTGGTATCAATTAAGTCTTGACAATCAATTCAATAAGTCTACAAATTGTGCCATATGTGAATTGATTTCTTGTTTCAATCTGCAATCTGTGGATCAGCGGGTGTGTTTACTATTATATGCCTGATGAGCTTGCTAATGTTGCAGTGTGTGGCGAGGTGGAAGCGCTAGAGACGGTACTGTCTGCCGGAGCTGAGGCCAGCACTCCGGACATGCACGGAGGCTACCCCTTACACTACGCGGCCCAGATGTGCGGACCAGCTGGCGAGTTGACGAGTACTCGCCTCGGATTGGCCGTATTAAGGACACTACTGGCGCATGGTGTCGAGGTCAACGTCACTGACCAAGATGGCCGCCAACCGATCCTCTGGGCTGCTAGTGCTGGTAACTAAGTATAAAATTAAACAGTGCAAAATGTGAACGTATAACTCTGTACAAAGTTAATCTGTTCCAATAACGTATGATGAAGCTGTAAGTTTATAATTACTGAGGTACGTAACATATCTACTGAGGTACGTAACATATCATTTAGTAAAAAGCTAATTTGTAAAGTAACCTGAAGAGGTCCTACAGCACTTATCCTTACTGAACGTTTCGATAAGGAGGGAAACGATTCACTTTCTTCTTATAGTTCTTGATCTGCCATAGTCATCCTTTGTGTAACATTTAAAAACAGACTAAAACAGCCCATACAATTTGAGATTGTAAAATTATTAGCTCCTACTTGGCCTCACAATCCCGGTTACACGGAAGGTTCTTTCTTCACGAGGATAAGAAAAACTTTTTTTATTCTGCTGAGATTTTTTTAAGGTAGTAGATTTGTTGAAGTCTAATAAAATTATATTTTTAAATAGTCACCTGTCGAAATAGAATTATCAATTCCTTTAGTTAAACATCAAAACATTAAAAGAGTAAATCGGTAAGATATTTCCTGATATTTCTCTGAATATGGATACATGTTGGAATCATACCAAAGATTGTTATAAGCTATTTGATATGAATTTGTTCCATAACACCTTAAATGTTTGTATCGAAGATTTCCCCTTTTTGTTTACTTTTCCAAAATAATAGCGTTTGTAAAAAAGATCTTAAATTACCCCTTTGAAATATATGTAATGAGTCCCAAAAACGTTTCAGCAAAAAATTCCCCAAAATCTGTTTATAATTTACACCTGATTAGGGAATAAGCAAAAAATAAACTTAAAGCTAACGACTAATTTTGATAGTTAGATAGATGTTAGTTATCGATGTTATAATGTAAGTTATAGATGTTAGATAGATGGATCAGTCATAACATAAATGTCTTATTGATTTTTAGTCACGAAGAACAAAGTGGTTTTGCAATACGTAGTATAATATGATTGCATAATAGAACATTTAGTCATATGAATAGATATTTGTTCCCAACGAGTTGTCCAGTCACTGACCGCCTTCGGCCTGGTTCTTCCATTGAATATTTAAGTGCCGAACTGACCCTTCTATTGATTTGTTTCACTTTCAACGAACATTACTGCCCTCTTAATGCTCTTTTTTACGCAAATTTTGTAGTCTTCTTTCTTAATCTTCTAAACAATTTATTTCCGGTAAACCC
Source organism: Allygus modestus (assembly GCA_963675035.1). Classification (NCBI taxonomy): domain Eukaryota; kingdom Metazoa; phylum Arthropoda; class Insecta; order Hemiptera; family Cicadellidae; genus Allygus; species Allygus modestus. Next base: position 400,587,002 of record OY776111.1, on the reverse strand, counting down.
CGTTTTAATTCCATGACCGATTTTACGATTGAGGTGTAAAATTAATGTGATTTTCCTCAAAATGAAACATTTTTCCTTCAGATCTCAGGGCTCCGCCCCATTTACCCTCAAAGACCCCATGCTATTTTCGTTGAGGAATTTTTACAGTCCAACAAAGAGTTTTAGTTATTTTTTAGGTACCCAGTATTTCGCACTTCCTCAACTGATCAGCAATACCTAGCAATACCTAGTTACCAAGTTTGTTTGCAAAGAGTAGGTAAATGAGGGAGATAAGTCAATTGATTCTTTTCTCCGTGATAATAATATTAGATTACCGGTACGTCTTCTAGTAACCAAATAATCAACATTTCCATTTATTATTTCTCATACCAATTGTCATGGTATAAGAATTCAGACTATTAATTTATTTACATTTTAGTTCTTGTAAATCGTGATGGATACAGTTAAAAGTTGCGACAAAATAAATAACTTCGTTTTCTTAGATTTCAGCATTGACATCTAAGATTATAGATACTGAAGTACCAATAGTGTATATTTACTCATTATATTCCAGACTATAAATTACTGAAGATATCTCAGTATCTTTAGACTGTGCTTTTAAACCAAAATAATTTATATATCCGAATTATCCCAGACATGCGAGTACTATTATTTTGTTGGGGACCTGGGGCACTACGAAACACCAAATTAATAATCAAAGTCGTTTGAGCAGTTTTTTAGAAGTGATGTCACCCGCTAGTTACGTATACAATTCTACAATCCATCATGGTCAAAACATATTTCTTCTACTGAGTATTCTTGTCCTTGATACTGTTACGTATGTGTGTATGTGATTCGGTGTTGCAGGCAGCGCCGACGCCATCCTAGCGCTGGTCAACGCGGGGGCGAATGTCGAGGCGGACGACAAGGACGGCCTGACGGGTAAACATTCAACATCATCATTTACTATAAATTACTGTTAGTCATCATTGGCCACTGGGCTAGTTATTAATGGTCCTGGGCTTCCTGGCTAAAGAATCAGTCGGTCTTAGTCAGTAGCAAGGCTACACAAGGCATATCACCCATGCTACACTCGTTATTCATTCATATTCGCCTTAAAATACGACCTAGTAGTCTCGCCGTAAGAGGTATTAAGGTATCACCGTGCTTAAATGTACCTCCTGGACCTTACACACTCATTCAGACTCCTCATTGCAAGTACACAGCCATCGACGAAAGTTTATGGACATGTCATGAAGCTGAAAAAACAAAAGTTTCATAGACTCAAGGCTCCATCGTAGATGTCTCATATTCCCTAAAACAACCTACGGTGATAGTTGCCCCATTTCTTCGTGGAAAATTAATGTTAAGCGTTTTAGTTTACTATAGTATCACGTTTATAGATTTGATTTACTCGGCAGTAAATACCCTCACATGAAAGCGGGATACATGGAGCTATTGCAATTATTAAAGTTCTTTAATCTGAATAAATTGTCCTTAGCCATATGGAGGCAATCCACATCTAAACGAATGTTGATTTTAATGTGCTTGTAATTTGTAACAATCAAAAAGTTAATTGGAGTTTAGATGTTTGGAAATTTCTTCTACGTAATTTCGTTAGATTACGTTACTAATTGTCAAACAATTACTCCAAAACCTGCAAAGAACTCTTAATTCCCTGAAAATAACTGGTTTAATTTCTAATATTTTAACAAACGCACAGACACTTAAACAGCTGATATGCATTAGCAGAGAACTTACAACGGAGATATTTAGTACATGAACAACAACAGCGAGTGCTATAGTAAGAACAGTCAAGTGTAGTAGAGCACCTCCTCGTCGTGCCGTGATGCACGATGTGTCAGCCCACCTTGTGTTAGCCAAGTCTTAGACGCATGCATCCTAATTGCACTTCCTCCGTTTTATAAGTGCAGGTAATTTAATTTCCTAGATAAATGTGATGTGCTGTTATATGTTGTCTATGGATATTTTAACTGTCATTCCAATTAAACCACAACAAAAGTAAAGACGAGTTCGCACGCAGCACGCTGACGTGAGGGAATTGAATTTCCTCATTAAAACCTTTACAAAAAATCAAATAAAGGGTTTTAACCAACATTGGTGAAATTTTTTTAAATTGAAAACTCTTAATTTTGGCTTTTCTGATGCGCCTAGTTATATTTAAATGCACTATTAGGATGACAATGCTGCACATTATAAAGTTAGGAGGAGGGTGTAGTCAGGATAACAAGTTGGTATAGGGTATTGGGGGTGGTGATACAACTACATCAAGATATGAAAAACAGCCTTTTCCAGTGTAAAATCCCCATAAGACAACGTACTGTGTATAGACAATTAAAATTTTCTTTAATAACTCGGTAAATAATTGTGTTAGAATGATGAGGGAGTGCTTAACATTTTTGGCTTTTTACGTTCAATAATTTAACATTCGGGGATTTTCTGGTCCTTTTTGGGTCTAAAAACTCAAAATTTGAAAAATTAAAATCTCCAGAAAAGGAGGTTAGAGTTGTCCGATTGTTTTTCCCAACGAACTTGTTCAACTGTTTACAAAAGAGAAGGTTCCTACCAAATTTCAAGTAAATCGGACAAAAATAGCGACCACTTGAGTGCGAACACACACACACACACACACACACACACACACACACGCGCGCGCGCGCGCGCGCGCGCACACACATATATGTACATATATATACATAAAGTAAATGAGGGCTTTTTAGCAACCCCTCACAACGTGTTTAGGGGGTCACGTTACGAACTTCTATGGTGGTCCCCGGGCTTAAGTTTCACCGTGCATAGTTCACTTTTTCATAGGAAATTCACTAAAGGATTTGTGAAATCCTGATTTATAGTGATTTGTTAAATTATGTAACGAAAAGGGAATACTAACTACTACCATCGCAGCTCTTGAGTTAAAATCTCTGTGGCAAATTCATTCCGATCGATTACTTCCTCAAGCCCGAATTATAGGCATATATTGCCAGCGTTTTCGCAACGTGGAAACGAGTCCAGAATGAAAATGACACGATGCTTTAATTACTATTTAATCATGCATTTTATTATGAAGTTAACTATACCAATCTACAAATATTATTAAAGACAATTTTTATACATTTCTTTCCACGCCACAAACGACACAGACCTCACTGAATCTGATGGAGGACAAGATACAGAGAGCTGTGCCTAAACACTCGCGAGACCAATCTCGAGAGTTCCTTTTCTCCTTGAGGGTTGACCTTGATCGACCTCGACCCATGCATCCCAAATGATCATGTCGTTTTATCTATCAAATAAAAATAACCATTTTTAAATACTACCCTAGCCGGGCACTGTGTTTACCAATACTAGCAAGACTCCCTTTAACCAGTGAAACGATTCTCCAGATTAGGGAAAAATTCCCTAGGTTAAATAATTGAATTTGTAATTTAGATTTAATACTATTACTCTTTAGATTTAATACTATTACTCATACAACCATGTCCGGTAGGCAAGTACTTCTAAGTTCCATTATATACATTTATAGACTTTCTATAAGATGATAATAATAAATCCCTAGCAGGCAAGCATTTTCACTAGATCTAAGGAAAAATTCCCTATGTTGGACACTAGCCGGACTCTGCTGGGAATCTCATGAAGGGTTCTTTCAATAGCTGCTCAAGAAGCTCAAAGCACTGTCAATCGTACCTTGGAAACTTAGTGCTCGGACTGATTGAACTCCTGGGTTTTCACTTTGTCCCCAAAGCATCTGATGGGAGTTGTGTGTTCCAGCACTGCACTGCGCAGCGTCCCGGGGCCACACGGACTGCCTGGAGACGCTGGTCTCGCTGTGTGGCGCCGCCGTCGACGTGATGGACAGCAACGGCTGCACCCCGCTGTTCTACGCCGTCACGCTGGGCCACGCCGACGCCACGCAGCTGCTGCTGGAGCACGGCGCCCAGCCCAACCGCCAGGACCGCAAGGGACGCACGTTAGTATTCATTAGTATCCCTATAACAAGAAAAAGCTTTTTGAGAATCTTAGGCACAACAGATACACTAATATTTTGAGCCAAATAGGTATTACATCTGATCTACCTTCCTTGGTGGTTCAACATATTTTATGTTGGAGGTTTTGAAATAACGGAAACAGAAAGTTCTAGGTAAATATGTGTCTGAATAGTTCATGTTAAAAATTTTAGTTTTAATATCATGTGAAAATATATTGTGAGAGTTTACATCTATAGAACACCTTTGGTTCATACAAGAGTAAGTTTATAGAATTAGCGCCTTAAAAAATAAAATGGCAAATTTGAAGCCCTGAGTTCTGGAGAAAAACATATCCAAACCTTGTTGGTCTCCTACAACGTGGTATGGCCGGGGAGCAGACTTGAGGAGTCGTCTTCGAAATTTGGACAGTCATACACTACTACTTTGTTGGTATAAATAAAAAAATAACTATTTTTAAGAAACAGTGTTTTCATTTGGCGTTTAACAAAAAATTGCGACAAGTTACTCAACAGTTACTCAACCTATACACTGAAATATGGTGACCAACAGGCCGGCTCACTGCGGAGCGGCGAAGGGTCAGTTGGAGACCCTGCGCATCCTAGGCTCCCGGAGTGCCAACATGTGGGCGCGAAACGTGAAGGGAGACTACCCGCTGCACGAGGCGGTGGCGTCGGGACGGAAGGACCTGGTGCGGTGGTTGCTGTCCCAGCGTCCCGACGCCGTCAACGCGTCTAACAACGACGGCCGCTGTCCGTTACACATCGCTGCCATAAACAACAACGTCGAAATTTGCAAGGTGATTGACAGTTAAATACCATTTACCAGACCCTTAATGTTGTTTTTGAAGGATGAGTTCAAGGATAAGAATCTGAACTAAATAGCCAGATAAACTATCGGGTAGTTAATTAGTAACAAACATAAAAAGTTACATAAGCTATAATTGTTAATTTCAAATTATTATGTTTATTTTAAACTAAGCTTCAGCATAGACGTAGTAATGAGCTATTTCTGCTTCGTCCTGCTATTTTAAAGGACTATAAGATAATAGTACTTGATTTATGCTTTAGAAGGCACCACAAATGATTGGCATCATCCTAGGAGTAATAATCGTGTTGCACACTTATATTTGTTGTGGTTATCTTGTTGTCTATCTTGTTATCTTGTTGTTCTTAATGCGTTTTAATATAATAATTATACTTTACACCTTTGAAACAAATACAAATGTCAACAAACACAATAAGTCTTCATATTTCTAAACTCCACATCTTGCTATATAGATCCTGTTGGACCACGAGTCGCTAGTGAACCCTGTGATGCGCAGCTCCAAGGGTGGGCTGATGACGCCTCTAGACGCGGCGCTGTACAAGGGCAACCGAGGATGTGCCAAGTACCTGCAGCTTCACGGGGGAGTGCCCGCGAATAAGCTGACCAGCCACTCCGCAGCTCTCCGCGGAATCCTGCAGAGGTAGCTGGGGTTGATATCACATGCTATATTCATTTATTCAATTAATTTTAGAATGGGGTGGAACCAAACCCTAGCAACGTTCTCTTTGAATGTGAGCTCGAATCCGACAAGGTCCTGAGGAAAAGTAACAGTTGTTGCTCACCATGGTGCACTTCAGCTAGCTTGGCCTCAGTACATAAAATAGCAGATAATCTGCGGTCTCTTGAGACTGTCCAAACTTGCACGTTTTGTCTCATTCGGAAAATATGTTTTCTCAGATGACTGAATCCCCTGAAACTCCTGTGATTTGCTTGAATATTATCTCTGACGCCATCCGCTGGGATAACGGGAATGAATTGAAGTTCATCATGTTGTAGCCCCTTGAACTGCAGTATAATGACAAATTGAGCTACGTTCATGTGGGCAGGAAGGTAAAAATACAATTTAACTTCGTGACGAGACCTCATAATACGTGTTAAAGTTTTTATGCTGTGGTGTTCGAAAATGACACTGTAGTGTCGACACATATGTACTTCTGTTTACATTATTCTAGACTGCTGAAAGAGGTACGTAACTCAGTTTGTCAGAAGGAATGAATGTGAGCTTACTTACTCTGAAAAGTGGGAGATGAGCCTAACTCCTTAGATTAGCCTCCGCGGCTTCTCTCCATGATGTGATCGACTGGCACGCATTCTCATGAGAAATTCTTTAAAATGGACGTGAACCTATGAGTACCGTGGATGAAGCATCATTGTTTGCAAGTTTATCCACAGCCTCGTCCCCCCTAGTCCCATTGTGACAACTAGCAGAGTGTGCCATTGTTGCGTCTGTCCAAATCTGACAGAGTGATGAAGCAGTCCCAGACAATCTTGGATCTTAATTTACACCAGTTCGGAACCTGCATGTGAAGATACAAATTCTCACTGCCCTGAACCCTCATACCAGGTTCTCTCAGGAAACCCAAACCACCTGTACACAGTTAAAAGTCGTAAGGTAGAAGAGGACTCCTTACAACATGCCACTCCTCTATCGTAGGAATGCAGACTGCAAATGGCTTATCAAAGGAAAGTCTGAATGACATATAGTCAGAGGGCTTCCAGATATTTTCAAATTGGAGACCGTATGCGTTCTTTCCTGCCAGCACGTTGGTGAAGAGTTCAATTGGCAGAACGTCAAGAAGACAGCTCAGTGAAGCTTCAGGACAGCATTGTATTAAGCATCTCTAAAATTATCTTGAATTACAAAAGTAACAAAGAGTTCATTCTCTATTACCCTCTCATGGTCTTTAAATGTCATAAGAATTACACTTTTATCAGAATTATCTGACACATTTACACATTCAGAAGGTTCCATTGACGAGTCAAACATTACAATTGGATCAGTATAACTCTAGATCTAGCTGTACAAAGGTGTACAGAAGTAGGAATCAATGCATTTCTAATACATTTCTCATTAATTTCTTATGGATATCTTGTATACCAAATGAGTAATGAGAAAGGATCTTATGATTATTTTATCATCTGCACCGATCTATTTTCAATGACGCGTCAATAGTGGAACTTGGTTAATTCTTTAACTTTTTAATAGCACATTACAAATGTGAACTCAGTGATTTACGATCTTTCAGATTTAAAAAAAATCTAACGTTTTCTACAGTATTGATGGATTTATATACCGATGCCAAAATTACAGTGAAACAATTAGTTAAGCTTAGCTTAAACTTTCTCAAAAAGCATTAAAGTTTCTAGGAATTAAACTTCATTTAATGATTTGTTTAGTTTCTTTAAGTATTTGTAACAATTTCAGAAAAATACTTATGGTCTAAATGTTATTGTAAAGTTAAGGGTGCGCCGTACCTCCCTTCCGCACGCTCAAGTAAGGGGTTTGCATCTCCCTCATTGTAGGCTAAATAGTTAACCAATTAAAAATAATTTGATGTTATTTAATTCAATAAATGTTCATCTAGAGATCATACGATTTAAAAATCGTGATTTTAATTCAAAATAAGTGGTAGGCCATTAGTAATGTTCTCAAATTAAGCGTTTTTCTAAAGATTCCTAACGTATGGAGAAAAATTATTTTGGAGAAAAGGAACCGTATGATCCCTAGATTGGAATCTGAAAAGTGTGAAACTGCAAATAGTTTGGTAGAAATCTGTAAAATAATAGTGCGATCGAGAGAACAAAATGGTCTTCAAGCGTAAATATGCATGGTCCTGCTTGTTGGCGGCGCCGGCGCGGCGCTAAACAACAATGAATTCAATCTGGGTAGGGCGCACCCTTAACGTTGGTACTCACACCAATGATTTTGTATCAGCAATAAGCAATAAAGTAAATTTTAATTCGAAGCTTAAGATTCCAAATAAAAGCTTCAAACTACCCAAAAGTTCAAATTGTTCACGTTGATTTACTATTCAAAACATTGTTAATAGTTCACACAACTTCCAATTATTTGAGTTTTATAATAAAAGAAGCTCTTATTATCATTATCTAAGCATTTAAATTGGTCTAGTTATAATCTAGATTTAGTTGTACAAAAATTGTTTAAGTAAATTCCTTACTTAATTATTATATTACTAGCGTACCTGGCGCACGAAATCGTGCGCTGTCAAGGAGAAACTCTGTCCACCAATGCGTGTAGGCAGTTAATCTTAATTGTTGTTATTTAAAAAAATCAAGTGAATTCATTAATGATAAAAATTACTTTATTAATAAACCTTATAATATTTCTCTATAAAACACGTAACGGTGGTAGAATAACTTTTCCTTTGTGACAACAAAGGCTGAAGGTTCGGCGATCACCACTTGTTTGTTCGGCTTTGAAATTATATGCGGAACAGCTTAAGCAGCGATTATCCAACAGTCCTAAATTGAATGTGAAATCTTCAGGCGGCTGTTGAGTAGTGTGGGTTTGCGGGTTTTGCGCCGGAAGTGACGTCATCCGGTCACGTGACCGGATGCGCTGAGTCATGAAAGACGTCATCTGGGGCTGAGCCAGTGACGTAGGCGGTTTTGTGACGAAATGAGTTAAAGTTCAAAGTTCAAGGTCACGGGGAGGTAATTTTAAAAAAGTACTACCTCGCACGCGTAAAATCCGATTGTGATTCGATAGTTTTAATTCGATAAAATATCGAATGAAAATTATCGAATGAAGCAATCGAATGATACGAGTGCGAGGTAGTACTAATACAAATATTACTTTATTTTATTTACAATAATTCATATTACAAATATTACTTTATTTACAATAATTCATGTTTACAATAGTTCCCCGTTGTTGGTTGTCATCGATGTTGTTGATCCGGACGAGTTGCGGCCATCACTTTGCTTTCTGAAGAAAGACGGTAGATACTTCGATCCCTGCGCAGAGTCCATGTTGTGTTTTTGACACCTATCTGTTCTGTTAGGTGTTTGCATTTCATTGCTGTCAGGAGGAAATAATACGTGACGGCAATGAAATAGAAACATCTATCAGACCTTGAGTGAAATGATATTGTTATTTTGTGAAGAGCGTCTCGGAGAGCTCGATGTTCACCGGTCGAGAGCCGGAGGTGTACTGACTATTCGCTAGCTAGCGTTCTGGTATCAAACAAAATGGTGGGGGTAAAAGTGTAGTAGAACGAAGCAGATGGTTGGTGGGAGGTGGCAGGCGGCAGGTGGCAAGTGTGCGGCATATGGTAGTCCCCCCACTACACCAGTCCCCCCACTACACCAGTCTCCCCACCAAGTTTTACATCGCACAATAACTAGTTTACATGTGTTAGTTAGGGTTTAGCTCTTAGACTGTCAAGACCTTAGCTCTGTAACTAAAAACTTCAATAATGTTTGCGCTTCAACGCTGTATAAGTATAACAGCTACTATGATCTAAACCGGTGCATGTATTCATATGGTTCTTTTTGCGAAGCAAACAACTAGCTAAAAGTGTTTCAACCTCGATTATTCTTCGACGAAACCGCTCATTGTCCACTAAAAGTGTAGACCTTCTGTCTTCATTGTCAGGGAAGTAGAAAGTAGTGTCAAGGGGACTACTGAAGGTCACCTTCCTCATGTTCCTGTAAAACTGCGACATTTTCAGATCCTCTAGGTAGATGTTCATCCGTCAAGAGCTGGAAGAATAATGATGGAGCGTTATCGTGTATGATAGGCACCTAACCCTCACCACAACGTTACCTTGTCCTTCAAACCATCGTTTTACGCTACAGATGCTATACTGTTGGTTAGATTTAAATTTAGATTGCACCTTCTTGTTTGTCTTGGCAAGCCGCGTAATTGAAGTACCCACATGTTATACTTTGAACTAAAAACAAAGAAGTTATTTAGGTTTGTCCTTGAAAATAGGTGTTTTTTCGCTGTTGCTGCTATACCCGTTGTCAGATCTGAATTCTGTTTGCACTAACTTGTTCGTCTGATCAATCCGCGTAATTTGAGTACCCACTTAATATACTTTAAACCGTAAATAAAGAAGTTATTTAGGTTTGTCCTTGAAAATAGTTGTTTTTTCGCTGTTGCTGCTATACCCTTGGTCGGATCTGAATTCTGTTTGCACCAACTTGTTCGTCTGATCAATCCGTTTAATTTGAGTACCCACATGACATACTTTGCACAAACTTTGTACCCCCCCCCTTTTTTTGGGTCATGTTCAAGGACCTTGGGACTTAGAAATTTTCACAAAGTGGGCTGCACACAAACATAAGACTAACAGTCTCCTGCCTATGTACAGGCCAAGTCCCTAACTTGAAATGCTTAGGGTGGTCCTGAAAAGGACCGTTTGCGTGCTGAGGGATGGTTTGGTTAGGAATGGTTGGTCTAGGGATCGCTGCTTAATTTAAACTTTATTTTTTAAAACCCACTTTACCCTCCCATCTTGTCTCATGAAGTACAACTCCTGGGTGTCGTTTATCAGAGGGGGTGGTGGTGGACAAGTCTGCGGCAGACGCACCTCGACGTAGTGGTCGGTGTGTTGGAAGAGGAACACGTGGTCCCCGTTCCTAGCCACAAACTTGTACTCCGTCATCCGCTTCAGATTCCGGAACTCGGCCTTGGAGGTGTCGATCGGCGTCACCAAATCATTGATCCCCATCACTCTTGTCCGCTCCATCACCTCATCTACAGTTAGTGGTGGAGTTGAAGGTCGAGCTGTGGACGTAGAAGGCTGAGGCTGAGTTGAGGGTCGCTGGTGAAAATATAATGGGTGACACCGAAAATCACGTCTAAGAGCAGACTTAAAAGCTGAAGGTTTCTTAAATCCGCTTCTTCTTTCCGTCGACTTCTTCAAGGACTCCTTCAAACGTTGAAGTTTTTCGGGAGTCAGAGGAGAAGACATGGTGTTGTTGGATGGAAGGGAAAATGAATAGAGCACGTGTATACTGGCTGAGAACCAAAGCTGGAATGAGGTGCCAGACAAAGTAAAGCAGGTCGCAAAGGATAACCTTGCCCTATCAATATATAGATAGAAAGCTGGGTACTAATTAGAACCGGTTTACATCCGGCCCCCCCCCCCCGGCCAAGTTCAAGCCCCCCCCCCCGGCCAAGTTCAAGCCCCCCCCCGGCCAAGTTCAAGCCCCCCCCCGGCCAAGTTCAAGCCCCCCCCCCGGCCAAGTTCAAGCCCCCCCCCCGGCCAAGTTCAAGCCCCCCCCCCCTTTGGGTCAAGTTCAAGGTCAAGGTCGAGGGATAAACTTTTTAGCAGAAAGGGACAAATTCCCGACAAAATCCCGCAACGAAGTAGGGTTATCCCTTATCCCGTTTTCCCCTAAATATCCCTATTTCCCATTTTTCGTCTATATAAGCCGAGATTTCGAGCGTCTCCGCGCAGTAGCCTGCCGCCCTTTAGGATGAACGTCCCACTGGGTTGCAGTGCCTGCTGCAGCGTAGGTCTCTTGAGTGTGTGTGGGCCCAACGCGCAATTGAGAGACCATGCGCATTTGCATGTGTAGTTAAATATATTTAAGGGGATCTTGGTCAGGGGATTATTGTACTTCGGTTCGTAGTATTCTGAAGCCTACACAGTGATGAACGTCCTTGCGGTTTCAGAGTGCACGACTGTTGTAAACTGACCATATTTTGATGCTTTATAATAACATTGTAGATGGAATGTGTTTCCTTAACATTTAATGTTTTGTAGTTTGCTTAACACTTAATGCTTTTATCTTCAACGTGTCCTTGACCTAGATTAGGACTTAGAAAATATTCAAGAAACATTCAATGTACACAACCACGTTTTAGCACAAAATTTATGTAAGGGGAAATTTAATATATACTGCAACAGCGTGGTAAAAATCATCATATCGCTATGGAAGCTGTAGGTGTAAACACTTGGCTTGTTCCATCCGAGCTTGCTATTTCAGAAGCCTTTCTGTCCATCCTTACTTATGAGTTTCGAGGCATTAAATTAAAAGTAAAAATAGAGCTGAGACCGTTGCATAGAAATGATATGCATTGTATTTTGGTGGAATGGGAATCGCCCTCCGGCATTAATCTTTTCCATTTTATCAAAAGATCGTGCAAGGAGTTTTGCGTAAAACGGATAACAGTCTCCCTTGTTTAAACGTAGTACAGATTTCTTCCAAAGTAAAATAGCAAAGGTAACACCTTTGCTATTTTACAAAATATTTTAACGTGTCCTTGACCCAGTTACCGGACTTGGAGCAATTCAAAGTGTGCTATACAGCGTTAGAACAAACTACTGTCGAAGCCCCCCCCCCCGATATATTCCTATAAAAGCGGGAGCAGCCCGCAGAGGGTTCGCAGTCGCAGGCCGACAGCCTAGCTAGCTGTTTGCCCGCGCTGTCCGCAATAGTATCTCTAGTATAGAGTTGGTACCACTATATATTAGAGATGCTACCTTAGCTTAAGGCATGTCTGTGTATTATTAAGCATGTTAGAATAACGCTTGTAGTTTGCTGCTAGTAAATGTAGTTAGTTTAACTGTAGTTAGTTTGGTGTTGGTTTTAAAGTGTTTTTGAAGTGTTTTTTATTTACTAATGAAATATGTACTTTTCTTTCACGCTCCCATTCAAAAAGGTATGGCACGAAAACCGACCTTATGTCTTTAAATATCTCAGGGGGGATTATGTTTCTCAAATAAACACCTTTCCTAACCCCTTACAAAAAGGTATGGCACGAAAACCGACCTTAAGTCATTACGGCGCGCAAACCGGATGACTTTACCTATCTTAACCCTTACTCACGAGAAACAGATTCAGTCAGTTTGCTTATTTTTGGTTAAATTTAAGGGGACCTTGGTCAGGTAATTATTGTACTTCGGTTCGTAAAACTCTGACGCCTACACAGTGATGAACGTCCTTGCGGTTTCAGAGTGCGCGACTGTTGTTAACTGACCATTTTGCTTATCTTGGAGGATACATCATCGGGGAAATAAACTTAAGGGGACCTTGGTCAGGTATTATTGTACTTCGGTTCGTAGTACTCTGACGCCTACACAGTGATGAACGTCCTTGCGGTTTCAGAGTGCGCGACTGTTGTTAACTGACTATATCGTTTGTGTGTTGGGTGAATAATTTTTCGGGGGAGAGGTTAGTGTTCCGTTATCAGGTTTATTTGCCTATAATTGCGAGCTTTAAGCTAGTCCTCTTCTCCTAATACAGAGCGGGGAATAGAGCAGTTTGTGGTCCAAGTGAGAATCACTTACTGCTCTATTCCCCGTTTTGGCAACATGTTCAGATGACCTTGACCCACTTCGGGACTTAGAAAATTTTCGTTTAGTAAAACATTACAACAATATTCCTTCCCTAACCTCTAAAGCCCCCCCCTCTACAACTGGGTATAAAAGGAGGGTTTTCACCAGTGGTAAAATCATTCTGCTGCTTACACATCACGAGTGCAGTTCAGTTCCCGAGATGTCTGACCGTAGGAAGCAACTTTTGCCGAGGAAGGTTGAGCACTCTTCACCTGCTCCGTCATCTGCTCCGCCAGCTCCTTCCATCCTTCGGCAGGCGTTAATATTATCATGCATTGTTCCTGAGGAGCCTGCACCACGACCGCAACCACTTCAAGAAAACCTCGTTGCTCCCCCGTCCGCTTCTTCATATTCTTCATCTTCTTCATCGTCTTCGTCGTCTTCATCTTCTTCGGCTACTTCTCGCTCACCTTCTCCATCACCGAGGAAGGATGAGCAAACAACTGCACCATCTTTGGCTTCACCAGCTCCTTCGCTTCTTCAGCAGGCGCTGGCAAGCATTCTTCCACCTTCTACACCAGGCTCTTCAACACCATCTGCAAGTCTACATTCTTCTTCTCCTACCAAACCTTCTACACCTTCTGTAAGTGTCCTTTCCCGTCCTTCAGTGATCTGTATTAACAACGAATCTCCTTCAGAGAAATTTCAACAATTAAAAACCTTGAGAAGGCAGTCTATACTTCCTGCACCAAGATGCAGCTACAGTTTTAAAAAAGGTGCAAGGAAAGGGGAACGTTGTGCTAAGTCTTGTGTTTTAAATGAAGAAGTATGCAGATCACATTTAAAACAAAATCACAAGGGCACCGTTTCTCTTTCTACACCCCATCCAACAGTGAGACCAACCAAAATTCGAATTAATAGGCTTTGTAGAAATAAACGATACTTTTTTGTTAAATCAAAGGGCTTTGCAAAGGTGGTGGTTCAATGTGAAGGTAAATTGTACTATGTAGAGTTGCCTAGAGGCATGAACCTCCACGTCAAAGAACTTACCAAACAGAACTATTTAATTCGAAATGATACAGGTTTCAGTGTGTGGAAAACATTTAAAATAAAAAAAGATTAAAAAGTGTATTCCAAATTAAAAATAGTCTTTTCCAAATTAAAAAAAAAAGTGTGGACAACCTATTTACAATTTGTAGCATATGCTGCAGAGTGTAAATAGGTTGTCCACACCTTTTTTTTTTTACAATGCTACAACGACCTTGACCTAAATAACGGACTTAGATATATTGCACTAAGTCAAAGATAAAACTTAAATGGAAAAAGGAGAAATATTATATTAAAGACATTATTCAACAGTAAAGAGGGGAGGGGGTAAGCGGGTATTTAAGCGAGAGATTCGGAATATAATTATTAGTTGTATCGTCATGAGCGTCAACAGCAACACATGGGGAAAGGAAATTAGCGAAGAGGAGTTGTACGCGATTGTTGAGGCTGCTGAAATGACTGAGGTTTATAAAATTAATAAGGTTGCAGAAAATGGTGCTCAGTCTCAACCGCAACAAACTACATCACCGATGCAGTCTACAACGCAACAACCAAGACCCTATCATGTTATCCTGGAGGAGTACAATGAGGCGATGAGGTACGCCTTTACTAAGTGGTGTGGTCAACCGCGTTCTCCTGAACAATGGGAGGAGCATGATGCAGACTTTCGCCTGGTTGCAGACTTAGAACTTGAGCTTCAAAGAACAAAGGCTGCTCAATAGTGAGAAGAGTTATTGTTTACTTTAAAATACAGAGCGGGGAATAGATCAGTTTGCGGTCCAAGTGAGAACCACTTACTGCTCTATTCCCCGTTCTGGCAACTGGTGTAAATGACCTTGGGACTTAGAAAATATTCGTTTGATAAAAAATAATGAAAGATCTTCTTATTTCTCACAACAATATCTTTTCCTAACCCCCACCACTACCTAAACTAAGTATAAAGGAGGTTCTCCATCGCTGGTAAAAATTAGTACTCTGCTGAAAATGAATGCATCCACTACTTCTATCTCTGCAGCAACTATAATAGTTAGCAGACGGGTCGAAAACATTGATCAGGTGCTTGCTGTAAGGAGATTACTGCTACGGTATCTTGATATAGAGGTTAGTTGTCAATTGTACATGTGGAGACCAACAGGTGAAGTTTATAGTAGTGAAAATGAAGCATTTGAAACAAACTACAGTAGAAAGTTATATAAAATCTTTGGTAATATGGTAAGGTTAGTCGATAAAGGATGGAACATTAATATAACATTTTATATTGTTCCAAACCTGTAATTAAAGCAAAAAAAAAAACAAAAAAAAAAAAAAACGATGGGTATATAAGCCCGATGTTACAGAGACAATTATCACTTTGGTTCTGAATTGCGTCAAGAGAGCACCTACCATGGTATACCTCCACTATATTGACTCTACTGCTAAAGCGGATACTTTTATCCAGCGTGTTTACCAACTGTTAACGGAGTACCAACATGTTCAGGTCAAAGGATTGGGTATTCGTGGAACAGAAGAAGTAAAAATAGATGTAAAACCAATCCCTTTGAAGAAAAAAATTGTCCAATTATTACAAGAAGGCTACACACTGTGCCTTTATTACACAACCTCATAAACTAAATAAAACGCCAAAGGGGGGGGGGAATACAGAACGGGGAATAGATCAGTTTGAGGTTTGAATAAGAATCTCTTACTGCTCTATTCCCCGTTCTGGTAATAGGATAAGGTGACCTTGACCCACTTACAGGACTTAATCATTTGTGTTACAATAATACCTCTTCCCTATCACTTTTCCCTACCACTTGCACTTTCAACACTTACCCCCACCACCACCGAAATCATGTATAAAAGGTGGTTTCGTATTAGTGGTAAATCAGTCTGCTACTTGGAATCATGTCGCCCAGAGATAACATTTTCCCTTCTAAGAAGACTATACTAGAATTGATTAAAAATATTCCATTAAATTTAAACGAAGATGAAGACGAAGACGATTCAGAGATGGAAGGTGAACTATTTAGTGATCTTGAACTACTGAGTGAGTTTGCTAGCAGTGAACCATTTCTTGGAGAGATGGAGCTGTTGGAGCTGTTGACTGACGACGACGATGTCGATAATAATGAACCGGAATTTTATCATCAGTTGCTTTGCTTGGAGGAAATGGACCTTGTTGATAGTGAAACCCCTCCAAGCAGTATTAATATCGATGATGTAGTTCTAGATCCAGTCACAGGGAACTTTTGTGTTCGTCGTCGCTTATTTAGTGATATGAGCTCATCATCATCATTATCATCGGAAGAATCTGAATAAGTTTTTGTTGTCTTCAAATAGTTTACTTTAAATACAAAGCGGGGAATAGATCAGTTTGTGGTTATAGTGAGAATCACTTACTGCTCTATTCCCCGTTTTGGTAATATCGTTGTATGACCTTGACCCATTTACATGATTAAAAAAGTGGGGTAACTTATACATTTAATGGTGGGGGAACGTCTATTTAAAGACGATGCAACAGTGTATATTTATCATATAGACATGATGAACCCACCAGGAAACTCCGTTTGCTACAGCTTTCCCCTCATCGATATCGATGATGTGATAAAACTTACATCAATAACAAAACGGTTCGAACTCGAAAGGCGACTCATAAAAGTCGACGTAATTCCACAAGATCTTTGTTCGGCAATGTTGACTATTGAATATGTTAAAGATGAATCTACAACTGAAGATCCCTATTGTTTTATGAAATTTTTAGTTGATCAAGATGCAATGTGTACATCCAACTTCACATCCGAGTTTAAAATTTATCAAATGTTTCTGTTGGAGAAAATTGTCTTAGTTAAATACAGAGCGGGGAATAGATCAGTTTATGGTTTAATATAAAATCATTTACTGCTCTATTCCCCGTTTTGGTAAATTTGTTCAATGACCTTGACCTAAATACAGAAATTTGTAGCCTCCAGCTACAATAGTAAATATAAAATGCAAAAAAAAAAAAAAAAAAAAAAAAAAAAAAATAGTAAACTTAACGTAATACGTACCCCCATTACTTTTGCTAGGGTATAAATAGAGGGGTATTTGCAGTGTTGTTCATTATTGCCTTGACCCTTGTGGAGATCGCACCTACATTATGCATCGCTGCGATATTTGCAAGTCTTCATTTAAGGATGAATTTATTTTAATGATACATAAAGAACTGAAACATAACAAAAACCAAAATGAAGAATATGAAGAAGAAGAATTGAAAGAAATAGATCAAATGTTAGCTCAACACCAAAATTCCAGACCTAGTGTTATTCAATATGCACCATCAACATCGACTTCTACCTCTGCTATGTCTACACTTCACCGTCCTTCAACATCATCATCATCATCTGCATCGACTTCTACGCCTGTTCTGTCTACACTTCATCATCCTTCAACATCATCAGCTGCATCGACTTCTACGCATGCTCTGTCTACACTTCACCGTCCTTCAGCATCAACAGCAGTAAATGTAGAACTACATGCCCGAGCACTTCCGGGTAATGTAGTAACCCACTTCAAAATTGACAATGCAAAATTACAACTCGAAGAGTTTTTAAATAACGCAAAAGGATTGGTAAGCAACACTTTGCAAAATGAATTAAAAAGATTAAATTTTATTAAATTTGGACTATTAATGGATGCTTTATTTACAAACATTCAAAATGAAACTTCACCGAGAGGGTTTTTAACAAAAAACCGAACTATTATGTTTTCGTCAGATATTGATTCAATCGTATCTGAATGTTTTGAAGAGCTAATGACTAAAATACAAGAACATGAAGGAAGAGGCTCTGGATGGAATTTGTTAAGCATCACAGGGCTAGACTTAAGAGTACACAAACACGGCTATGGAATTCGAGGAAGTAGCTACATTCCTCTACCAACAAAGATTAGAAATACCTTATCCTGCGTCAACGTACAAAATCAAGATACTGAGTGTTTTAAATATGCTATGTTGGCCAAATATGTAACAATTCATCCGGAAAGACCAAGTCACTATTATGAAGAAGTACAACATAGATATAATTTCCAAGGGATGACTTACCCTGTTGCTATAACAGACGTTTCAAAATTTGAAAAACAAAATCCTTCAGCTTCTGTCAACCTCTTCGGATTGGATTCGACAAACAATTTGTACCCCTTGCGTATAACACCAAATGAGCGCAGAGATCATACCGATTTGTTATTAATTACTAAAGGTGATATTTCACACTTTGTGTATATCAAAAAATTTGAAAGTCTTGTTTCTAATCAATTATCTAAGCATAAAAGAAAGATGACAATTTGCAAAAGATGTTTTTGTCACGTGAACAAAGAACTAAGAAGGGGAGGGTCTGATTGGTTAGTAGAACACCAGCGGTTATGTAATGGAAACTATGAAGTAAGAATTAAATTGCCGCATCCTAGCAGAGCCCAGATAAAATTTGACAAAGTAATACAACAATACCGTGTACCTGTTGTTGTTTACGCTGATTTCGAGTCTTCTTTACATCCGCTCGAACAACAAGAAGAGGACGTTACAAGAAGAAGCAAATACCAACTTCATTCACCAAACAGTTATTGCATACTAATTAAATCCACGTTTCATAATCCCCGAACTAGGAAGAGATAATGGAGCAATAGACGTTTTGGCTACTACAATGGAAAAATTTATAAGCTTTTCAAAAAAGGTGGGTAAAATTAAATTAAGGTTTGTTGATTCATTTAGATTTATGCCTTCAAGCCTCATGAAATTATCTGGAAATCTAAGAAGAACAGATTTGATAGAAACAAGCAAAATTGTACCCAATAGTAAAATGGATTTGGTTCTTCGAAAAGGAGTCTTCCCCTATGATTACATCGATGGACTGCATAGATTTGATGAAACATCACTACCTTCACCAGAACACTTCAAAAACAAACTTAATGATTCGGAAATATCACTTGAGGACTATCAACACGCACGTCGAGTATGGAACGAGTTAGATATGAAGACCTTAGGAGATCACTCGGACTTTTATGTCAAACTAGATGTAACTCTTCTTTGTGATGTAATGGAAGAATTCCGAAACACCTGTTTTGCTGCATACGGTTTGGACCCTCTACATTCGTATACTTCACCAGGATTAGCTTGGCAAGCCATGTTAAAAGAAACAAAATGCAAACTCCAACTTTTAACAGACATTGACATGGTTTTAATGGTTGAAGCTGGAGTAAGAGGCGGATTGACCCAAAGTGTTACCAGACATGTCAAAGCCAACAACAAATACCTACCCGATTACGATGAAACCAAACCGTCAACCTATTTAGGATATTTCGATGCAAATAACCTGTACGGATGGGCAATGTCAAACCCACTTCCTTTTGATAACTTTAAATGGATTAATCCCGACTCTATTGGCGATATTTTACAAATTCCGAAACATGGTGACACTGGATATATTTTGGATTGCGATTTTGAATACCCAGAAAATTTACATGATCTTCATTATGACCTTCCACTTCTTGCTAAAACAGAAATTTCACCAATTGGAAAACACCCCAAATTAATGATGACATTAAATAATAAACAACGCTACGTGGCTCACTTTTGGGTGGTTCAACAAGCTATCGAATTAGGACTACGTCTAACAAAAATTAATAGAGTTTTGGAATTTTCTCAATCATGCTGGTTGAAACCCTACATTGATTCAAATACCATCAGAAGAGCAGCAGCTACATCAGACTTTCAAAAAGATTTCTTTAAATTAATGAATAATGCGATATTTGGAAAAACATTGGAAAACAAAAGAAGACACAAAAATGTTAAACTTGTTACCGACGCAAAAAAAATACAGAAACTAGTACAGCAGCCAAATTTTGGAACATCTATAATTATTAATGAAAAACTTGTAGCAGTGTCCATGAAGAAGACGAGTGTGAAGATGGATCGTCCTTTGTATATAGGCATGTCAATCTTGGACATCTCAAAAACACACATGTACGATTTTCACTACAACAAAATGGTGGCGTTCTACGGAAGAGAAAATATATCTATTACATATATGGACACTGACGCTTTCATATATCGCATAGTAACATTGGACATGTATAAAGATTTGCGTACATTTATTTACAAGAACGACTTTGATTTCTCCGATTATCCAAAAGATCATCCAAACTACGACAATGACAGACACAAAAAAGTACTAGGCAAATTCAAGGATGAGGCTAATGGTGTTCTGCTTGAAGAGATTGTTGCATTGATGTCTAAACTATATTCTTTGAAACTCTATAATGAAAAAGAAGAAGAAGAAAAGAAGAATAGCTATATTAAGAAAGCTAAAGGTGTAAAGAGTTTATATTTAAAGAAGAAAGTGCATTTTGAACACTACAAGCAATGATTATTTGAGGATAACATCATTACAGCTAAATTCAACACCATCAGAAGTTTTAACCATCAGCTGTACAGCGTGACTGAAGTTAAAAAGGCGCTATCCTGTAATGACGACAAAAGACAAACACTTCCAGACAAAATCAACACATTACCATTCGGCCACTACTCCCTCAACCCTATTGACGAGTAACCTTTTCATCGTCCTAGATCCTTTATCCTTTTCCTTTCCGTAAAAAAAGGGGAAACACAGCAATGTTAAGCTGTGTTTCCCCTTTTTTTACACAAGTTTTAAATGACCTTGAACTATATGTATATATATATATATGTATATATATATATATATATATATATAAGCAGATTTATACCAAAGAATATTTAATACCATATCAGCTGCCTTCGTGAAACCATCATGTCAGACCTGAAGGAGAAGATTATTAATGAACTACACAAACCTGCAAGAATAAAGTTTCCAAGAAGAAATACTGTTATAAAAGGGATAAATGATCTATATCAAGCGGATTTAATTGAAATGCGACCGCATAGCAGAATAAACAAAGGATTTAAATATATACTCACAATTATTAATTGTTTTACAAAAGTTGCAGACGCTTTGCCTCTAAAGGACAAGACTGGTAAAAGCGTAACAGAAGCCATGGAAATAGCCATAAAAAGAGATAAAAACAAAATTAAACATTTACAAACTGATGATGGAACAGAATACTTTAATACAAACTTTGCACAGTTAATGAATAAATATAAAATAAATCATTATTCTACAAATTCAGAGAAAAAAGCTGCTATTGTAGAAAGATTTAATAGAACCTTAAAAGGAGCACTGTATAAACAATTTTCAAAAAGAGGTTCTTACGTATGGTATGATGTTTTACCACAATTAATAAATGATTATAACAACAGGTTTCATAGAACTATTGGTATGAAACCTAACAAAGTAAATAGAAGAAATGCAAAAGATGTATTAAAACGCATAAAGAAAAATACAAAGCCTAAAGTAGAAAAAATGCAGCCAAGAAAATTTAATGTAAGTGATAAAGTACGGATTAGTAAATATAAGGGAGTGTTTACCAAAAAATACCTTCCCAATTGGACGAATGAAGTTTTTACAGTGTATAAAGTGCAACCGACTGTACCTGAAACGTATATCCTAAAAGATAACAAAGGAGATTTGTTGCAAGGTGCATTTTATGGACATGAAATGTTAAAGTCAACAGTAGGTGATGTATATCTTGTTGAAAAAGTGTTACAAAGAAAAAAGGACGCAGTTAAAGTGCGGTGGTTAGGGTTTAACAAAACTGAGGATTCATGGATACCTATAAAGGACTTGGTTTAATACAAGCAACTCATTTCATCGTTAACCTTTGAGCAGGATGGAGATTATTCACCATAAAGATCGATTCAATATTAATAACATAGATGATTTAACTGTGGATAACGTTAAAATCAACAATGGTAAACACGGTAGTTTACTTCCAAACACTGTTCGATGTATAGTAAGTGGCCCCTCAAACTGTGGAAAGACCAATGTTGTCTTTAATTTGATCACTAATCCGCAGGGATTAAGGTTTAGTAACCTATATATTTTTTCAAAGTCTCTACATCAACCAAAGTATCAATTGCTGGATAAAATCCTATCTGATGTGTCTGATGTTAATTTTTACAAATTTAACGCTAGTGATAGCATTATGCAACCAAACGAAGCGAAACCGTATTCTGTATTTATATTTGACGATGTATCTTGTGAAAATCAGGATACTATTAGAAACTACTTTGCCATGGGAAGACATAATAACATCGACAGCATATATATAGGACAAACTTATAGCAAAATCCCAAAACAACTTATCAGAGATAATGCAAATATTCTAATTGTATTCAAACAAGATGATACTAACCTAAAACATATATATAACGATCATGTGAATGCGGATATGCCATTTGAAAAGTTTAAAGAGCTTTGCGGAAAAGCATGGGCGGAAAAGTATGGATTTTTGGTTATTATGAAAGATCAAGCTATAAAAGATGGTCGTTATAGAATAGGTTTTGATAAATTCGTTTTAATACACTGATTAGCGGTATTACTGTACAAGTCGTCAAGGTGTGAAGATGGTTAACCAGGAAAAGCTATTAAAGGAAATAAAATCACTTAGTGATTCTATTAGACAAAAAAACCGAGCTTTAAAATCAGGTATAAATGAAAGAGAGCAATTTTTAGAAACAACATTCAAACCTGTTACTGAACCTTTAAAGCGATTAGCACAAAATATGGAAAGACCTTCAATTCGCTTCGAAGGAGACAAAATGCTACCAATTTCCAAATATGAAGAAGAATTTCAGAATGATGAAAGTTCTGACCAGTTACAAACATCTGAAGAAAGCGACGAGTATGAAGAAAGCGGAGATATAGGAGATTTAAGGGAAAAGAACATTGCAGGAGATACAAGTACAGAAGATACAAGTGCGGAAGATACAAGAGCAGAAGAAGAGGATATCAACCCATCCAACTTAAGCAAATTAGGCACAGATATTATGTTTAAAGGAACACTTGGAAGAAAATATACATTAAAAATGTTACATGGCACACATGCTAATCGAAATTATCATACATATGGAGCTAGAATAGAGGATAAAGGATTAATGATTGGAGATAGAAAGTTAGATATAAACGAAAATGATGATATAGTTATTGGTGATAAAAAATATAAAGGTACAACAGGTTTGTTTGAACTCATCTTTAAAAATAATCCTGGTAAATATACTAAAAAGGATTTACAATTGTTTAAAAATATACTAGAGTATACAAATGCACATAGAAAAAAATATTCCAAAGAACTACCTATTCATAGAAACAGGTCAATAAAATACACAAACATTATATCTAGTCTTTTCCCCTCGAAATCAAATAAAGCTCCAATTAAAAGAAGAGCTTTATCTTCTGCTGAATTAAATGTTTTGCATAAAAAAAGAAAAACAACTGATCCTACTACATCTGGAAGGGGATTATTAAAAAATTTGTATAAAACCAATATAATATATTACAACGATATAAATAAGTTAGTTGATCGAATGAGGTTATTACATGAAGCTATGGAAGCCGGGCACACTGGTTTAGAAAACGAATGGGTAGCTTTGGTTGATGAACTGCGAAAACGAGAAATAATTGTTCAGTAGACGTATATATATATATATATAGTAAGAACCTAAACGATAGCGATTCAGTTACATCATGAGTGTGGACAAGTTTGGACGGTATTCCGAGTTTGGAGTAAAATCTGGATATAGTGAAAAAAGAGCTGGGTTTCCGTTAACACCTGATGGTAATTATAATTTTGAAGGAAAAGTAATTCAAAATGTTGGTGATCCGCTTTTGTCTTCTGATGCGGTTACGGTACAATACATGGATAAAAGAACCCCGATTGTACACGAAGACCATTGGGGATTTTCCGGTAAAAGGTTAAGCAATATAAAACATCCCATTTATGATGGTGAAGCGGTAAATTTAGCGACTTTAAAATTGTTAACGATTTACAAAAAGAATGAAACTGATACAAGCTATGATGTAAAAAAATTAAAATTGTCAAATGTAGGTGATTGTGAGCAGGATGGAGACGCTGTAAATAAGAAAATATTTGATATAGTACACAAGAAATGGACTACAGAATATGAAAAACATATGGAAAGGTTTGGTGCAGCTTTATTTAATTATATCCATCGGGCTTCAGGTAGAGCTGTAGCTTCAGATGTTGATAGCCACAATTATTTAGACTGGAAAAAGATACACAATCCAGAAAAACCTAATCAATTAGATAAACCGTCTGAGCCTTCTAAAGTCAAGACATTAGGAAAGGGGGATAAAGTGAATGTGATTAATGAACCAACAGAAAACGATGAAGATTATATAAGAGAAAAAAGAATTTAAATACCCATGATAAGGGATAAAGCATCAGTTATATTCGAGAGATGATACAGAGAGGATGATGGAATCCAATATTACTGCGTGGAGTTTAATATCTCAAGAGCCGAGATTTCCCCAAGGAGTGCTGACAGATGGTTTTGTTCAACGGTTTGATAGATATATGGATTGGGAACAACTTTCCATACACTACCTCTTCACAATAACTATGTTAAGAATTTATTTTCACAGAGTTAACTGGATTCATATTTTACAAAGACAACAGTTTTCAGAAAACTTCCTTGTAGAGATGACATCAAATTTTAATAACTGTTGGGAAGTAATAAGTAAATATCAAAATCTCTCTGAAAATTACATTGACAATTTTAAAGATAAACTAGACTGGAATGTGTTATTTAATTACCAACGATTAAGTGGCAAGTTTCTAAGGGAACATGACAACTATTTAGATTTTATTCATTTTACCGAAAACAACGATACCATCACCAGCGGAGAAACATTTGAAACATCTTCAATTACACCTTATTTCTATTTTTACTACTTTTATTTATTATGTCTACATTTAATTAATTAATCCATTTCTATATAATAAATGGATTTTAAACAGTATATATATAATACAAGAAGCCAAGACTAATATTACATTCATTGTAAAACATTTATAGAGTGCACCTACTGATTGTAAGTTTGGCTATAAATAGTCATGCCGAGGGCTAAACGCATCAGTCATAATCGAGAGAGATTACAGAGAGGAAGGGGAATAGCATCAACAGCATTTTCTCTATTAAGTAAACCGGTTGGAGCTATAGTTAACAAGGCGATTGATTTATTACCTGTGGAATTACATTTACCTGGAGGATATCAATATTGTGGTCCTGGAACCAAATTAGAGAAATGGCTTGCTAGAGGAGATCCTGGAATAAATAAGCTTGATCAGGCTTGTAAACAGCACGATATAGCGTATTCCAAATTTGGTGATACAAAAAATAGATCAATAGCAGATAGAGCACTTTCTGAGAAAGCTTGGCAAAGAGTAAAATCTAGTGACGCGAGTATTGGTGAAAAAGCAGCGTCTTTAGCAGTAACAGCAGCAATGAAAGCAAAAACTACGTTTGGAGGAGGAAAGAGAAGAAGGCGTGGGAAAAGACCCGCTAAGAAACAAGGAGGTAATATCAGAAGAAAACGTCGATCTACTAGTGGTAAAGGTAAAAAGAAACCAACAATATGGTCAATGATAAAAAAGGGAGGAGGACTATACCTAAGACCGTATCGTGTGTATTAAATAATTAAAAACAAAGAATTAACCAATGAAGAACTGATTACATATGCTTCTTGTTTGAAAATCCCATTTTTTAGAGGAGTATTTATGAAAGATGAATTACCGGTTAAAATGTGGAAAAATGAGACTGGTATAGTAAATTTGGATAATAGTGAAGGATTAGGCACTCATTGGGTGTGTTACAAGAAACTTGGTGAAACGATTTATTATTTCGACAGTTTTGGAAACCTTCCACCACCGAAAGAACTTCAACAATACTTTCGTGCGGCAGAAAATGTTTTTTACAATTATACAAGAAAACAACCTGATGATACATCCATTTGCGGTCATTTATGTTTAGACTTTTTAGCTAAAAGTGTTAGTCAACTTTAAGATGTCTTCGTATACAGTGTCATTAACCGGTAACTCATGTACTTTGCGCAGTATTCTGTTTCCAGCGCTACGTTTGCAAAAAGGAAGACTATGGGAAGCCGCATTATTGGATTTAACAACATATAACTCTATTCCAAACGTTAGTGAAGGAATTAATCACAAAATACATTATTACAAGACAAAAGATAATAAAGGAAAATATTCAGCTTTGGAAGAATTCAGTTTACCAACAGGAGCTTATGAAATTGATAATATAAATGAAGTTATACAAAAACATATGGGAAAAGAAAATATAACGATAAAAGGCAATAACAATACAATGAAAGCCGAAATTACTTCTAAGTATTATATTGATTTTGGCCAAGAACGTTCAATTGGTAGTTTATTGGGGTTTTCTAAGGAAACAAAGGTATTAGAACCTAATACAACTCATTCTGGGAATAGAACTGTGACGATCATCAAAGTAAACAGCATAGACATTACATGTAACATTATACAAGGATCCTACAGAGATGGAGAAAATCGGCATATATTACACACATTCTACCCATCAGTCGCACCGGGTTTCAAGATAGTAGAAAAGCCTCAAAACCTTGTGTACCTACCGTTAAACACCAGTTTCATTTCAGACATCGTGCTGAACATAGTGGATCAAGACGGAAACCTTATTGACTTTCGAGGAGAAGCTATTACTGTAAGAATACATATAAAATCATCCGCTTAGATAATGGGGTTATCATTTAAAAAGAGAGAGCCAACCAGCAAAGAGGTCAGTAGCTCATCAGCTGTAGAAGGATTAACAAGTGACAACATTCGTTTTCTAGAAGAAATTGGATTAAAGGTCATTAACAATGGATATACTGGATATAGCGCAGGGCCCAACATTCGACGAGACCTTATGGGAAAAGGAATATCACACGCACAACCCTTACGCTTCGTCCAAATTAAACAATAACGATGAAATTAGGATTCCTATACAACAACAAGACATTTATACTCTTCCATGCGAAAGTTATTTATATATTGAAGGAAAAGTAACAAAAGCTGACGGTACTGTTGGAACCACTGTTCCGTTCATAAATAATCCTATGGCATTTTTGTTTGACGAGATTAGATATGAAATTTCAGGAGTTACAGTCGGTTCAACAAAAAAGGTTGGAATTTCCAGTACATTAAAAGGATTAGCGTCTTTAACACCAAATGAGAAGAATCTGTTAGCTGTTGCAGGATGGGTTGCACCAGACAAAAGTATAATTACTCCTGACGCTTCGGGAAACTTTGATTTTTACGTACCTTTAAGATTACTTTTAGGATTTGCTGAAGATTACAGAAGAATAATAATAAATGTAAAACAAGAACTAGTTTTATTAAGGTCATCAAACGATAATGATATTATTAAAGCATCTGCTGGAACAACTGAAGCCAATTTAGACTGGAAACTAACATTAGACAAGATTGTTTGGAGAGTACCACATGTGCGACTAAATGATGAACACAGGATTACATTATTAAGAAAGTTAAAATCAGATCGAGACATTGTAATGCCATTCAGAAGCTGGGAGTTTCATGAATACCCCGTTTTACCTTCAACACAACGGCATACATGGACTGTAAAAACTTCTACTCATTTGGAAAAAGCGAGATATGTAATCTTTGGATTACAAACAAAGAAAAAAAGTATATTAACTGAAAATGCTGGTGAATTTGACCATTGTAAATTAACAAACTGTAAAGTGTTCCTGAATTCACAATTCTTTCCCTACGACAACTTTAATATCTCTTTTGATAAAAAAAGGTACAGTGTTTTATACGATATGTACGCTAGGTTCCAAAATTCATATTACGGCAAAACAAACACACCTCTACTATCTCCCGTATCTCCCGTAAAGCTCCGATTGTTGTAATTGATTGCTCCAAACAAAACGAATCTGTAAAATCGTCTAGTGTTGATATAAAAGTAGAAATGGAATTTCAAGAAAACGTACCTGCAAATACATCTGCGTATTGTTTAATTTTGCACGATAAAATTGTTACATACACACCGTTGACTGGTATCGTAAAGACGGTATTGTAAAACGTTGTACCACCACCGGCACCGCCACTGTCGCTAACCTATAAATAGCGGAGCAACAATGCAGGTCTTCAGTTGATCGTCTATCGTCGCATGGGCAACATCTTCTACAAAATGAGTTCTCCATCTGTTGTACAAGGTGATGCAGAGGTAGCACCGTTATTGGAACGTGATAATACTAGTGAAGAAGAAATCATCAAGGAAATAACTGCATTTTTAAAGTTTGGTAAAAGAGATAGAGAGGAGGAAAGTAATGCAGACCCATCAAAGGTAGTACCAAAGAGGAAGAAGAAAGTTGAAGAAAATATTCCTCCTCACATTTTAACTGAAGTTTTTTTGCGAATCTTTTACCCCATCTCAGCATGCATCAGTAAAAGTGTATCAGTTGGATTGATAAAGTCATTGGATTATTCCCCTACAGTAATACTACACCATGGAACAAAAAAGGTTTTATTTTCGCAAAATGCTTGGGAGTCATTTTTGAAACATGTACATTTAATAGAATGTTATTTAACTAACAGTTTGTGTGGAAGGAAAACACATATTCGACTTTTGGATTGTGACAATGAAATCGATATTGTTAAACATCGTGGACAACTACAAGTGCGAATTAGAGACTTGACTCAACATGAAAATAAGATTCTACTGTCACGTGAAGAATTCTACGTTTTAAACTACGCAACAGAACCTATTACAAGGTACATGAGACAGTTGGTATTTGCAAGCGCTATTATTAAAGAATATTTGGTCGATACTTTGGAAAAACAACCTGATAGCACCATCGTGTACGGACCTGTGGATACATCTATTTTTAATAGAATACCTCATGAAGTTTGCATGTGGAGAAAGTTAAAGGATTTTGAACCACTTGTAGAAATCGCTACAGAAGCTACAGAAGAAACAACACAGGAAGAAGAAACGGAGAAACAAGAAGAAGAAGAAAACGAAACACAAGAAGAAGAAGTTAAAAAAGACTAAAGTTTGACTTAGTAAAGAAGAACACACGTGGGGTAGGCCTATTGGGGACGGTGCCCACGTTAAATATACACCAACGCGCCTGCAACTGTACGGCCTGGTATTTAACCTACCGTGGTGTGGAAAACAGTTTAGTTGATCGCTAGGTGCCATGATGAGCGGAGGGGATGAAGAAGTGAGTGTAAAGCCTTGTGTAACAGAATTTCAAGCATTTCGAAATAATGATGATAGGTTTATTATCAAGGAATTAGTAATTTTAGACTTGCTTACATTTGTAGTTTACCCATTCACGTTTGAAGCTCCTTTTTCTTTTAACAACCTTAACGCCAAAGCAAAAAGTACAAACAAATGGATAACAAACTACTTTCATCACATACATTGGTATGAAGGATTTATAAGCTACAGTAATCTGCACAGTATTATGTTTAACTTTTGCAAACAATATTCACATATATACACAAGAGGATTAGAAAAAAGGAACTGGATACAAAAGTACACGCACGGTGATGTTTTCGATATAACCATCGGTAAGGACTTTAACATTAATCTCGGTAATATTTGTGTTGCTGCAAAAGATCCTAAACACGGACAATTAAACTGCGCATTGCACAACGCATATCGTTTGGCTGCTTACTTGGAACAAACGTTGAAATGTGGTGGGGGTAGCAAAGAACCGGAATGTGGTGGGGGTAGCGGGGCCTATAAATACGAGGAGCCAACACCGCTCCGGCACGAGTATTATTCGAGACTCCGAAGAGGCAACATCACAGAAGACATCGCAACCACCACTGACGAAGATGGCATCACAACAGTTTCTACAAACACTGGTTGATCAATTCAACACTCATTCAAAATCCGACCTTCTGCTAACTTAAAAGTGTTCAGAATTAAAAGAACAAAAACACTACATTATTCATAACATCAAGAAAGTGGAAACCACACATGGAGAAGCAATTCTAGTTTCATTGAGCGAAGCACCTTTAACTTCAGGAGATGAGCCGAAGTTTCAAGTATTTCTTCCAAAACGATTTGTTCAACTGCTACAGAATGAAGATTTGCGAGATATTCAACCGGGGACGTTGTATTTGGTATCACACGGTGTAAGCGGCAACAACTCAACGGAACTCACTCTGCACATCATGCATCCTTGTACATAATGTCTCTGTTTGTATTTTATTGTTTGTATTTCTAGTTATCAATGTTAAACTTAAGTTTATTGTATTGTAAGATGTTTGTTTAATAAAGAAAATATAAAAAAAAAATAAAATAAAATAAAAAAAAAATAAAAACAGCAACACAGCAGTATATTATTTTATATACTGCTGTGTTGCTTTTTTTAAAATTCAAATGGATGACCTTGAACTTTCATTCAGGGTTAACTTATGAAGAGGTATAAAAGAGAGGGAGCAGTGAAGTTAGTCTCAGTCTTGTCTAACACACGCTGCAGCTAACATGTCGGTGTCACCTATGAAAAATTTATTTTTCGATAACAATTTGAAGACATATTGTTGCGAGTTACAATGTTTTAAAATACCAGGCGATCAAGTTGACGGGAAAGCTTGTCGTAAGTGCAAGTGTTTCAGCTATTGCATATGCAGATGTAAAACGTATCAAATGAACCGACAAGATAAACTACAAGAATTACGCCGAAGGATTGCATTACTGTGGCGGCGAATGTAGTAGCAACCAGCTGCCACCTGCCGCCTGCCATCTGCTGTCCGCCATCTTCTCCGCCCCACCATTTTGTTTGATACCAGAACGCTAGCTAGCGAATAGTCAGTACACCTCCGGCTCTCGACTGGTGAACATCGAGTGCTCTTCACAAACGTAAAACATTGTATTAAAATGTCCATTAAAATTAGGTGTATTCATTATGACTCTATTCATCTGGCGACTTTCCAAGACCTCGAGGTTTTTAATGAAGAGTTAAGACTTCTCATTGCGTCCGGTTACGATTTATCTTTGGAACTTGACGCATCAAAAAACAACATGGACTCTGCGCAGGAATCGAAGTATATACCGTCTTTCTTCAGAAAGCGAAGTGATGGCCGCAACTCGTCCGGATCAACAACATCGATGACAACCAACAACGGGGAACTATTGTAAACATGAATTATTGTAAACATAACTTATTGTAAATAAAAATAAAGTAATATTTGTATTAGTACTACCTCGCACTCGTATCATTCGATTGCTTCATTCGATAATTTTCATTCGATATTTTATCGAATTAAAACTATCGAATCACAATCGGATTTTACGCGTGCGAGGTAGTACTTTTTTAAAATTACCTCCCCGTGACCTTGAACTTTGAACTTTAACTCATTTCGTCACAAAACCGCCTACGTCACTGGCTCAGCCCCAGATGACGTCTTTCATGACTCAGCGCATCCGGTCACGTGACCGGATGACGTCACTTCCGGCGCAAAACCCGCAAACCCACACTACTCTGTTGGAGAGCACACTTAAACCCAACACGGAAGGGTGCTTGCTGTATTCGGCTATCAATGACAATAGTATTATTTGTATTTCGTTCGCGTCTACCAGTTAAAGTTCGTCGGCCTCCTCCTCTTGGCCGTCCTGGTCGACGTCTTATAGTCTCCATTATGTTGAACGTTTTTTTGGTTATGTTTTGATTTTGTGCAAATAAAAACTGGTTTTTTGTTGCCAGCTGTACGTTCAATAACCAGGGTCAGATTTTATTTGTTTAACCACTTCCTTAAATAAACAGCTGATTTCTCGATCGTTGGTTTGTAACTGCATATTATGTCTATGGGGAAAATCGCGACTCTGACCCCATATTTTCCCATGTCCACGGTGACTTTTATAAATTTTTTTAATTGATGGCAAAACTACATGCTAAGACCTTTCTAACGACACCTTGGACATGGTGATCGGTAGCACCACCGCTCCAAAATAATTGTGACAAAAATATGCCTAGCGTATTAAAAATATAGATTAGCTATAGTATTTTGATATTTTTATTGATATTTGAACATTGCAATTTATATTTTGTACACCTCCATCCATAATTTTTTTCCTTGAGGCCCAATGGGTTATAGCTTTAAGTTAGATTGGAGTTACAGTTTCTTAAAAGAGGAAACTGTTTCATTGTATTTATATCAAACTCCCGGGTAAAATTAAATTAATTAAATCCTCGTAGTTTGGAAATTTTTATAATGTATTTTTATAATGTTTGTTTGTGGAATCATATTAGTTTCGCATATTTAATTATATTCTTTCTTGCCGACTTTAAACTAATATTATAGTTACTTGTTACGAATTATTTTTCTTGTAAATTGTTTTTAGATATTAGTTTAGTAGACTTTTGTTTTCTACCTTCAACGGTTTTTAAGTTTTCATAAGGATCACCCAGAAATCTCTATAACTATAGAGATCGCTGGGGTCACCTATGTGTTCCTCAGACCTACTATAAAGTTAAGATGCCAAAAGGTATCTCAGCATTATTTCTAACCTGAGTAAAAAATACATATAAATTCATATAAATATTATGTTTGACTTATTTTTAGCCAAATTTTGTCAATTAATGTATTTTAATCTCAGAAAATAATTTATCATAACCGTTCATAAACGTCTAAACGAACGGACGAGCGGTTTTAATGATTTTTTAAGCACTGATTTCTAAACACTGATTATAAATACCCCCGTCGCAGCAAACCTGCGTACTCAGCGAATTTACAATGCATGTATATGTGACTCACTACTACATAGAGCTATTTACCAAGTTTCACAAAAATACATCCATAAATAAGTGATATTTAGCATTTTATTTATTCTCCATAAGAATGACATTAGGGTTGAGGACGCAGGTTTGCTGCAACGAGGAAGATAAGTAATGTGTTTTTTTTCAATTATCAATACAACTGAACCAGGTGAAGCTACATACCAAGTTCTCTTAATGTAGGTTCATAATAAGGGAGATATACAACTTTACTTATTCTCCATATGAATAACATGGGGGCCGAGTATGCAGGTTTGCTGCTACGGGGACTATCAACAAAAAACTTGTTTTTTGTGCTAATATCAATATACCACAACTAGTTGAAGCCACATACCAAGTTTCATCAATATACATTCAAAAATAATTGAGATATAGAATTTTATTTATTCTCCATAAGGATAACATTGGACAACGTACTGTGTTTAGCACTTTGAATATCTCTGCAACGGTTGGACGTAGAACAACGATTAAAACACTAAAATGTTTGTTTTGTTGAGCTAAACACATTAATAAACAGAAATGTGAAGTTTTTAGTAAAACTATCTGAGAAAAATCTAAAAACCTTTTTCCCATAAGATTAACATGGGACACGTTTTTTTTGGATTTTATCCGCAACCACTTAATCTAGGTTAATGATTCAATGTACTAAATTATTTGTTTTTTTATGCTCTATAAAATTCTACGACCAAAATTGAGTGTTTTTAACATTTTGGGGTCAAATTTGCAAAAAACCGATTTTTGGAAAATTGTAAACCCCCATAAAACCCCCTTCCCATAATGCGATCGACCTGGTTTTCGAACTTAAAGTCATAAATGCTACTCTCCATATTTGTACCAAATTTTATCAAAGTCGGGTGTTTCTGTCAAAAGTTATCGCGGTAACGGACACTAATCGGGGTACACACACACACACACACACACACACATATATATATATATATATATATATATATATATATATATATATATATATGAATATATATAAATTTAAACGAATAGTGTTTTTGGCATCTGGGGACCTCAAAACGAAAAGTTATCATGGTCTCGGGCTTAAGTCTTACCATGGCACCTACGGTAATAGCTTCTTCCCTATAGGGGAAATTTGCTAAAAAACTCGATTTGTACATTATTAAAGCCTAACTATTTGATATAGTTCACAACTAAGACAGCAGAGCAGCCTATTGGAGACCCGCTCAACATGTTCACCTGCTTTACCGACGGAATCAATGTTACCAGTGTCTACCCTGCGGAGCGCTGCTGCTCAGACAAGTTTTGTT
Source organism: Allygus modestus (assembly GCA_963675035.1). Classification (NCBI taxonomy): domain Eukaryota; kingdom Metazoa; phylum Arthropoda; class Insecta; order Hemiptera; family Cicadellidae; genus Allygus; species Allygus modestus. The sequence continues at coordinate 400,552,878 of OY776111.1, read as the reverse complement.
ATTGATGAAGGTGCAAATAAAGTTATGGAATATAACATTCGAGACTGGGCGATATCGAGACGTTTGGGCGAAGATGGTGTGTGTGATAATGTGCGTGTCTATGCGATAAAACATGAAAATTGATTTGGATAACTTACATTTTTGGCTCAAGGTGTGAATGAATAAACTGAGTTGATAATTAGGGCGGTTAAGTTTTTTTAAATCATGTAGCCGGTTGTTGAATTAAAATTATAAGTATTTACAATAACTAGCGTTATAACTCCCTTGATAAGGCTCGGTGCCAAGTTTCCGTACGAAAGATCGGTTCAATTCCTGTTATGACTGGAGGGTTGACCAAGGACATCTCTTCAGTAATTTCAGGTGGGTGTTGACCGAATAATTTGGTTTAATAAATACACTCAACGGTGTGTATAACGAATTCATGGACGAAAAGTCATTCCAATCAGATCAAAAATTTGATAATTTTCTTTAGAACCCTATTGAAATATATAGTTTTATACTAAAGAGGAAAAAGTCTCATTAATTTTATGCCTCAGATTACTTGGTATAAAAGTATAAACAATCTTATCTTAGCAATATATTAAATTAAATTTACCTTTCACACAAAAAACATAAATTATATTTTAAAAACTTGTATTTAACTAGACAGGTCATCAAGTTGCTAAGGTATTTTACATTCTAATAATTTTCTCGCTGAATTGTCCATGTGAGAGCATGATGCTACCTATGCTCGGGGTCATGAAGGGTGCTTGAACATCTTTTCCCTGGCCAAATTTCGAAAATCGGCAAGCCATATGGCGATCTCTTCTTCTGTTGGAGGCTGCTGGATTTCGGCAGAGGGTTGCCGCGTGGTTTTATCTCTCATCCTCTTCCAACACCTCCACCCTCGTTCCAATTTCGGTATTTAGTGACAGCCGCCACCTCCTCTTTATCTGACGCCTTTTCTTTCTTCTGTTGGAGGCTGCTGGATTTCGGCAGAGGGTTGCCGCATGGTTTTATCTCTCATCCTCTTCCAACACCTCCATCCTCGTTCCTATTTCCGGTATTTAGTGACAGCCGCCACCTCCTCTTTATCTGACGCCTTTTCTTTTCTCTGTTGGAGGCTGCTGGATTTCGGCAGAGGGTTGCCACACGGTTTCATCTCTCATCCTCTTCCAACACCTCTATTTTCACATCTATCCTCTTGCAATTTGTCAGTATTTAGTGACAGCCACCACTTCCTCCTCTGACGTTTTCATCTCTTCTTCTGTTGGAGCCAGCTGGATATTGGCAGTGTTGCCTATAAATCGTTCATCCTCTTCAAGCACCTATACATTTTATATCCACCCTCCTACCATTTTTAATATGCGGTAACAGCCACTACATCTTCCTAAGTCAGACTAAGAGGAAGCTAAAAACAAATTGATCAAATCGTTTCCTAGGTTTTTAAAAATTGTGGGCGATTCGTTGCTTGGATAATTGTTTAACTGTTGATTTTTTTAGATTTTATACAAAGTATTTTTTCGAAAAAAATTGATTATATTTTAACTTTACTAATATTACTGCTAGTTTTGGTAATTAATCTTTTATATGATAAAAAATATATATATTGATAAACAGGCACTAAAGGTTATTCAATTCAATTTCACTATTTTATAATATATTTTTGTAATGTAAAATACAGTAGAGTCTCGATTATCTGACCTAAATCGGCTGTACCAAGATCGGATAAGCGGGAAGATCGGATAACACGGAAAATAGTAAAAATTATGTTAACATTTTTATTTATTTTTCTAATCAATGATAATCGATCGTTTGATCGTGCACGGGGACGGTCGGATAACACGGAAGGTCGGATAACCGAAGGTCGGGTAATCGAAACTCGACTGTACTATAATGTACTAGCTGTTATTAGCCCGTAAAAAATAATGGGTTTTAACAAACTAAAGAAGTATTGTTCACTAGTTATAAAATGGATTTAATGGCTTAAAAATTTATATTTAAAAATCTAATCTTGAATTGCATGTAACAAAATGGGAACCCGCCGTGCAAAATTTAAATGTGTTATGTAATTTAAAGCCCCAACCTAATGTATATTCAAATATTCATTAGAACGTGTCTAAATTCAAAAAGTGTATTTTTACAAAATACATTTTACGACTGCTTGCAATAGCCCAAACGGGTTTAGTTTAAACTTTGTTGTTGGTTTAGTTTTAGATGTTGAATCAAACCCATTTTGGTGTCACTTCAAGCAAAACTTTGTTTCGTAAAAACTGCAGTTAAATGTAGTTAAGTGTTTAAAGGTTTGTTCATTGGGTCCAAATTTGTAATACAAATTAACCTAACTACTTTCACAACAACTTTCATAACTAAAAGATAAAAATACGGTCTACATTTTTACCAACATTTAATGGTATTTCATCTGCTAACATACAAACTATCTAAAGACAGACCAACAAAAATTCATAATTTATATATATATATATATATATATATATATATATATATATATATATATATATATATATATATATATATATATATATATATTATAAATACACAACGTGTAAACTTTGTAAACAAAAAGGCTTTTTGTTTCATGATTTACACCCTCATATTATACACTAAAACGCGTCAAATCTAATAGTAAGATATAATAATTGATTTCTAAACATATGATGTGTAGGAAACTCAAAAAACACATTTTTAAGGTACTAAATCCCCTTTTGGATAAAGCGATCTGTCTGGTTTTCGAACATAAAGTCATAAATGTTGCTTTACACGTTTGTACCAAATGTAATAAAAATCGGACCATTTTTACGAACGTTATCATGTTACGGACACACATACATTTATATGTATGTATATATATATACATATAAATGTATGTGTGTCCGTGATCATGCGACCATGATAACTTTTCGTTTTGAGGTCCCCAGATGCCAAAAACACCATTCATTCAATACTGTGTGTATGTATGTATATATATATATATATATATATATATATATATATATATATATATATACATATACATACACACAGTATATATATATATATATATATATATATATATATATATATACATACACACAGTATTGAATGAATGGTGTTTTTGGCATCTGGGGACCTCAAAACGAAAAGTTATCATGGTTCCGGGCCTAGGTCTTACCATGCCGACTACGGTAAAAGCTTCTTTCCTATAGGAGAAATTCCCTAAAATACACCAACAAATAAATAACAGTCTTTACTAATGTAAAACCCCCATAATACAATGTACTGTGTTTAGTCGATATACATGTTCTTTATACCTATAGATAATTTATTAATATAAATTAACACCTTATTCCACTGAAGTTGCCGTAAAACAAAGGTTACTATTCACATTAAATTTAGGCTTTGTATAATTAATACTTAAACAAATTAGGTTCACAAATTTTCTTCCTTTTTCAGTTTTTGTATATAACTCGGTAAATATTCAGGCTAGAATAATGAGAGAGGGCTTACAACTTTCGCCTTATTAGTCTCCATCTTTTTACATGCACTAATTTTACATACGGGCTTTTCTGACCCTTTTTGGGCCCAAAAACTCGAAATTTGAAAGATTAATCCACAAAAAAGGGGTTAGAGTTTTCCGATTGTTTTGCCCAACGAACTTGTCCAACTGATTATAGAAAGGAATGAACCGACCAAATTTTAAGTAAATCGGACAAAAAATGCGACCGCTAGAGTGCAAACACCCATACATATATACAATTTTGAACGGTGACAGTTATAACGAGTTTGCACGCAGCACGCTGACGTGATGGAAGTGAATTTCCACATAAAAACTTTTAAAACTCAAAATCAGTGTAAAAACATACATTTGTCCAATTCTTATTGAAATCTGAAAACATTGATTTTTTGGCTGTTCTGATGCTCCTGGTTTCATTTACTTGCAAAGCTGGGAATACCATTTTGCGAATTATAAGGTTAGGAGAAGGTCCAGACAGGCTTAAAAGTAGGTGTGAGGTTGCTGGGGATGATAAAAGTACTCTAACAAAGGAATAACAGGCTTTTTTAGTATAAAACCCCCGTAAGACAACGTACTGTGTTTAGTCGATACACATTTTCTTTAATAACTCAGTAATTATTAATGCTAGAATGACGAGAGAGGGCTTAAAACCTTCGCCTTTTTAATTCCCATCTTTTAACGTGCATTGATTTTACATCTGTGGCCTTTCTGACCCTTTTTGGGCCCAAAAACTCAAAATTTGAAAGATTAATCCCCCAAAAAGGGGGTTTAGATTTTTCCGATTGTTTTGCCCAACGAACTTGTCCAACTGATTATAGAAAGGAACGTCCCTACCAAATTTGAAGTAAATTGGACAAAAAATGCGACCGCTAGAGTGCAAACACACACACACACACACACACACACACACACATATATATATACAATTTTGAACGACCCCCCAAAACGTGTTCAGGGGGTCACCTTAGGAACTTCTATGGTGGTCCCGGACTTAAGTTTCACCGTGTGGGTCATGCTAATAGTTCACTTTCCAAAGGAAATTCACTAATGAATAACTTGGGGTGTCACTTCTTAAAGGGTTATTTATAAATTGTTGATTGTGTCAATTAATATCGTAATTGTTACATATGATAACAAATATTATCTTCTTTGGGTTAGCCTGAATCGACTTTAGTAATTGAAATATATGCGATGCATCGTTGTAATATGCTGGCCATTAATGATTTTCTCTAAAGCCAGCTGGTTGCTGTTGCTACAACATATATATATATGCTACAACATATATATATATATATATATATATACACGTGTTTTATTAATCAGCTGGTTAGAGATACTTAAAGTAGTGATAAAATAATTTATAAAGTTCTTTCAACGAATTTCCCATACAAGGAAGAAGCTATTACCGTAGTCGGCATGGTAAGACCTAAAGGCCCGAGACCATAATAACTTTTTGTTTTGAGGTCCCCAGACCCAAAAAACACCATTCGTTCAAAACGGTCTATATATATGTGTCCGTGAATGCGAAAACTTGAGTAAAAAAGTTCTATTTCGATGAAATTTGGCTCAAATGTGTAAAGTGACATTTATGACTTTAAGTTCGAAAACCAGAAAAATCGGACAATTGGGAAGGGGGGTTTTTTCCCATACAAGGAAGAAGCTATTACCGTAGTCGGCATGGTAAGACCTAAAGGCCCGAGACCATAATAACTTTTTGTTTTGAGGTCCCCAGACCCAAAAAACACCATTCGTTCAAAACGGTCTATATATATGTGTCCGTGAATGCGAAAACTTGAGTAAAAAAGTTCTATTTCGATGAAATTTGGCTCAAATGTGTAAAGTGACATTTATGACTTTAAGTTCGAAAACCAGAAAAATCGGACAATTGGGAAGGGGGGTTTATGGGGGTTTCAAATTTTCCAAAAATCGGTGATTTGCATTTTTCTCCCTAAAATTAAAAAAAAAACTTAATTTTGGTTTGGACCATGTTATAGGGCTTAAACAACTAATAATATATTATTTTGAATTATTAACCTAGGTTAAGTGGTTGCGGAGAAAATCCAAAAAACCCGCTCACAAAATCTCCCATATTAATCTTATGGGAAAAAGGTTTTTGGCTTTTCCTCAGTTAATTTTAATGTAAACTTCACATTTGCTTTTACCAATCAACTCAGCTCCACAAAACAATATTTTGGTGTTTAAATTGTGATTCTACGTCCAACCGTTTCAGATATATTCAAAGTGCTAAACACAGTACGTTGTCCAATGTTATCCTTATGGAGAATAAATAAAATTTGATATCTCCATTATTTATGCATATATATTGATAAAACTTGGTATGTGGCTTCACCTAGTGTACTGTTATATTAATATTTTCACAAAAAATCGATTTTTGTTGATTATCCCCTAGCAGCACACCTGCACACTCAGCCCTAATTCTTATGGAGAATAAGTAAAGTTTTATGTCTCCTTTAATTATGAACATAAATTAATAAAACTTAGTATGTAGCTTCACCTGGTTGAGTTATATTGATAATTGCACGAAAACATATTTCTTACCTTTATTGCAGCAGACCTGCATACTCAGCCCTAATGTTATTCTTATGGCGTATAAATAAAATGCTGTAGATCACTTATTTATTTATCTATTTTTATGAAACTTGGTAAGTGGCTTTATGTGGTAGTGAGAAACATATGCATGCATTGGAAATTCGCTGAGGACGCAGGTTTGCTGCGACGGGGGGATTGTTTTTAATATGTAGGATTCTAAGTAGTTTATCATCGTACTGATTAACCTTCAAATTTCAGAACAAAGTTATTAATAAACACTGGGTTTTGCTTCATTTTCAATTTCGTAATTTTGTTGTCGGTACTATTTATACTAGAACAAATTACTTTAGCTACATGAATTATGGTATAGTCTTAGTCTTGTTACACGTTTCATTTTATGGTTACGCAAATCAATCTTTAATAAATGCTTCATTAAATTCAACATATACAGCACAATAAAAACCCACTCTGCTGATGGACTGGGCTCTCCACAACTTATTATTTCAGTTTTGCTCTCGTTACAAATACACGTTTTACTTCACCGTATGTGCAAAATACTTTAGATAGTCAGAAGACTTTACAGTTGCGGTTCTGCGCCCACCAGCCTGTGGTCGTAATGTATGCATGAACTTAACTTTTGGAATATCAAATGCGTCATTCTAATTTATAATTTTATCATTACTATTATAATTAAGGACTAAAAACTATTCTAGTACCAATGATAATGATTCCGCTGATTTGGTTTTGAAAATTGTATTTATAATTTGTTAAACTAGTATAGAAGCGTGTATGTTATAGAAAAATGGCACAACAAATCACTCAACTAATCCCCAGTAACAATCAAGCAACCGAACATTCCGATTTACAGTCGTAATTAGTCAGTATTAGCATGAAAATACAAGTGACAAAGGTAAAGCCACATCAGTATTGTTTTAAACAGATTTTCCTGAAAAACGACCACACTCTCCAACAAAATCCCAAAGTGGTAAATACAATAGTTAGTGTGATTATATTTACTTTGCAGGAAAATACAAATTTATTATTTCATTTATTGAACGAATCAAAAATCAATTGAATTGTAAAATATATCCTTTTCTATCTTCTTCTTTATACCTATAAAACGCAAAGCCCACACTCACTCATCATGATTTCTCCTATATTCCCATCTACCTAGAGAGTTGAAATTTTGTTCACTGAGTTTTCAGGCATAAAATAGTAAAACTAAATTGTTTTCATCCTGATCTAATCTTAGGGCTCCGCCAGAGACCTCGACAAAGTTCCCATGTATTTCTTATGAACATTCATTAGTGAATTTCCTTTGGAAAGTGAACTATTAGATCGTTAACAATATTAACAAAAAAACAGCAATTCCATGATCGTCACAAACCAACAAATCAGCAGCAGACCTTGAGTGAATTCCAGTTATGATATTCTTTTTAAGTTGTATACCAAGGACATTGTTGATAGTTTTCCATTGTTTTTAGCGTCTGTCTTATTTTGTTAAAATAAATTGTAATAATAAGCAGCTTTCTGTTCAATCATATCGTGTTTTAACTTTCTAGAGTAATTTTGGAAAACCCTATTAAATCTCTTATCGTTGGGTCTTTTTTTGGATTTTGAATATAGTAAATTCCGAAATTTTTGTCGTTTACACAGTTCAACGGTCATCCACGGTTTCAATATTTTTATTTTATTCTCTCTCATGATTGTAAATTTAGATTTATCTAAAGAATCCTTTAAAATATTAATAAAAGTACCAAACCCAAGGTTAACATCTTGCTCTTTATATACAGGAGACCAGTCTGTTTCTCTCAGAAGAGCTGACAATTGTCTATAATCAATCTTTGGTAAAGGTTCCTTGTCAATACTTGAATTAGTTTCCAGTAATTCCGGTATAAAAAGTTCACACACAACTGCATTGTGATCACTCTGACAAGATTCACAAACCTTAGCACTAAACTCCAGGTTATCTCTTGTTCTAAAAAATATATGGTCCAAACAACTTATGCCTCTAGTTGGAGAACTAAATTAGTTCAACTAATCAACTGTTCAAGACCACTGCTGGCCATGATTGTTAAATAATTGTCCACGTGGTGTGACTGCTTAAGCAAACATAAATTCATGTCACCAATTAAAAGTAAATTTCGCTCTGCTGAATCAACAAGTAAAGTATTTAAATCATCTAAAAAGGATGAAACTGTATGAGAATGTAATCTATATATTGCTACTAGTGTCAATGACAAAGCTCGGACCGACTCTATATCAACAGTGACTTTGAGTGCGTCAGCTGATTGTATATCAACAGCTGACTGCCTAGCCACGTACCGCTCGCTTACGTAAACAATCACGCCACCTGATCTATAGCTGTCATTACAGTTTGCATATTGGTTGTAGCCTACAATATTATACATATTTAATTCACAACTGTGTATCCATATCTCGGTTAAAACAATTACACTAGGTAAATCAGAAGTAGCACCAAGATCAATTATGAAATTATCAAATTTCTCTCTTAGACTAGAAATTTTTTGGTGAAATACAGTAAACTTATAAGCCATATTTAAACTACTTGACATATTTAAATCCTTCTGACTCTTAATACTAGATTTTTTTAAGTATCATATTTTAATTGTAATACAAGGATAACACTATTAACCGTGTATCTAAATTGAAATTAATACAATTATACAAGGAAAAAAATACATTATAAAACTATTAACTATGAGAAACTGTGCTTTTTCTGTAATCTAGACACATCCCTATGTAATTCCCTATGTAATATATATGTGTATGCACTCTAGCGGTCGCATTTTTTGTCCGATTTACTTCAAATTTGGTAGGGACGTTCCTGTCTGTAATCAGTTGGACAAGTTCGTTGGGCAAAACAATCGGAAAACTCTAAACCCATTTTTTGGGGATTAATCTTTCAAATTTTGAGTTTTTGGGGCCCAAAAAGGGTCATAAAAGCCCCGGACGTAAAATTAATGCATGTACAAAGATGGGAATTAGTGAGGCGACAGTTTTAAGCTCTCTCTCGTCATTCTAGCATAAATATTTACCGAGTTATTAAAGAAAATGTGTTTCGACTAAACACAGTACGTTGTCTTATGGGGGTTTTACACTAGAAAAGCCTGTTATTCCTTTGTTAGAGTACTTTTATCATCCCCAGCAACTCAAGCCTACTTTTATGCCTGCCTGGACCTTCTCCTAACATTATAATGCGCAAAATTATATTCCCAGCTTTGCAGGTAAATAAAACCAGGAGCATCAGAACAGCCAAAAAATCAGTAATTTCAGATTTCAATAAAATTGGAATACAGGTATGTTTTTACACATATTTTGAGTCTTAAACGAGTTTTTGTGGAAATTTACATCCCTCACGTCAGCGTGTTGCGTGCGAACTCGTTTTTGTTTGAGCTGATGAAAATACAAACCGCTGATATTGATTCATGGGCTGACCACAGAATGCAGCACAACGCAACTGTTGTAGTGTTTATAAATCATTTGCGGGGTGAAGCCTGGGGTTATAGCTACTTAGAGTATATTTCATACACAACTTTAGCGAAAACCCTACGGCACTCCAGCTTGCCAATTGCAGTGTTCACATTTTGAATGTTCCAGTATATGCACACGAATAGTTCTAGCGCAACCAATGCACGCAATGACTCGCTGCAACACTTTACTAATTTAGAGCACACTATAAAAAGAGTGCATCACTCAGAACGGTTATTTCTAGGAATGACCTTTTCGCGACCCCAAAAGATTTTAGTGATGTTAGTCAGAGGATTATAGTCCACTGAATAAATGCATTTTCTACGACGAAAAGATATCGTCAAACATGTCATAAACAAATGAAGCAAATACCTATAATATTTCTTATACATCATTCTACCTATAAAATATGTTGTCTGCAGGGGAGAGCCCCACTCGGACCAGATGGCAACGCCAGACTGGGGCGCCAACCTGGTAGTGCCGGACCTTCGCCAGGCACAGTCTCTCGTTCACAGCCCTGTAGACCTCAAGCATCTTGGGGTCGACGCGACAAGAACTCTAGAGGTACCCACTGGGATTATTTACTGTGCCGAAAGGATTACTATTAATTGTTAGTTACACGTAAAGGAACTACTACATTGACGCATCTTCATAAATTATTTCTCAAACTTGCATGCCTCATTTAACTTAATTTAAAATTAGTATTTACGCTAACCATTACTTCCACTAGTTCACATAGTAAACTATCGAGTGAAAATATACATATGTTTCAGGTGAGGGTTGAGGACGAGTTGCATAGACGGGGAAGTGAAAGTAGTACGGATGATAAAATCAAAAGACGAAGAAGAAAGAGACGGCCGAAAAGAATAAGTGATGGTAGTGATGAAGAAACAGACAGTAGTGATAGACACAGAAGAAGACGACGAAGAAGAAGAAAAGACGTAAAACATTCTTCGGAAGAGGATAGTGACGTAGAAAATAGAAGACAAAAAGCTAAAAGTAAAATCGATAAAGACTCTTTAGAATCTGAAAGTGAGGGAACGCCTAAAAGGAAAAAGAAGGATGCCAAACACCACAGGAGAAGAAGTGTCAGCTTTGATCGTGAAAAAGAGGATCAAAATAAAGATAAAGCTGAAGAAGAGTATTTTGATAAAACTTACGAAGAGACAAAAATTACCGAAAATGATGGGGAAGCTGACGGAAAGCCCAGTGACAAACAAAAAGAAAGTAGACGGTTTTTGAAGGAAGAAATCAAAACGAAAGAAGTTACGAAGAGCAAAAAGGTCATCGAGCATAAAGAAAAAGAAAAATCGTCCTCAAATCCAACCGTGATTAAAACAAGCAAAACTACGTGCGAAGAAACGAAAACGGAGGAACAAATCACGACAAAAACAAGTAAAATTGTTAGTAATTCATCAGATAGTAAAGCAGATGAAGTATCAACACAAGATTCACAAGATATTCCTGTACAACAAGTGGTTACAGCAATTGTTCATCAGGAGGAAAGCGCGGAGCATGACGGTAAAAACAATCAAAACAATACTCAAGATCAAACTAATCAAAATACCGAAGCTCATCATGGTGATAGTGAATTAAAAGTCTCATCTAAAAGTGAAATTGATCAAACTGAAGCTGAAGCTGTAGAAACTGAACAAGAACACGATACAAAATTAGAAGAATCCAAAGAAACCGAAAAAGCATTGCCTGAAGATGCTGACTTTTGGGGAGAGAGAAATGACACGCCTGCAGAGAAAGAGAATGAAAATGAACAATATACGGAAACAACAAGCAATGATCCCCCTGAAACCATATTAAATAGTGCTGATATCAATCAAACTGTAGAACCTGTAGAGGACCAGAAAGATATTGATAATGTTATGGGAGTTCAAGTAGCTGAAACACCTGGTAATGTTGATGTCATCGGTGAAGATAGTGGTGTCAATGAAACACCCACAAGTTTAGAACAACAAGAAAGAATAACCAGTGAAGACAAACAGCCTATAGAACAGATAGTAGACACAAATGAGCCTCAAAAGAATGAATTAGATTCTCAAGACAGTAAACATTATAAAGAAGAGTCAGAGATGGCAGAAGACTTGAATTCATCAGAGAACGTAGAGTTTGACAGGACAAGTGATGGAGTTACAGCTCAACAAACCATCAAAACTTCCGTAGGGGATGGGGACGCCAATATAGAAAGTAGTATTAATGAAGGAGAGGTACTTGCGAATTTAGAAGGTGAAGAAAACATTTCAAGTATGTTATCAGAGTCTTTAATTGACGCAGAACAAAGAAGAGAATCAGATGAAACTGGAGCTCTTGGAGGAAGCGATAAAGTCAGAGAAAAGGGTCTTATAAAAGTGTTAGGACGTTCAGAAGTGGAAGATGAACATTTAAAAGGTTTTGTGAAGGTGGAGAAAATCAACAGCGAGGTTCTTAAAGACAGAGGGCGGGAACGAGAGAGAGCGAGGGAGAGGAGAAGACCGTCAAGTTTCGAGATAGTGAGTCCAGCAAGGTCGCTCCCAGACGAGGAGTTCGACTCCGAGACGCCACGCAGTCGCAGCCGCACAGGGGCAGACTCCTCCCAACTGCAAGACTCTGGCTTCGAGCCTTCACCCCGTAGGGACAGTAAAAGTAAGACATCATTGAAATCCCCAAGACACGAAACATTTTTAAAATCCTATAGTAACCAAGCAGCGATTTTAAAGCGTATTAATGATATTCACTGTGTATAATTATGAAGAATAATCTAAAAGATTTTACCCATTAAATTAATTAAAGGGGAATGCTTTTTGTACCAGAATATCAGTATCCTCTTCAACCGTACGCGGAAATATTGAGCCAAAATGATTTCCAGAATTATTGTGTTACACTAGATAGTAAACACCTTGGAGCTGTAAATAGCACAATGTTCATAAGAAAACTAAAATTTTAAAAATGTCACATGAGTTGGTAGAATTACTATGTGTAGGGTTCTTCCTTATACATATGCAAATTATGAGACACTAGCTGTGTACCCGTCCTTCGTACGGGTTGTATATAAATGGTAGATTAACTAAAAAAATTAACAACCCACATAATTTTACAATATAAAAATTACATTTTACACTTTCAAAGTAGAATTAAATTTAACGAAATATACTATGACAGATAGTTCGGGTACTGTTGCCAAGTCGAGGAACTCTGTCGGGTAGTGAACGGTGTGGTTTTTGCGACTCCAAATCGGTACACGTAACACTTTGGATTCGATTTTAGAAATAAAAGAACTCAAGTACAACAAAATATTAACCCTGTTTAATTTAACATTTTAAATACTTTGATACATAAATCTTTACATTCCAATAAATTAATAGTAATGTAACGAAACGTTAAACTTTAAAAACATTGACAAACCACTTTTAAAATCACCATTCTTGCCAGGTCCTGTTTTCATTATAATTGTAAATAAACAATTTACTTAGAAAAATCATATGTTTTAAAAATATATGACTACTTGATTTTATTTAAATAAATGTAAATCAATATATACGAACTGTTCTAACAGTGGTCATGGTTAAATGAACGGTATTAAATATTGTATATGTTCGTCCCTCCCTTTGGAATAGACTTACATTTGTGTTGATCTCCGTTGCTTGTTCATTGGCGGACGTGAGGATAGCACAATCACAGAGCCAGGCAATTTCCAGATTAAACTGTTTATGAACCTCGGTGTAACAAACTGTCAATCAGTAAATCCTGTGACTCATCGATAGTGCCGAGTGAAGGATAGATGTTTCTGAGACTTAATTTCTTTTTCAATGTCCCAATCTCAACTTTTAAAAGCGCATAAGAAAACTGCTCAACCCCTTAATCTTCTCAAAAATACATTTTCATATTTACTGTTAAGTTCAGACGCTCAGTGGTCGGCTACATAAAATATATTTTTAGAGAGGCATAGACTCGTCCCCTCATGTCTACTTACGACAAAGGGTCTGTGTAAAATCTCCAGAGAACAACACCGTGACTCCCCATGATGTTGTTTCTTATTTCCTTTAAGGCATAAAATTTCAGCTCTACTGGTTGAGTAGTTGGTGTGTTATGACTAACACGCTTATATTAAAGGCCATTGGGCCAGAGCCCTTGAGTATATTTTTGTCTGGAGTAGGTAAATGTCTGCACTGAGCTATAAGCTACATTCCTACCGAATTTCAGATCCATCAGTCCAAGAGTAATGTGCAAGGTTGTTAAAATATTGTATTTTGAAATTCTGGGGGGCGAAACCCTTAAACATTTTCGTAACAGGAATAGGCTTGCGTTTTGTTCTGATGAATTAGTTATGTTCCTACCGAAATGTAACTTACAAAGGTCCAGTAAATACTAATACTCTTAAAATTGCCATAAAAGTAAATTAGCGAAAAGCCCTATAGGACTTTTTTAAATGTATTCTTATTGTGAATCTGCAGCATAAGGGGAACCACCATCCAAAATTCCATCTTCAATAGACATTGTCGTTTCTTAGATAAAGTGATCACTATGTCAGTGAGTGCATGAGTCTGACAAATATAGATTTGGATCATATATCCACTTATGTTATTTATTACTAATCTTCACTCAACGTTTTGAAAAATAACTACAACACCTATTTATAGAATAACTATGCCATCATCTGGTTCAATATAAATAAATGCTTTGTCCATAAGAATAACATAGGATCTTTAAAACCCTATGGGGCAGTGACCTAAGGTAATTTAAAACAATCCAATTAGCCTAAAACCTTCTAACGCACATATAGATTTTAGAAAAAAAGTTGCATAAAAATCGGTGCACCCGTTTTCCTGTGAAAAGCGAACAAAACATGACCAAAACCACACAAAATCACGTTTTTGAGCGGCCGCCATTATTTCTTTTTTAAAGGCGTATGCCAGTTTATAGTGCCCTAAAACCTTCTCACGCATATATAGAACAAAGAAACAAGTTTCATAAATGTCAGTGCACCCGTTTTCCAGTGAAAAGCGAACGAAAACCCGTCCTTGAGCGTTGCCGGCAGACAGACAGACAGACATAAATTGAGATAAGATTTGTTTTTTCCCTAGGGTGTAAAACGTGAAAATATTCAAAAATTTCATAATTCCAAGCAATGTACAGACAAAACTCTAATTTTATTTATATAGATTCATTATACGGTATATTGAAATAAATAAATAAATAAATAAATAAATAAATAAATAAATAAATAAATAAATAAATATATATATATATATATATATATATATATATATATATATATATATATATACTTGATGTACACGTTATTCGCACCGGGGTTTTCCATACCCGTTCTATAGTCAATGCAAATTGCATTTTAGTTAGCTTGAAACAGCTGTTGTTCTTGCTTCTACTCTTTAAGCTGTCAAATGGAAGTGTTCTCAGCTATTCGCATTACAGTTTCTGAATGTTTACTTTCTTCTGAAATGTAAACATTGAAACTTAGGACGTTCATAGGGCGTAGCCCGAGGGGATTTTAAGGAAGTGAATAAGCCTATGTGTTGCATGGGTTCATGATCTACCTTTGTGTAAAGTTTCAGCCCAGTCGGTTCAGTATTTTTTGAGTTTACCCGGAACACCAGACAGACAGACAGAAACCACCTCTTCTTTATAATATTATAGATTATAGACTAGCTGTGTACCCGTCCTTCGTACGGGTTGTATATAAATGGTAGATTAACTAAAGCAAACAACAATCCACATTGTTTTACAATATTAAAATTACATTTTACACGTTTAATGTACAATTAAATCAAAGTTAACGAAATATACTGGCAGATAGTTCAGGTCCTGTTACTAAGACGAAGAACTCTGTCGGATAGTAAACGGCGTGTGGTTTGCGACTCCAAATCGGTACATGTAACACTTTAGATTTGCTCTCATAAATAAAAGAACCCAAGTCCAAAAAAAAAAACATCGGGGAGGGGGAGCATAAAAATAAAATCGGGGGGAGGGGGATATAAAATGGTGGGGGGACATAAAATAAAAATATGAAATCGAAGAGAAGGGGGGAGCAAAATATAAAATTGGGGGTGGGACAAAAATTAAAATGGGGGAGCAAGAATATAAAATCGGAGGGAAATATAACAGCAGGGGGGAGCAAAAATAAATAAAATCGGGGAGGGAAAAAATAAAATCGGGGGGGAATATAAAAGGGGGGGCAAAAAAATATAGAATCGGGGGGGCAAAAAATATAAAATCGGGGGGCAAATATATAAAATGGGGGGGACAAAAAATAAAATAGAAGGGGAAGCAAAAATATAAAATCGGGGTGGGGCAAAAATAAAAATCGGGGGGGAGGGAGAAAACCATAAAATCGGGGGGGGGCAAATATATAAAATGGGGGGACATAAATAAAAATAACAAATCGAAGAGGGGGATAAAAATGTAAAATCGAGGTGGGGGGTTAAAATATAAAATCGGGGGGGGGGCAAAAATATAAAATGGGGGGACATAAAAAAAATATAAAATCGAAGAGGGGGGGAGCAAAATATAAAATTGGGGGGTACAGGAAGTATCGGTAAAATTTTTTTGTGCAAATAAGAATAGACCACAACCAGATAAAGCCACATTAATATTTGTTCATTAATTTTATTAATTAATAGCTAGCTGACGTTCCCGTTCTTCGCACAGGGGTTTTCTCTACCCGTTCTTTAGTCAATGCAATTTGCATTTTAGTTAGCTTGAAACAGCTGTTCTTGCTTCTGCTCTTTAAGCTGTCAAATGGAGGTATCCACAGCTGTTCACATTACAGTTTCTGAATGTTTACTTTATTCTGAAATGTAAACATTGAAACCTAGAACGTTCACGGGGCATAGCCCGAGGGGATTTCACGGAAGTGAATAGGCCTATGTGTTGCATGGGTTCAAGATATAGCTATGTGTAAAGTTTCAGCCCAGTCGGTTCAGTGGTTTTTGCGTTCACCCGGAACATCAGACAGACAGACAGAAACCACCTCTTCTTTATAATATTATAGATAGATAGATAGATAGATAACTTATTCTCTTTTGTAATTACAGAATGCTGGGAGAAGGCTCAGTAAAATATGTTTCAAAGGGACTTGGAGGAAATAATAGTTTTCGAACTTGATTGCAAGAAAGAGTAAAAATAAGTCGTCCCCAAAAGGAAATCATTATGGTTCTTACGTCCGTTTCGGTTACATTAAACAAGGACGAATAATGCAAAACAGGTTCTCTGCATCGGTTTTTTAAACTAAAATCTAAGATTGAATTCTATAAACTCAGGTTCTTAGATACTAAACAAAATAGTAACTGTCGTGTTGCGTTTCCACCAGGAGACATGTCCCGGATCCCCCGCGCGTGTCGCCGCTCCTCCTCTCACCACCAGCTGGGCGGCGACTCCGACGACGACCGACCGCCCCTCAGCACCATCTCCGTCACCCAGGCCGTGCAGCACTCCATGCGCAAGTATGCCACCGACTTGTAGTTAAGATATTGGAATGGTATGATAGGTTCGTGCAAAAACCTTAAGTAACATTTTTCATTTTATTAGATGCAGATTTCACGTACTAATTACTTAACAACAGAGCAACAGATGCTTATTACTGAACAACAGATGAATTTGTCGGTAGCATTAGTTTTTTAGGTTTCGACTTAAAAAAAATAATTTACTGGAACAAATATTTAAAAGTAAAGCACCTCTGGGTTTCTTTAATAAATATAAGCCAAGTAGGTGCAATTCATAATAATAATAATAATATTTATTTGCCGAAAAACAATTATAAATTGTGTAGGCTTTTAGAACAAAATGTCTTAAGTCTAAACAAATATTGCACCTTAAATTTTCTATTTTTTCATGTTATCTTATTTTTTAAATTTTTTGGTTCTTCTTTAAAAAATTCATCCAATGAAAATAAAGGATTGTTCATTATAATTTCTTTTACTTTTCTTAATTCTGTTCTTCCAATTACTTCAATTTTGTGAATTTTTTTAATTTGATTTATGACTCTTCCCATCATGTATTGGGGTGAATTTTCATATGTAGTGGTTCTGTGGATTTGATGTTGAATGATGAATTGTTTTCTAGTGTGTAGTTTAGACTCAGGAGAAGATGAAGGAGAGGGAAAGACTTAAAACATTCTTTGGAAGAGGATAGTGACTTTGACCATAGAAGGGAAAAAGCTCAAATTAATCGATAAAGACTCTTTAGAATACAAAAGTGAATAACGGCGCAAAACACGGCAGAAGAAGTGTCAGATTTGATCTTGAAAAAGAGGATAAATACCAATATGACTAAAACTATTGCAAATGAAACGAAGAATTTCACCTACTAGACCTGAGACTCAGAAGTACTTTAATTTTAAGTATTTGTTTCAGTAAATTATTTTAGGTGTTCATAGGGTTTGCCAATGAATACACTTGAGTGTTAAAATAAAAATAATTATAAGAAATTAATATTAGTTTTCAAAATGTTCCAAGCACCTACTAAGAGTTCACCTATCACAAATTGCGATATAAATTAGAAAACATACTCATTCATCGTACATGTAGGTTTAACGTACAGGTAGGTATTTTCCAAATGAATCGAGAATTTATTTAACTTCTCTAAGATAAAAACAAAGATAGATGTCGGAACGAGGATGTTCGATTTCGCGTGACATCGCCAGGCAACGGTTTGTTAGATATTGGCGAGACTCAGGGCAGACTCAGTGGGAGGCACCTGTTGTTGGTGAGAGGGTATCCTGCACTAAAACATCGAATCTAGAGTTTTCCCCT
The DNA here is from genome assembly GCA_963675035.1 of Allygus modestus. NCBI lineage: Eukaryota > Metazoa > Arthropoda > Insecta > Hemiptera > Cicadellidae > Allygus > Allygus modestus. Next base: position 400,534,584 of record OY776111.1, on the reverse strand, counting down.
TGAATAAGCAGTGGAAATATCTTTTACAAGAACTCCCGGATGATTGTGATTCCATGTTCTCACGGAAGGGAGTACTGTAAGTATATGTGCTGCATATTTGTACGTTATTGAGTATGATTGTTGATCTTTTCTTTATGGCACTCATAAACCCCAATACAATTCTTAAGTAGCCTGGTGATCCCGGTAAGACAGGAACATTGTTCACCAATTGATTTCCGTAATTTTAAAATAGGACATTGTCTGGTTTTGCTTTTTATGGTGAATAATCTGCAATAATCTTTTTATTGGTGAATATTTAACAAAATCGTGTGAGCCAATAAGACGTGGTCAACCATTAGCTTCACACTGAGACCAAGTTGGTGCAACGTGCATCAAGACTACTGACCGCAACTCCTCTTTTGATCATACAAATCTTCCATCAGTTAAGTGGCTGTTACCAGTTTCCCTTCTTCAGTAAGAAAGTTCTACTGCCAATGTTTTCTTCCGTTATCAAACACTGTTGTCTTAGGTCGGTAATGTCTTATCACTATGTTTGTTTAATTGTGGCAATGTGCTCAGAAAGTATACTTTTTACTCTATTTTTTGCATTTGTTCTACTGTATACTTTTATTTTAAAATAAACACCTTTTAGTCCCTTGGATTACACAAAACGCATTCTGTATTTTTTTAATACTTTTCGTATGATACTTTATACATACACGTATGATACTTATACATATGATATTTTTCGTCACCCATAGTGACGAATTTATCATACAGGGTGTTCGAAAAAAGTGGGTAAATAATTTACGTAGTGATTCCTTGCAAAATAAGCAAACAAGTTTATATAAATATATGTCCTATCTCGTTTCGTTTAGCGTCTGTCTGTCTGTATGTGCTTTTTACAAAAACATTCATAACTACTTAACGGCGTTGAGACTCTGTACGCGTTGGGATTCTACAGCGTAGCGGTTCGTTTTCTTGACCGCTATCTTTGTGCAAAATGTGAATAAAAACTCTTTAGCAGTTTCAAAATGGCGGCTATTTTAAATATTTTTCGGCAAATTTCACGAAAATTTTAACAAAACAAATTGCAAAATACATGAAATTTAGTAAAATTTATGGAGATTTCAACAATACCTTATTAAGCTTAGTTTTGACAAAGAATAACGGAGGAATTAATTTCTTCCTTGCAATACCTCCACAGTTTTCTCCATTTAAACAATGTTAAAACTATAACAAATATCATTAATAAAATTAATTTCTCCTTTATTCTTTGTCAAAACTAAACTTAATAAGGTATCGTTGAAATCTCCATAAAATTGACTAAATGTTATGTATCTTGCAATTTTTTTTGTAAAATTAACGGGTTTCGTGAAATTTGGCGAAAACTATTTAAAATAGCTGTCATTTTGAAATTGCTAAAGATTTTTCATTCACATTTTGCTCAAAGATAGCGGCCAAAAAGATGAACATTTGTGCTGAATCTCAACGCTGTAGCTAAAACCGTTAAGGAGTTATGAATGTTTTTTTGTAAAATACACATACAGGCAGACGCAAAACGAAACGAGTTGGACATATGTTTATATAAAGGTTTTTGCTTATTTCGACACAAGGAATCACTACGTAAATTATTTACCCACTTTTTTCGAACACCTGTATATTATTAAAGATTTGTTCGGCCTTTACCTATCACTTCTAGTCTTTAAAGCTCGCGTTTCGGGGGATTTTTACCAAGCGAGGAAAGTGGTTGCGTCACAGTTTAAAAGTACAAAACACAGGCACACAAGCACGAGACGAATAAACGTGCATATGGGCCTTCTATAAAAACCTACTAGTCCTACTAGTAAAAACCTGCACTTCTACACTAGTTCGTTTTTTTAAAGTAGGCCTACATGTACGTTTATTCGTCCCGTGTTTGTTTCGTGTTTTATCTAGTGGCACGGTCGAGTCACGTCGCCAAGTCCACCACACGACCCGTGCTATACTAACACGAAGCAGAATGAGACGATTTTTCACTTCTCAAATTAGCGTATTACAGCCTTAAGTGAATCTGGCATTGCATTTATATGATAAACCCTTTCACTAAACACGAAAAATCACAACAGTTGGTTTAAGAAAGGTCCGAGAAGCGAGAAATTGACGTATAAAAGTAGCCTAAATCTTGTAGTTTTGGCACTTTTCACAAATTGTCCACTTCATTTTGTTCATTAAGCCTAAGAACTTTATTTCTCATCGAACTTGAACGAAATTTCGCACAGACTTCTGTTTTTACTCACATATTTCACTTTTGACACTAAATTGTAAGTTTGCAAACGCAATATTTTAAAACAAATGATATTAAATTCCACTTTCAAAACTGTTACTGAATTTGATGTCTGCTTTGTTTACATTTACTACTTAAACAAAAATCCAAGTATCGCATGTGTTCCAAAACAAATCTGATCAGCTGGCTTGTAAATTCAAATTAAATCATTGAGTGAATTTAACCAAACAAAAGGGTATAGAGGTAATGAAAATATTTTAATTCGTTGAAGCTATACATAGTATAATACATCGAACATAACATAATATGCAATAAACATAATATGAAATCTAAAAACAAAGTCGGGTTAGTATGTTATTTAGTTATATAAGTTAGTTACACCAAACAGCTGTTATATAGATTATATCTAAACATACTTAAAAGGCATAAACATATGTTCATTATGGAAATACAAAATCTACTTGAATGGCATCTCAAGTTCTTTTTGTCGATGCCGAAGTTAGTTCTATATATATATAGGCGAGTGAGTGTAGCGAACGAGCTCAACCTGGAGGCGAGTGAGCCAAGCGAACGAGCTTATCTTCATAATGAACGAGCATATTCTCACTAAATAAAATTACTCAATAAGTACAATTGCAATAATTTAAAAGTCCGTTCTAGAGGTTGGTTTTAAAACGGTGTTCTTGCTTCTTTAATGTGTTCTGTCAATATTAACAGCTGTTATATGTTTAATTTAAATTTATTTTAATTTTTCCATAGTTTTAACATTGTCACTTTGAGAGCGTAGGAGGCTAAGACCTGAAGGAGGACGTTTTCAAAAACCACAAAAGTCACATCTAGTCGTTAAGGGTTTTCAAATAACACACAAACGATAGTATAATACATAATAGTTTCGCCTGAATAGACTCGTCACCAAAATTGGCTTAATTTTTATTAAATAAGTCAGAGTCTTGTTATTAATGGTTCAGTGGGTGTTGTAAAAGACTTTACTAAAGATGCTCACGATGCAATCGAAAACATTATTATAACTTTTAAAGACAGATATATAGAAATTCAAAGATCGTCCACAAAATTTGAAGTAATTCCTGGAGTATTCGTTTTCCGAAAGCAGTTTCCTAATGCAGTAGCATAATATGTAATTACAATTGACAAAAGTCAGGGATTAACGCTTAACAGTTGTGTTGTTGATTCTGGTTATGCAGTATTTTCATGTGGCCAAACATATGTAGCCTTTATCTCGCGTGACTTCACTCTCTGGTTTATTAATTCTAAACTTTGAGCCTCAAAATGTTAAGGCACAAGCATCAGCTATATCCGAAAATAATAGGCTAAGGAGTGAGTACCGACCAGAATTAAAACAACTGAAAATTGGAATAAAATCTCAAGAAAAAAACCCTGGTCAAATCTGGCAAATTCATAATATTAAATTAGGAGCCATTCAAGACATTACTAACAATATAGACGAACTGGGAAATCTCGGTTTCAAAAATGTTTATGGCATGTCATACTATGCAAATTTAGTTTTACAATGTATTTTCAACTGCCCACCAATCGTGACGTTAACAAACAATTACGACACCAATGCTGCACTAAAAAAATAGTAATATCCTACCGAAGAAATTGCCAGATTTTAAATTCTATAGATATTATAAATCAACTGGGACCACAATTTAATACAATTAAACAACAAGACTGTGCGGGATTTTTAAATTGCCTTATTTCGAATCATCAACCCCTGTAATTTCAATTCAGGCACTCAATAAAATTAACCACAAATGTTCAAACTGCAACCACAGCACAACCAGCTACGACAGTAAATTTATATTCCAAATTTTCATCCTAATCATCTTCAAAGAAAAGCCAATCTCGATTAACTACTCCACAGTCAATTTATCGCCTGGTTCCCTCTTTGCTGACTCTATATGCACAACTTGTGAAAATGATCACTATCCTACACTCTAATATGAGTAAGGTTTGCGTGCGTGCGTCCGTGTTGCTTTCGGCACTTATCTCAATAATGGCACCAACGATTTCCTTCAAATGTTGGAAATAACTAATTTCTGGGATAAAAATAAGTTCTAGACAGGTCTCATCTCCAGGAAAAATAAAATAATGTAAAAATACACCCGTTGCAGCAAACCTGCATACTCAGCGAATTTAAAGTGGTACTTCCTAAGTCATGAAGCCACTTAGCAACTTAGTCTTACAATGCCACCTACGGTAATAGCTTTCTTCCTTATAGGGTAAATTCACTAAACAAAAATGAAAATTTAAAAAAATTAACACTGGACTTATGGAGTGTTAAACATGTTTGACCGTGTATGGGGGGCTTAAGTGAACGAATAAAATGAAAGTGATGCAATTCCGTAACTAATGTTGAGCTTACATTGTCTATTGTAATAATCAAAACAAAAGAATTGTAACAGCTGTTTATAATCAATCAACGAACTGTCAAAGTAATACTCACGTTGTTTATGATTATTAACATGTAGTTTCGTGAGAGCAGTGATTAAAACTATAGTGTGAAGATTACATATATAGAGTATTAAAATAAAACAAAGGGTCGCTGAGCTATAAATAACAACTGGAGGGATCTAAAAAATGTAGAAAAAAGCAAATGAGTTAAAAAAAATCCGATTATCAGTAGGGGCTAGTGGTGAAATATTATTCCAAGTCATCTAAACAATTTTTCTTCCCCGAGCAAAGCTCGGCCCCCAGGTACTAATCAAAAACATCCATCTCAGTTACAAGTAACTTCATAATTTTTAACTACAACTTTGGCAAACACATGATAACTAAATTTCAAGTCTAATAATACCCAGTCTACAAATTGCAAAAATCAAAATTAATGGAGTTCTATACAAATTTAAAAATGCGGGGTTCCATTTAGGAAACAGTTCAGCATCAGGGCATTAAATAGCTTACATTCAAAACAAAAATAAGTGAATAGATGCAGGTGATGAGAAAGTGAACGTCAAGAAATGTTAATATGGTGAAACAAATGTATATTATAATGTTTAAAAAACTGCCAGAAAATTCTAAAAACTATCTAGGTAAAATTAAGATAAATTAATCTTAATTAATGTTCAATATATTATAATATTATATCCTTGATATGTATTTTGTTTTATTTCAGATTAAAATCTCATTTATAAAAATTTTTAATAAACAATTATATAAAAAACAAATGATATCATACCCAAAAACACAAAGTGTTGACGGGTTGCCAAGTCCTAAAATGATATGATATCAAAATGTATTCCAAGTCAAAGATAGCACCTTTGATCTGACATTGTTTATCATCACAAATTACTTAAATATGTTAAAATAACAATGCTCGAAAGATTGTTGGTTATTTTCTATCTGTTCTTGGCCAGCAGCTTCACTGATGCAAAATCTTTATTTTGTAATTTAAAAATCTAAATAAAGTATATTTAAAAATTATAATTGAATATTATAAAAATGTATTATCTGCTGGCCAAGAACAGATAGGAAATAACCAACAATCTTTCGAGCATTGTTATTTTAACATATTTAAGTAATTTGTGATGATAAACAATGTCAGATCAGAGGTGCTATCTTTGACTTGGAATACATTTTGATATCATATCATTTTAGGACTTGGCAACCCGTCAACACTTTGTGTTTTTGGGTATGATACTTTTAAACAGTGACCAGCGGACTCCCTACGTTTAGATTAACCAGTTGCTACAAGAACCTCCAAACCTCCAATTTCCCCACAGATACTACCATCGGATTACCTCAGTTTAGCTTAACCAGCTGTTCCAAGAGCCTCCAACCTTCCACTGGCCCTCAGGTACCACCTGGAGAGGCGACTGTTCCACGAGCTGCTGGAGCTGAAGAGGCTGCAGATCAGAGCGGGGCGGTCCAACGAAGCGGTGCTGGTCAAGCGACTGGTCGACGACTACCGCAGGGCCGGCCTGTGCATCGGTCTCAAACCGTACGAGGGCGTTTACACCTTCCGGGGCTTCGAGAAGTATTTGTACGGTGAGAACAACAGCACTGAAATATTTGGCGTTACTACCTTCATCTTCCCCAATGCCTGATACGGCCAATGTTAACTTTCAAAGCCTGTCCTTCCCAACGCATCTTCTGATATCGTTGATGTATGACTCATTTGAAAGAGCAAACTAATCTAGTTAGCGATTTCAGCGTAGAAAATGTTGATATCACAAATAATCGTTTGATAAAATTCAAACATATTCAGTAACAACGATTTTCTTGGATGAACTTTTGTAATATATAAATCCTGCTCACTAAAATTTGCGAGGTTTTTTGCATTAAAACTAACCATAAATCAACGATTTCGCATAATCCGTTAAGAAGAGACGAGCTTTGAAAGTTGACATTGGCTCTGTGAGGGAATCAGGTATAAGCCAGTGACTGAAGCCCCCTCTTAAAGGGAAATTGAGGTAATTAAATATGTCATAGTTTCTAATAATAAAAGGTATCTCTCTACTCTAACGGTTAGCGTCTTGGACTTCGGTTCAAGGGGTCACGGGTTCAAATCCTGGGTTATCCACAAAAATTTTAGGGGTTTGAACCCCTCTCCCAAAAATCGTTTGTGTGCTCAATTAAAAAAATGCCGTTGGCTTTGAAATACAAAACAAAAGCTTTTGACTTTCTAACAGGTTATTTAATGTTTTGACTCTGAGAATAAACTCGTGTACCCCAACGGTTTCACAGACCAGCTGAGGCTGCTGCAGAGCTCCGACCGCCGCATCATCCCGCGGCTCAAGTCGTCGGACGACCTGGAGAAGTTGACCAGAGCGCTGCGGAAGACGCGGGCGGGCAACACGCTGCTGGACAACGTGCCCGCGGACCCGCTGATGTGCACGCACGGCACCCACCGCTGCTACCACGCCACCCACGCCTACACCGGCGTCCCCTGCGCCGCATACAGTACGTAAACATAGTCCAGTCGCGAAACATTCGGCGTTTCTACCTGCATTATCTATAAGGTCAATTTTAACTTTAAAAGCACATCCCACCTCAACGGATTATCCGATACCGATAATTTCTGAATAATTTTAAAAGGCAAAAAGCACCTCTTTTTCAAAATTTGGAAATTACAAATAATGACTTTTCAGTTAAATTCCTAAATATTCAGTATTACGTTTTTTTCATGGGTACTATTTGTGGTACTAAAATTATTCCCACTGAAATAGCTGGTTTATTATTTTGCTCTTTAAAATGAACCACAAACCAACGATTCATTGAGTAGGGACAGGCTTTGCAAGTTGGCCTTATGAGGTAAGAATATAGAAACGCCAAATGGTTGGTGACTGCTGGAACCGCTTAATATTTAAAACCTCACTATTTTTTTATGTTTTAAAATATTTTGAGACAAAAATCATATTTACCATAGGACAACTTTATTGAGCTACTACTGAATCCACAATTTAATCAGTCTGCTCTGAAGTTATGTTCGGGTGTATCTACACCAACTAATATTAGATCCTACCTATGCGTCCACCAAGAGGGTACACTGTAATACAATTTGCAAGTCTTTTAGATGTACCACATAAAAATACTATGTGTGATGTATTGTTTGGTAAACATTTTGAACTACAGTATCTTGATTAATGAAGAAGTGTTTGAGTAATCATTTGATCTAATAAAACTAATGTGTACTTTGTAACTTAGCCAACGTTATATCAACTCGTAAGGAAGGGCGCTAATACTGAGTCAGTGAGGGGTTTCGTGAGAATCCTTTTAGTGAAAAAATAAACTTTTTTCAGAAATAATCTGAAAATGTGAATGTTTCAGTAGCCAAGATCAACCACCACACGATGCCCAAGCCCGGGCCGCCAGCCGCCAGTTTTCTGCCCAGGATAGACTCGGGCAAGCAGCGCATGGAGGGGCAGGCAGCGGAAATTGCCCGGTGTCTGAGGTAATGTTCATTAATGCACGCTTCGAATTCACTTTCTGTGTTCAAAATTTGGTGTTAATTTGGAAATAATTAGTTAAGTTACTGGAGAAATTGCGGACCCTTGACATCACTGATTAGAGAAAAACAACGTCACGTTTCGAGATCTGGGATCTGACCTCCCGTATTTTGGTGTGAGAATACCTAGAACGTAACATACTATAATGGCAACAATCTATTTAGGAAAGGTTGGACAACCACTAGTTATTTCGTTAGTGCAAGAAATCATGTTGCACCTAGAACTTAAAACCATCAAAATTTAAATCAAACTTGAATCCGATAGTAAGAGCTATTTTAGGCAAATTATGTTTTACAGATGTTGGGTGATAATGGCCCTTAAAAAACAAAATATGAGAATAATTGTCTAGATATGTCGAGATATCGCAAGAAATTGTACCTGTATTTCAAACCTTTTATTAAATTTATACCCCAAAATTAGTGTTAGAATTTTTTACACTTGCCATTTACACAGTACACATCCAGAAAACAAAAATACAGTCAGTTGGCTGGCAGAAAGACAATAATTACTGTATATTACGTACCTATTTTGTTTCAGAAAGTAGCAAAACTAATAATTCCAACAATTAAAATTATGAAATGTTGACGAAAACCATAATTTGATTTACATCGTATTTATGAATTTCTTAAATAAATGGGTTAGGCAAAATATATTTTTGAATTTAAAAATCAGACAAGTCACATCAACGATTGGGTTCTGAATGTTTTCACCCTAGAAATAGGTTATTCAAAATCTGACTTCTCTTTGCTCCTAAAACTAGTTCACTTCTTCCTCTCACCCTCTTCCTCTTCCACCACTAATTCCTTTCCCACTCTTTTCCCTTACTCCCAATATAATGTTGAAGAGAAAAGTACATTTATTATTGAATTATTGTTCATTTTTCATCCTACTGATCTCATTTATGGCCTTCCTTTCTTCTTCTCCTATCACGTACCTTCCTGCATGAGCAATCATTTTCCATAACTCCTAAACAATAACAATAGTATTAGAAAAATCCCTCCTTTAGTAAAATAAGCAATGTTGATTAAAAAATTATATTTCTCCTCAGCCATTTACACCCTGCTCTACTCCCTCCCCTCTCCTTCTCATCTTACTGTATTCTCAATTCTCAGTGGATCTCTAATATCTTCCGGACAGCGAAACAATATTATGATTAGAAAAATCTCCCCTTTTTCACGCATCTCAGGTTCCTTTGTCTTCTAGTAGTATAGAAACTGAATTTAACAAACAGCAGATAACCGTCACACTGTGTAGGTACGTGGACCCGTCACGCCCTGTCACCCTGGAGCTGTCCCACGGCGCCGAGCGGCAGGTCATCTCCTTGCCCACGGAGAAGCTGGATAAGAACAAGCGCTACTACGTCACGTTCACCATCAAGGGCGGTGACGTCACGCCCGGCGCGCACGACAAGGAGAAGCACCGTCACGCCAAGAGTTTCTAAACGTTACAGAGTTTCTGGAGACCAAGGCAGGGGATGCTGGGTTTAGAAGTAACTGTTAATTTAATATGGAAGTAACATATTTCTACTAAGGAAATTATTAGAATAAGTATACTCCATTTATTTAAACGAATTGTTTCCATAAATTAAATTGCCACGATAACACACTAAAATTTACAACAATAGTGTATTTCATCACTAGGACCAAGAGTAAAGCGTTTCGATACGAGCTCAAGTTAAACAGCTGAGGCAAAGCCGATGACGGAAAATGAGCGGGTATTGTGATAAGTGATGAACTATATTTTGTTCATACTGCTAATCATATTAAGAAACAATTTCTTAATAACTGAATTTTGTTTACTTTTTTAACTTCAAAAGTTTTCTTCCATTTTGATCTTGCTACTCTAAACAATCACAAAAGTTTTCATTGTTTTCAAGTTAAATAATTTGTTCAATTTATATTTTACAGCTCAAATGATGTTTTTTGTCCTAGAACAAAAATATCATCAAAATGATACTTTTTGCCCTAGGAGTAAAAAGAACAACTTTATCACCTCAATGCATGTCTTGAAAACGGCTGTTTCTAAGCAGTATGACGAAAAATATAGTTCATCACTTGTACAAAAGAGGAGCTTTTTGATACAAAGCTCATGAGTTACAACTAGTGATGATAGATATATATATATATATATACATATATTATATATATATATATTATTTTATAGCTACTGTTTTCGAGTTTTTAAACTATTTTTTAGTCTAGTATTTTACGGACAGAAAAACAAGGTACTTGTTATAAAATGTAAAAACCTTCAAACAAATGTTACACATTAGGCTGAAGTTGAGTTACTTGTTAGTTATACAAGCAATGAGTAATGAAGACTTGAGTCACAATTGTAACGTTATTAGTGATTTTTGTCTCGGACTGTTTTACGAGAAAGAGTTTATACTAGGTCGGAATAAACACTAAGTTATAGTAACAAGCTTTCACTGAGGAAATGTATTATTATGTTATTATTTAACAAAAATCTATTTCAAAGGCTTATCTCTTCATTTTGACAAATATTTATTAGGAATTATATTTATATTTTTTAATAACTTTCAATCCTTTTAAAGCAAGTTAATATTAACAAAATGAATCACGATGTTTCTCACTAACTCTGTAACTGAATAAGATTATTAATTTTTACATATGAATAATAAAGATGTCAATATTGTATTACCGTGTTGAATTTTTAGATTTAGTAAATAACAACCACAACAAGTTTTTTAAAATAACTAAATCAAATTTTAATTTACATCAACAGCAGTAATTATTTTAAAAATTAGCAGTCGTTTTCACAACGTATCTTCCTTCCCTTTTTAACGCTAAATTATACTGTCAAAGAAACTACTGTCACGTGGTAGAATTTACGTACTAACAGAGTTTAAGCATTTTAATAATGTTAACATTGTTTAATGAATCTAGTGTTACAATCTGAAAAATATAAGATAATAAAATTAAATGTTAGCACTAATTTTAATTCGTTTCATTCCTCTGACTAAAAACTACGATTCTATTTGATTACCATTTTGGGAAAGGTATCACAAATTATCGAGTCCAGACAGCATTTGCCTTAAATTTTTTGGAAGCGAAGAAATACTAGTTCTATTTTTTCCTGTATCAAAAGATTTTACAACTTTGTTATTATAAATCACTTTTGAAACCATTATTTGTCAAACAAATTTGCTTGGAATTTGTATATTTCCTATGAGTTGACTTCCTATGTTAACATTCAACCAACTTAACTGTATTTGACCTGTATTTTAAATTTATTAACATTCGATAAGTCCAGTGATGATTTCAATATGCAAACCAATCAATTCAGATTAATACATTATTAAAATTTATTGACGTATATGTTGTTGTATAGTTTTTTGTAAATAAATGTAAGAGTGATGCTTTTCTTGTATTCTAGACTACAATTATGTGCCATTTGTTTTGTTAATATACGTATATTTTATTTATTAAATTAATTATAAAACCCATGCTACTCGGCAGCATAATTTGAAAATGGAACTTTAAAGTTACATATATTATGTTCAGTCATATATGTGTCCCCTATTTTATTCTATTGATAAATGTCTTCTGAATTGAATAGAGTATATATTTTACAGATCTGGCTAAATAACTGCAAAATGTGGAAAACACATTGAAAATAAATGATGTATATGTGTGTATTTGAAAAAAGAATGGCTGCTAATTCTATTATAATATTTTTGAAAATACAGCTTATACATAATTATTATAAATAATACATTTTTCATTGAGAAGCTGACTTTGCTATCTGTAATTTTGTTGTTGCTCAACTCGTAAAATTGTGAAAGCCTGAAGTATGTGTGGAGCTACTATATGTTATTCTGTATAAAAACTTCTTGAAACACATTAATCCTTATTATGTTTCTAAGGCGTGTCAAAGCATAAACTGGCTGAATAGTGGTGTTCTAATCAAGTGTATTTTTCAATGTCAGTTGTAAGTTAATAAAACTAACTATGATGTAAAGAAGGTCAATTCTAGTAGATATGTAAATTAGGCTATGCATTAATTTTTAATGTAGGTGAGTATTGCATTTTGAGATGTACTTGTTCAATATACATGTCAATAAATAAAACCTGTAATAACTATTTTAATGCAGTTTCGATGCCACTTCCTGTGTACCCTGAAGTGCATTATAGTTTTCAGTATTTTTTAGTAGTTACATTTCGAAATATTTCACAAGAGTGTAAACTAATACTATCTTACAAGGTAATCCTCTCAAGTAACTTACCTATTTTAACGGTTGTCTTAATCAGCGTGGTTAGAGCGCCTCAAGGTCGTCAATTGGAACCTGACCGATGCACCAGGCGGAGTTTGGTGGAAAGCATCAGTTGTATTAGTGAGCCTAAAATACAAAATGTGTTCAACTCTGAGGCTAGGTTTCCATTGGCTGGGGACTTATGGTTAAGACCTTATAAACATAATAAGCCGATTTTTGTGAGCAGGCTACCGGCAAAACTGTTGGGGCTTAAATCATGTGTTATTTGAAAGCCCTTAACGTCTAGATGTTTTCTGGGAGTTTGGAAAACATCCACATCTTTCAAAGTTATAATGTTAATCTTATGGAAGAATAGAAATCAAATAAATGTATTATTTAACAGCAGTTGATGATATTAACAAAACACAGTACAGAAACATGAACAACTTTTTGGAATGGCGCCACAACTTAAATTAATATAATTACGGTAATAGGCTGGGAGATCCCAAAAGAAAAAAATATTTGCTGGAGTTCGAGCAACTGGATTCGCTTGTAGGTATATGATTATTTTTGTAAGGGGAAACATTTCATATACCCATTTATTTTTCTTGTGGGTTTCTTTAAAAAAGAACCTCTGCCTTTTTTCCTATACTTTTCCCGTCCACATGAGCCTAGGCCCTGATCAAGCAAAGCAAGAGGTGAGCGTACAGTACAAGCTATCCAGGAAGTACTAATAACGTTTACTAGCCAGGATTCGAACCTACAGCCGGACCGCTGCCATGTTCCGCAGTCCTTCGTCGTGACCACTGTGCCAGGGACTCACTGATTACATAATGGAGGTTTTTTTGATAAATAACTGGAGTACTAGAATACAGAATACACATTGTTGCAAGTCTTATTGTACTAGTTAACTAATCGGTGTGCCGATCTCTGCACGGGAATCTACTGGGAGGATGTTTTGACAACTTCACCTTATAATCAGCTGACTTATTAAATAAAATAAGTCCATAATATTACATAAAAAAATAACATTGGAACCTGGAAAGCCCATGGGGCAGAGCCCTGAAGGTGGATGTATTTCAAACCCCCAAAAGGCAAAAGACACTAGAGGGTAAGAGGTTTTTATTGATGTCAAAGATATACTCAAAATCTTAGACTTAGAGGTCAAGAGGCCTCTACTACTCAAGGTCTTAGAGGCTAGAGGACAAAAATTGCCAAAAATTAATTAATTATTTTAATATTATAGATAGATAATGTAATATTAACAGGGGACATTGATAATTAATCAAACTATTATTGAAATAAATCAAAACTAGTGGCTTACAGGGACTATAGCCCCTTATACAGGGTGAATCTCGTAAGTTGTCCAGTATTGATTTCAGACAAACCGTTGGTCCTACGATGATGAAATAAAATTATTTCCCACTAAACCAACCCCAAGGAATAACGTAAAAATATTTTTAACGATTTTTAAATACAGGGTGTACCAGAAACTGAGGGTCACTAGTCCGAATCTACGAAATATCAAATACAAACGTATATCATGTTATACATCAAATTAAAGCTCTTTTCAATCCAAACCATTTGGCGGAATCGGATTTTGATTATTATTGATTCATTTCAAAATGGCGGCTGTTTTTGTGAAAAAATTAGTATTTTTTTGAATACCCTGTATTTTTCTTAAAAATGCAGATATCTTGATTCTGATTCAAATATCGCATTCCTTATGAGCTAAGCTTTATTTTGATATGCAACACTTCAATATTATCTCAAAAACAAAAAGTTTCAAAAATATCAGTTTTTGAAAATATGTACATAGCCAAAACTCAAAAATTTCAAATAGCACCATATGTCAAATAGCATATCATTTTAAAGGTATTGCAATTCTAAGAAACTTTAAAATTTAAACCTTATGCGTATCTATTTTGGTTTTCGAGTTATCAACAAAAAACATGTTTTTCCACATTAAAACGCATGTTATTTGTTAAACATGGTGGTAATAGTCAGCTGTTATTTATCAGCTGTTATTTAGTATTGTTGAGTTGTTTACATTTATTAGATGTTTCCATCTTAAGTTAACACAATGCATGTCTGAGCGGTTATTAGTTTTATTTTATTTCAAACAGTAATTAGTTTTTCTTATTGTGTTAACTAGTTGGTTGTTAATTATGGTATACAGTAACGAAGAAGCTTTTAAAATGTTAATGGTTTTAGGTGAGTGTTTCCAGAACTTTAGTGCTGCCGAAAGACTGTATGCAGAGCGGTTTCCTGATTTGCAACGCCAGTGCCGTAAAGATTTTGTACGTTTAGCTCAACGAGTAAGAACGACTGGAAAAGTTCAGCCATCCAAAAAAAGACTAAAAGCTATGCCAGTAAGACAGACAAGAGCACCGGATATTTTAGCTGCAGTAGAACTTAATCCTCATGTGTCTACCAGAGTTCTCTCTAGGGAATCCGGTATTAGCCAGATGTCAGTCTGTAGGATCCTTAAGGCTAATGATTTCCATCCATACCACATTTCGCTGCATCAAGAATTGGAAGCAGATGATTATCTACACCGCATTAATTTTGCTATTTGGGCTCAAAATGAAATTTCTAATGATCCTAACTTTGCTCACAACGTCATGTGGAGCGATGAAGCGACCTTCAAAAACAACGGTGACGTTAATAGACACAATATGCGGTATTGGAGCAGGGAGAATCCACATTGGCTACGGGAAGTGAACAATCAAAGACAGTGGACCCTCAATGTGTGGTGTGCGGTGTTTAATGGGCAAATAATTGGTCCTAATTTCTTCGAAACGAATCTAAATGGTGTAATGTACAATGCATTCTTAAATGAAGAATTTCTCGAGCTGTTAAGGCCCATTCCCATCAACGTACAAAGAGAAATGTGGTTCATGCAAGACGGTTGTCCAGCGCATTACGCTATTGACGTTCGTCAAACTCTAACAGCGATGTTTGGTGATAATTGGATTGCGAGAGGAGGTCCCATCCCTTGGCCGGCTAGGTCCCCTGATTTAACGGTCATGGACTTTTACCTCTGGGGGAGACTGAAAGACATGGTGTATGGAACAGCTCCTACCACTCGAGATGAGATGAAAGAAAGGATACGGTTGGCGTGTAGGCAAATAAATGAAGAAGAAGTACGTCGTGCTGTAAACAACCTTCCTAAAAGACTTTAAATGGTTTTAGAAGTAGGGGGAAGGCATTTTGAGCATCTGTAAATAGTTTATCCAGTAGCACCTAAAAATAATGGTAACTTTTGAAATATTTTATACACAAAAAGTTTGTTTATAGTGGTTTTGTAACAAATGTAACATAAAGAATATTTTTTTAAGACAAGTTCTTTATTATTGTAGTTTTTATAAAATAAGATTTACTCTATGCATGGGACTGTTAAAGGCCGGACCATAGTTCTAGGTGTCTGGCTGACGCATGCGTAATAACGAATTTGCATTTAATCATATGTTAGCCCAAGTTTTGACAGATGGGGAATTAACACAGCAAATTAATGCGCATGCGTCAGCCAGACGCCTAGAACTATGGTCCAGCCTTTACCACCATGTTTAACAAATAACATGCGTTTTAATGTGGAAAAACATGTTTTTTGTTGATAACTCGAAAACCAAAATAGATACGCATAAGGTTTAAATTTTAAAGTTTCTTAGAATTGCAATACCTTTAAAATGATATGCTATTTGACATATGGTGCTATTTGAAATTTTTGAGTTTTGGCTATGTACATATTTTCAAAAACTGATATTTTTGAAACTTTTTGTTTTTGAGATAATATTGAAGTGTTGCATATCAAAATAAAGCTTAGCTCATAAGGAATGCGATATTTGAATCAGAATCAAGATATCTGCATTTTTAAGAAAAATACAGGGTATTCAAAAAAATACTAATTTTTTCACAAAAACAGCCGCCATTTTGAAATGAATCAATAATAATCAAAATCCGATTCCGCCAAATGGTTTGGATTGAAAAGAGCTTTAATTTGATGTACAACATGATATACGTTTGTATTTGATATTTCGTAGATTCGGACTAGTGACCCTCAGTTTCTGGTACACCCTGTATTTAAAAATCGTTAAAAATATTTTTACGTTATTCCTTGGGGTTGGTTTAGTGGGAAATAATTTTATTTCATCATCGTAGGACCAACGGTTTGTCTGAAATCAATACTGGACAACTTACGAGATTCACCCTGTATATGGTTTTTGTGTAAGTGGATAATCACAGCTGATCATTAGTTCATTTTGCTTATTAATGTACTGTAATGTACAGTAATGTACTGTATTGTAATGTACTGTAATGTACTGTATTTACTGTTCTGTAGTGATATTTCCATAAGAAAATCGTTGGATCTTTGAAGTCCAGTGGGGCGTAGCCCACGTAATTTTTGACATTTCTGATACTTTTCCCACCGTCCTTGGCCCTTAAGCTTTAAAATGAATCGTCATAACATAACTTTACTTCTTCCTAGCTCGAGATATTTTGTGGGGACCGATTCGCTTACGGAATTAAATATATAGAATAGACAATGCAATAAAAAAGAGCCTAACAACACCAGTAAAATGTTCAATAGTATATTATAGATTTAGTATGAACTATTTCAGAGTGATAAAGGTACTACGCCTGTTTATCGTACTTGGAGGGCAGTATTGTTGTATGAGAAGATAGCAGAATGGGAGGAGCAGACACACAAAAAAACTTGTGTCTCCAACAAATTTAAAAAACCTTTGTTGCTTAACTTACAACAACTGTATTCCCAACACACTTGTGATGCAAATTCCACGTATGCTTTTTTACTTTCTCCCCCTATACATAGTATATGGAGAAAGTATTGTTTTCGTAAAAATTTTCGAATTTGAGTTGTTAGTGGAAATATTTGTTTTGGTGCTCCCTGAACCCAAAAAAGTGGTTTTTACGTGATGTCTGTCTGTGTGTGTGTGTGTGTGTGTGTGTGTGTGTGTGTGTGTGTGTGTGTGTGTGTGTGTGTGTGTGTGTGTGTGTCTGTGTGGATGTTTACAGAGCTAGAGCCCTAACCTATGGGCCGATTTTTATGAAATTTGGTATGTAGGTACTAATCCACGATATCTCCAGGTGTTTTTTTCATTTTTTTTTATTTTTGATTTTTAAGGGTAATTATCCCCCAAAAACCGCCAATAAACATGAAAAATCCAAATTTCTCAAAAACGGCTCTAACGATTTTGATTAAACTTTCGTGGTTTGTAGAACTTTAGGTTTGCAACAAAATGACACCACCCGCATTTCTTGAAAGATTCGGGTTCAGAAATTACAGGACTTAAAACATCCAAAATTCAATTTTTTTGGATTTTTTATAAAAAATCATAAATGTTAAAAAAGATTACTATTCACCATTAAAAAGAGCTCAAAAACTAAATAAATTAGTATTTTAAATTACTATTCTACGATTGCTAGTTACGGAGAAAATTGAAATTTTCATTTAGCGGTAAACACAGTACGTTGTCCAATGTTATTCTTATGGGGAATACAAATATAACTATTTCTCTCTTATTTACTGATCAATTTCATTAAAATTTGATATGCAGGTCAAGTTAGCATTGACCAACAGATGATGTTCGAAATGTGTTGCTATTTAACCCTGGGGGGGCAAGGGGGCATTTCCCCTCTCAAAACCACTGTGTGTAGCAACGGACTCTATAGTGCCTCCCAAAAAGGGATTTGGGTGGATATTTCTGAAAACAACTATTTTAGACAATTTTCTGTACATTTATCTATACTTCATATTCTATATTTAGTAAATAACAAATATTTTTGTCATTAAAGTTTGGCTAAAAGGGAGAAAGTATGTGTCAGTTTCCTGATACCGTTTATTGATTAAGGTTATTTTCGATTTTTTGTGTCTAAAAGTAGTTAATCAGCGAGTGTTGAATTTTAATTTTCATTAGTCATTGTTTTTAGGGCATTTTCCAGCGCACGGTAAAGGGTTAGGGAACACTATGTAAGACCCCCTTGAACCCCCTGAACATGTATTGGGGGTTGCTCCAATTATTTAATTTATGTATAGGTGAATTTTGGAACATTCGACCAGTTTAAAAACTATAATGAAAGTCAATTTGTTCTTTAGTCACTACATCAAGGCCTCTTGTATGCAGAACTTCAAACTTTCTAAAATCTAAAGTCACTGCCACTGTCTCATGTTCTTAAGAATAAGAATATTTTATTGTTGATCAACTCAAATATACACAAACGATTTTCAATATACATACAATCCTTACAACAAGAAAGTATTTAGCAATAATTTAACGTGTATATATATATGATTGAATTCAATTATCTTTACTTAACGGTTTATAATCAGCACCTGGGAGATCAGGGAGGTTTGTTCGGAGAAGATCAGTCAGTTTATTCAATGGGCCTAGAGTAAATTTTTCACCAGGACGTCCTCACGTTGATCAGATTTGCTTAGCACTCAGTCGCCTCTTTTCTGAATGAATAAGGTAATTCCAGTTATTAGAATATCTCAATGTCCCTTTAGGCAGTGGCGGATCTAGAAACATTTTTTGATGGATGGCGGGGGGGTGTAATTTAACACATTAATGTAATTTAAGAACATTTTCAGAGTGATAAAGGTAATACATCTGTTTATTGCACTTGGAGTACAGTATTATTGCTTTACTAAGTTTTGGCTGTGTACATGTTCTGATATTTGTGTTTTAGGTAACTCTAAATAGATATTAACTTATTTACGCTGGATAAAAAGTATATTTGAATTGTCAGTGTATATTATCAGAGTGAAAATATACATAAATTTAAACCAACTTGAGGAACGCTTTGAATTAGGACATATTTTGAAAATGTGCCTAGAGAGTACCTAAAAATAAATCAATAAAATTGAAAATCGATATCATAAAATTCCCAACAGCATTGTCAAAAGCCACTTGTTTTCAGGAGCAGACATCTAATTGTATGGCGCTGCAATTAATTTGGCATGTAACATCTAATTGCATCTCTTCAGTGTTTAAATCTAAGAAACAATAATTCTTTTGAGAGAGACAAAAAAGTTTTAATTAGGCTTAAAGATTATGCTAGAAGATATTTGAGTCTCTGAAAAGTTGGATCCCTGCTTAAGAGGCTTTAAGGCCTGTATTTCGAACTATAAACACCAACAATCTTTTTTTGAATTTGTAAGAAAAACAACAAATTGAAAACACCTATAAAAAACTGTCAATAACATCAACAACTAGCGACTACCGCACACCCAAGCGTCGGACTAAGTGGTACTAAAATGTATTATACTCTCATTGTTCTTTTCCACTTTTCGTCCGACTAAACAAACACATCCGTCCGTTACCGGGTATTCATAGGCCTTTGACACAACATAGTCCTCACCAATTTGCAGGGGCAGATTGAAGAAAGTCTTCCATCCTTACAGTCCATTCTTAATTATGCTGCTGCTGTCAGATGACAGCAATGTAAAGGTTAGTGCAACAGTCAAACTATTAAACTATGAATGATGATAAATCTGGGGTCCCTATTATGCAAGGCGACCGTCGTACAGCCGAACACACGAGACACGGGACTGGTCCTTCTAGTGTAATAAACTCTGTGGTAATAATTCTTATCCTTCAATATTGAATCTGATAATCTTTCATGTTACCTCGAAGCATTTTGAGCAGGTCTCATTTCAAGTCATTTATGCCTTATCAAGTGGGTCTTTAAACACGTTTTGAGTTAAAACAGATACGTTATTAAATGCAGTGGGACTGAAATAGTTTCACCGTGCTGAAACTCACGGAAAATTTCACCGTGCTGGTCAATGCTTAATAGCTCACTTTTGCTGATAACAAACAACAAATTTATGTACACAACAAGTAACAACACGTTACCAGTTTGTACCAATGTTATCTCAGTTTGTTAACTTAAGAAACAATAAACGCAGAGCCACTTTTAATGGATGCTGGGATTTTATGTCATACTGTAGAATTTGTATCATCCTACTTACTCTTTCAACAAGGTAAAGCTAATTATAAATTGTTAAATAATTAGTTGATTTTACTTCTTTATATTTTGCCTTCTTAACAAGTTTTAACGTTTTATACAAAATCCTTAAAACTTCAATTTTGTTTCAAAAGTAAAAACAGCTTTTACCCACGTTAAAACTAACCCTTAGGCATTGCCAGTGGAGATACGAATATAAATCACAGTAGATCGAAGTAGATGTGTAGAGTAGCGCGTGCGCACTGCTGTCGGTGTTGAACGGTGTTGGAAGGTCGGAAGGCAGTAGTACGGGTATCGAACCAACGACACACAACACCTGATGGAGAGATGGCTCACTGAGCGGCGCCTGTGGCTGTTCGGCAACAACCTGCCTCTGCTGCCTAGAAGGTAAAGGACACCACTCATTGCGACAGTACAAACATAATATCATCAACTTGGCTCTCACCATTTCAAAGAGCCTCTAAGTGACATTAACTGCATCTCTAAAAACAGAGTTAAGTATAGTCAATGCTCTTTAACCTTTTCATTTGTAGATAAAATATATCTAATGTGACCCACCTAATAAAGATACATTTTTGTAGTTCACTAAATAGGTCGATTGTGGAAATTAATTCTTACAGTTGTGCTACGCGATATTTGTCAGATAAGTGTAAATTATGTAACCTTAACAAATCTTAATAAACAATAAAGACCATTATACATTTACTAGAAACACCCACAAAACAAATATAACAGTCTAAATGACAATCGTTTATATCATCATAGTTTTATGTTTTACGTGATGAAGTTTTACAAAAAGCAATGCAAATTAAGAAGAAAATTAGTGAAGGACATTCTTTAGCAATTTTTTATAGGAATTCTGTCGATCTGCATTAACTTTTCATTGAATATTTCTTCCCAATATTTCAGCCTTATATTAATGTTATAATACAGACTGACTCAAACTCAAAAAACACCGACCCTGTGTACAATATCTCTACAACAAATTGAGAAATTAGAACAATATTTTTCTATTTTTCTGTAAATATAAATTTGTTTGTAACAGGCATAAAATATAAATGGCATATACAAGTATATATAACAGACATAATATAGACAGGCACAAAATATAAATTTGAGAGGAGTGGCCCTAAATGTTTAAATAATGTACACCCCTAACAAGGGGCCATTCATTTAAAAGGCCTTGAATCATAGACTCGAAGTCGATATCTTGTTTCTATCCAAAAGAGGTGCGATAGAAAGAAGTTCTTTTTAGTTATTATTTTTGATTACCTTGTGTTTTCACTACTAATAAGGTTTATAGTAAATGGTTAAGGTTTTATACTAAATGTTAACTTTATTAACATTCGTGGCATATATTTTTGAGGTTTTTGTTTTTGTAGTACCTCATGTAATAAATTATTTAAATGTTCGATTTTAGGGTACAATTCTCGCATCAATGTTCAGGTTATTAAAGTATACATCATATTTTCAAAATCCAAAGGACTGTGCCCCAACACATTTTAGGAACGGGAGCAGGACCATGTATAACTGTGGTGCATTACAAATATCTTCCTCCAAAACATCAGCTTAACCGGTCCAGCATTTGATATATGACGGTTAACTTGGAAAATTTGAAGGTTGTAGTGAGGTAGAGCCCAGCCATAATTTTGATAGGACAGTAGGATTATCTTGGTAAATATGCAAACAACGTTTCACATTAATCGGCGGTGCTTAATAAGATTATAATGGGAACTCTGAGAGCCTCTGTGGCAAGCTCCAAAGGATTTTAGAAATATAGTAAGCCTATCGTCAATATCATTATAGATCATCGTCGCTTACCATTATTACGTACTTATACTATATTTCAGTTTAATTATAAAAGCGAAGCCCCAACAAGTTTTGGGTAGGAAGTAGGCTTATGTTTAGTTTTTGGTTTATTACCTTTAAATGTATACCTCTGTTTTCCTTTCGTAAAATTAGAAAAACAAGGATGAAGGCCAGTGGGGCCGGAGCCCCAGAGGGTGTTTGGATCGTCGGGTGTAGACCTTTGCCTTGGCTACTCACATACGTTACATAATTAGCTACCTATGTATAAAGCCGTACCACCTAGGAACTTTTGATAAAACTATAGTCCAACCATATAACCCTAATATTTTTTAATGAAAGGTCTCAGTGAGAAAATATTAGTTTCTATTAAGTTACAAAACACTCCTCCCAAGACCATAAATTAAATAAAAGCTTCAAATTAAAACACCCTTTGTAACACTGGAATTAAATCAACTGTATGATTTGATTAGACTATAAATCAGGTGAACAAGCGAAGCTGTTGGGAAAAGCTATAGTTTTCCTAGCAAGTATCAACAACCCGGTCTGGTAGTTGACGCACGATGGTAATGCATTAAACATACACACTCAATGATTACCAGTGAAGAGCGGATGCTTAGGAAGGAAAATTTACTCTTGAATGTGTGTCGATCTGTAATTCCGATGTATAGTAACGTTATCATTAGTGAATTCACCGCCGGCGCCGGTCACACCGTTCAGCTTCCTGGCTTCTCCGGCATATCCGAATCTAATATTTCGTGTCCGACCGGTATACATTCTACTTGATCGTGTAATGTAGTTGATTTTATTATATAGTATAATTAACTGTCTTCAGTGGAAACACTCGAGGCTTTAATGGAAAGCCTTGACTTTAGGAAAAGGGTCCTAAATTAAGAAAAAAAAAAAAACTAAACAGGAATCCAAAAGCTATCAAAAATCCTATTAATGGATCTTCAAAGCCTCCTAAATGGAAGGAATCGTTGGTAGAGTTGCCTAATTTGACACCAAGCATCGGTTCAATCTCATTCGGATGGTTGGTTTTGTATCTAGCAAAGAGAATTGAAGCGTGCAGGAGTGTGCAAACAAAATCACGAGCCAAAATTACAACGTTGCTATAAACATTTGGAAACAACACTCATCACGGTTTTAATCATTGAAAACTAAATTCTATCGGGGTTGAATTTACTTTGTTTGAAATTTACTACGTTTTAAAAATATAGATAAACTAGAATTTCCCTTGTGCAGCTTATTGATTTGAGTTAGTTGAGCTTGTCGCTAGATGGTTCCCCAGTACGTTAATTAACTAATAAGTGAGAATCGACCATTAAATTGAAGTATTTGTGGTTTTGGATTCGTAGGTTATTTTTCGCATTTAGCGGTGAAGGTAATTGAAAGAATCATGGTTCAATCGTTGGTTTTGATCTATACTAATAAAGTAGTTGTGCGCGCGCGTGTGTGTGTGTCTGGACCTTCTCCTAACCTTATAATGCGCAAAATTGTATTCCCAGCTTTGCAAGTAAATGAAGCTAGGAGTATCAGAACAGCCAAAAATCAATGTTTTTGAGTTTTAAAAGTTGTTATATGGAATTTCACTTTCCTCACGTCAGCGTGCTGCGTGCGAACTCGTTTAATCTTGGGTTCAAATAGGAAAACTACCTTATGGATATTCATTTTTATTTGAGCTAATGAAAATACAATCAGTTGATATTGATTCGTAGTAGTTCCACGGGCTAAAGCCAGAATGCAACAAACATAGTCATAGTTTTTATAAATCATTTGCGGGACGAAGTCTGCGGGTAACAGCTAGTAAGAATATAAAAATAACAACTTCGTTACAACTTGACTCATCAAAATTACGATTTAAATTAATGTATCGTGTATAACGTGTATTACAACCGCATGTTGGTTATATCCAGTGGATGTATCTAGTGAAATTATTGGGTTATAGATCAAAACTTGAGATTCTATTGCGCATCCAATTGCGACATAAAAAAGATAACTTTTTTGCTCAATTCTTCTTTGTTGGGCAACTACAACCAAACGTAGACGCACTTTCATACATGTGACAGGGCAATAAAGACCACTGAAAGGGCGAGCCAAAGGGATGTTATAGGAGTGGTGCGTGCCTACAATCAATGCGGGAGCCTGGGCGGCACAGAGTACGAGGTACGAGGGACAGTCCTGTTATTTTTACGATCTACCTTAACGATACAGGAACTAATCTTTATATTCCATTACAGTAATACGTTATTATAGTCTCTGTGGATATTACATATATAGGTGTAAGTTGTTCAGAAAGTATGGATTCACCTTTTAGTTTTAAATATTTGGATCGAGGTTAAAAGTGGTACTTCGATGCAAAACCTAAAAACATGTTTAGAACGCACCTAACAATGTATTGACTACTATAAAAATGGCCCGTATGAAGTCAGGATCAAATCTGAAATTCATTGAATGTATTCATTGAATTATACATCTAATTGAAGGCCATGGTACAAACAGGTTTAATTTTTTAAACGTGGAAGTAAGAAGGATAATAGAAGGGTGTTACCATTCCAGTAGCTAGCAGTATTTATATTTACATTATGCCTGAAACATCGGTTCTCCCTGTTTTGCTAACATTTTTTATATTAACAACTGTCAAGTATGGAATTATTTAATCAACTAGTGGCTTGAAGGGGCAATAGCCCCTAACCTTGCTCAGTGGAGGAACACTTGTCAGTTCGTAAACAAAATAGACACTTAATCACATGCTTTAGTGTAAACAAAGCAGACGTTTTCAAACTCTCATGCTTTTCTTATGGGGGATGTTTTACGTTATTTCTTGTTCGCTGGTCCCTTTTGGAAATACTGCTATTTTTCCCGGGTCCCGGTTATGGACGGGATCAAGACCTTTAATTAGAGCCGTCTCCCATCATCCTGCAATTTGCCAAACTCTCACAATTTTGACTTAAAAATTTCGCTTACAAAATTATATATAAAGATTAGTGTTCCTCCATAAGATTAACATTGAAACTTTGAAAGCCTGTGAGGCGTAGCCCTGAGGGACGACGAAAATTATAATGGGTTTTTGCTCATCTACAGGACACTCCCTTCTAACGGTATGCGCGAATTTCTCCTACGATGCACACAATCTGAGAAAAAACGAGGACAAGTTTTGTGCTTGCCTATTAATATAAACTAGAGATCGCCCAGTGGTCGAAAATTCGACCAGAAATATTGAATTATGTTTTAACAAATTACTTATTAAAAATCTGTAATTCATTTTTAACCTCAACTTCCCGTCACTTCTTCTTTCGACCCTGCCAGTTAAAATTCGTTGTATAGGCATTTCAGAAGTAATTAGACCAAAGGTTCTGCTGACTTGAATGTCACTAATTGAAGATGTTATTTGATTGTCATTTCTTAAATTTACAACAAACAAACATAATTAGTTTCACATGACGCGCAGACTTTTCACCACCAAAAAAACAAAAATAAATAGTAAAAAATTGTGCAAATCACTATTGATGATTAAATTTGGTTTGTTTTTGCTTATATTTTATATTTCAACATATGATTGCTTTTTAACAATTTTTTACCACTTAAGTTGCGTAATAATAATTCAATGTAACATTCTTTTTAGCGAATTTCCCCTATAGGGAAGAAGCTATTACCGTAGTCGGCATGGTAACACCTAGGCCCAGGACCATGATAACTTTTCGTTTTGAGGTCCCCAGACCCCAAAAACACCATTCGTTCAAAACTGTATATATATATAACTGTATATATATATATATATATATATATATATATATATATATATATATATATATATATATATATGTCCGTGAGCACGATAACTCTCGTCAAATTCATCCGATTTTTGCGAAATTTGGTATAAACGTGTAAAGCAGCATTTATGACTTTAAGTTCGAAAACCAGACAGATCGACCTATCCGAAGGGGTATTTTGAGGGGGTTTTGTACCCCAAAAATGGGTTTTTTGAGTTTTTTACATATAATTTTTGAAAAGTCAAATTTTAGTTTTTTTCCATTGGAATCAGCTCAGAAAGACGCACAATTTGGTGTTTTGATCATTGCTCTACGTCAAATGGTTACAGAGATATTGAAAGTGCTAAACACAGTACGTTGTCCAATGTTATTCTTATGGAGAATAAGATAAATTGTATATCTCACTTATTTATGAACTTTTCCTGATGAAACTTGGTATATTGCTTCATATCGTTGTGGTCTATTGATATTTGCACTAAAAAACATTTGTTGGCCAATAGTTCCCGTAGCAGCAAACCTGCGTACTCAGCCCCATGTTACTCTTATGGGGAATAAGTAACGTGTTATCTCCCTTAATTGTGAACATAAATTAATAAAATTTGGTATGTGGCTTTACCTACTTGAGTTGTATTGATATTTGTATAAAAGCCCATTTTTTGTGTTCCTTGCTTCAGCAAACCTGCATACTCAGCCGCCATGTTATTCTTATGGAAAATAATTAAAATGTCATAAATCGTTTATTTATGAATGTATATTGATGAAACTTGGTATGTGGCTTTATGTGGTATTAAGATACATATATATGCATTGGAAATTCGCTGAGTACGCAGGTTTGCTGCTACGGGGGTATTTCCTTATCAAATGGTATGATCAAGTACTCTATGCACAGTTTTCAATGCACGCTGCAATCTAACATGTAATTTGAAAGTTATATTTTTATTTCGTCGTTATTCCGTAACCAACGTGGCAACCCACTAAGGCCAATGTTATTTTTTTAAATTTCAAATTAAAATTAAAATTTCATTTCTCAGAAACTAATGTAAATTACAATGGTATTGTGCACATCTACAGAAAAATATATTTCTAACGGTGTGCTTAGATTTTTCCTACGATGCGCACGAGCTGAGGAAAACGTACGACAAAAATCATGCTTGCCTATTAATATATACTAAGGTACCAATAGATATGTACTAAGGTTACCAATGAAACCACAATAATAGTAGACAATTTTAACAATTGTTCTACAATAAAGCCCTTACGAGTAAAGCAAATTGACGGATAAATTTGGAATTTTAGGCACATAGATATAAGAATAAAAGAAGAAACAGTGTTTTATTTTGTACAAATAATGTTATCTTTACGACAAAGAAACTGAAAATAGACCCATAAAACCTTGGTCATGTATAATTATGGCCAGCACATACTTTACACCTGTTGATGTTGATACAGAGCAGAAGATAAAACTAACTATACCATACTAACTAAAAAGAAAACTATGTTTATAATTAACATTAATGAGTTTAGGTTATTAATGATAATGGTTACAACGAACATCCCCACAAACTTAGTTTGCACAATTATTTCAACCATTTTTATTTATATTATTTGTTATTATTTATTTATATTATTTCTTTTATTATTTTCGGCGATTCTCACTTATTTATTTGTCAATATGCTGTTGGTGCAATGTTACAGCGATTCAAGAGTGTTATGGCTCAATTATTGATTGGTACTGATTAAGGGAGATATGGCGACCCCACAAACAGAAACATCCTTGAGAAATATACATACAGATACTAAAGAACAGTGTTTGCGTATACCGAGGAAAAGCATATTCCCCACTCTAAACGAAAAAAAAACTAAATGAAATGGAACGAACTCTAAACGAAATGAAAATGGAAACAGTGTTCAAAAACATTTTCATGTCACCATAAAAGGTTCATTGAACTACCCTTGTATATTATTTAAGCACATTTGCATATTACAATTTTGAAACAAAAGCTGAAATTTCAGCAGAGAGCGTAGATGGCGTATTGCGGCAAAAGTGGCGTGAGTCCAGTATGCAAATCCGAGATCTCCCCCCAGATACGAACAGTCCGTGCTCGCAAACCTTCGTTACTTCCTCTTCCGGTTATAACCACTTAAGGCACACTATTTAAGAAATTGCTTATTGTAAAAAGAATATTTTCCTTATGTTAATGTTGTAGTTTACTTTTTCTTACATTTGAAGTGCTGAATTACAACAAATCGCTCTAGTGAATTGGGGCAGGAACGTCGAGTGCCACGTCGCCGTCGCGTCGTTGCAGAGGCGCTTGGGAAACGCAGTTTAGGACAGGAACGTCGAGTGCCACGTCGCCGTCGCCGTCGCGTCGTTGCAGAGGCGCTTGGGAAACGTAGTTTAGGACAGGAACGTCGAGTGCCACGTCGCCGTCGCCGTCGCGTCGTTGCAGAGGCGCTTGGGAAACGTAGTTTAGGACAGGAACGTCGAGTGCCACGTTTAATTCATCAGTAGTTAAAAATGTGTGATAGAAAAGTCCTGGAACGGTTTAATATTTTGTAAACCACGATAGCTAAAGCAATACAATTTGGTATATAAATACTACACATAAAAATCTACATTTTGAAGCAACTAGGAGTTTTTTTATCACACTGTATAGTATCTCGGCCAAAATATAATAGTTAAATAATTTAAAATGAAACTATTAAGAAAAATCTAAATTCGAATGAGTCTTTTAGTTTATGTAAATTCTGGAAACGTAAAAACAACAAAAAATACATCACATAGTTACTACATCATTTTTTTGAACCAATTGACACTTCCTCATTAACCTAACTAATCGCTTTGATTTTTTGTAATTTTCTACTTTACGAAAAACTTATTAAAAAAATAGTCATGCATACAATAAAATCGTGAATATTGATCATAAATGTCATTATTACAATCGTAACATTAAGTGTCACGGGTACAGTCATGACGTTAGTATATAATGACATTAAGAGACACGACAATCATGAAGTTAGTACAATCATAGCGATATACGTGACACGAGTACAGGTCATGGCGTTAGTACATCATGGCATTAAGTGACACAACAATCTGTCGTTAGTGCAATCATTGCATTATGTGTACAGTGTTCGTAAGTTTGACATCTAGAAGCATCGGTCCACCTGGTATCTTCTTCTATATACATTTATTTCATAATCAGAGATTTTTATACTGGAACTTATTTTTGCAGTTAACTGATTTTGAATTAGTTAATGTCGCTGTATAGAGTCCAGCCTAAAGTTGTTACCATCCTATTTTCAAAAGGTTTGAACGCAAGAGAAGCCTTCAGAGATCGTTCTTTGTCCATAATATTAACATTGGAAATGGTTTTAATTCATTTGATTACCAAAACAGCTAATGATCCATTAATATCTAATTAAAGTACGAACAGATGGGCACAGTTAAATTTAAATTATTTTAAAATTTAAGTAAAATTATAAAATTTGTGTATAATGTTGTGTCATTAGTGTGAGTGAGTGGTTAGCCCAGAGATGTAAAAGAGCAAAGTGAGTTTACTTTACCTATTGTAAGAACACCAAGGTTGAATTCCGAGTCAATAGTTGACAAGAGGTTTACTCTCTAGAGAGGCATAGATAAAAGAGACACGATAGCTAAGTTAGTAGAGCTAAATAGATATACAGACCGTTGGTGTTTTTGTCAAACTTTGTTCGATTTCGAACAACATATTTTCTAGTTGCTATTTTCGTAGGAAAGCTTAAAATAAACACATGTTAAAAATAAACACTATTCTAAAAATTACTAGGCAGAAGTTGTGACCAAACAGTAAAACACCGAAAAATTTACCATTTAAACGCCGAAACTGTTATCTACTCGTAATTCCCGTAACTTTTATATAAAGTGTTTTGTTTTTGAAAATAAATTGGCATAATGTAGAATATATTGTAAAACTAACTTATGAGAGAGATCGACTTTCTTGAAAGGTTCTGTCAGACAGGAATGTTTACCAAGTGCGTAATCTTTAATGCACACCTCTCTGGGCAAGTAGTGTAAATTGGGGCTATCGATAGTGGATACAGTATTATGTTATCGAAACTAAGTACGTCATATGCTCATGCGTATCAATTTAAAGTTGTTTTTGAAAGATGGACTTAGAAACAAAGGTTTATATGGTCTCGGCCTTATAGAAATAATTTTTTCCCTTGGAGAGATTAACTAATATCTTAAGTAATACAAACAATACTGCTGTAATTGTTCAAGTAAAACTATTACTATAGAAAGTAAAAACAAGTGATAACTAATTCACATGCCCTCTAACTTGTAACACCACAAACAGAACTATAGCCATGTTGGATGAATCACACTCTCTTATATTCCAATCATTCATTCAAAATAAATATGACTCAAATTTATATTCACTCCGATGGCAAATGCAATTTTTATTAAAACGCGTTTCCAATGTAAACCAAGTGCCCCGTTTACGCGATCTGCTTTAGAACAGAGGAGCAGATAATGCCTATTTAAAATCTTAAAGTAATGTAATTACAGCTTTATGATATAATCTTGATATTCAGAAACTCATGTTCAATTTTCGATTAGCCTACCTAGTTGTAGGTGGATATTGGATACTCAGATACGGGTGGGTTGACGAAGAACTCAACAAGGTTATTGTTTAGAGACTTAACCGTTCCTAAAGAGATAGCGGTTAAGGATAGCGGTGGGGGTGTCGACGAGACGGCTCCGGCTGTGGGTAGATTGTTTAGTGGCGGAGCGTCATGGAGACCGCCTTGACCGCAGTGGCCACCGGTCAACCATCGATCCACACAATCACCACTACAACTGTCCAGTTGCCGCGATGCCATGGATATCTTTAGACGTCTGAAGAACGGTTTGCTAAATCGAGAGAGGTAAACATTGACATCCTTGTGTCTTTAGTATGTATTATATAAACCCCATTTACATTATTCGTTTTCTATAGGAACGCCACCGGCCGGCGCCGGGCCACCGGTGGTATAACCTCTAGAGTATTTTGTGTTTAAAATTAATTGAGAATTCAGGATTCCTTTTCCTGATTGTTAACAGAATGTTTATTTTTAACTTCGAAAGATTTTTCTATGCCAAATTTTATTATGTTCACGATCGTGACAACTGAAGATTTCTAGGAGCACATCGAGATAACTTTAGTTAGTTTAGACTGAACTCTAAACGTTTACAGACAGCATGATACATGAAAATAAATAAGTTATACCTTTAACATCGATCGAGACTGGGAAATACAAATTTGTTTTAAACTTAATTATTCACTTTATAGTGGCAGTTACTTTAAACTGACTGATAAACTTAATTTGAATGGAAATGCGGATGAACCACCTTGAAACTATTTGTAGGTAAACAATATAACGATATATTTTTTAGCAGAAAAGACAACCTTATACAGCCTTTTGCCTGACAGATTGTAGAGTTCAATCATGCAAATAATATGCATTATCTTATAGCAATATCCCATTAAAGACTCAAGTCAATTCCCCTAATTTACAACTCTGTCCTCCTCGTTCCCCGAAGTATGCGATTTTATATGAGATGGTGATGTTTGTGACCAGGTACCGAGCCTCGTCCAGGCTGATGGAGCGGTAAGAGAAGCTCGGGAAGCTGGGCGAAGGAAGCTACGGGATGGTGTTCAAGTGCCGCAACCGGGAGACCGGCCAGATCGTGGTGCGATGTTGTATAAGATGGTGATGTTTGTGAACAGGTCCCGAGCCTCGTCCAGGCTGATGGAGCGGTACGAGAAGCTCGGGAAGCTGGGCGAAGGAAGCTACGGGATGGTGTTCAAGTGCCACAACCGGGAGACCGGCCAGATCGTGGTGCGATGTTGTATAAGATGGTGATGTTTGTGAACAGGTACCGAGCCTCGTCCAGGCTGATGAAGCGGTACGAGAAGCTCGGGAAGCTGGGCGAAGGAAGCTACGGGATGGTGTTCAAGTGCCACAACCGGGAGACCGGCCAGATCGTGGTGCGATGTTGTATAAGATGGTGATGTTTGTGACCAGGTACCGAGCCTCGTCCAGGCTGATGGAGCAGTACGAGAAGCTCGGGAAGCTGGGCGAAGGAAGCTACGGGATGGTGTTCAAGTGCCGCAACCGGGAGACCGGCCAGATCGTGGTGCGATGTTGTATAAGATGGTGATGTTTGTGACCAGGTCCCGAGCCTCGTCCAGGCTGATGGAGCGGTACGAGAAACTACGGGATAGTGTTCAAGTGCCGCAACAGAGAGACCGGCCAGATCGTGGTGCGATGTTGTATAAGGTGGTGATGTTTGTGACCAGGTACCGAGCCTCGTCCAGGCTGATGGAGCGGTACGATAAGCTCGGGAAGCTGGGCGAAGGAAGCTACGGGATGATGTTCAAGTGCCGCAATAGGGAGTCCGGCCAGATCGTGGTGCGATGTTGTATAAGATGGTGATGTTTGTGACCAGGTACCGAGCCTCGTCCAGGCTGATGGAGCGGTACGAGAAGCTCGGGAAGCTGGGCGAAGGAAGCTACGGGATGGTGTTCAAGTGCCGCAATAGGGAGTCCGGCCAGATCGTGGTGCGATGTTGTATAAGATGGTGATGTTTGTGACCAGGTCCCGAGCCTCGTCCAGGCTGATGGAGTGGTACGAGAAGCTTGGGAAGCTGGGCGAAGGAAGCTACGGGATGGTGTTCAAGTGCCGCAACCGGGAGACCGGCCAGATCGTGGTGCGATGTTGTATAAGATGGTGATGTTTGTGACCAGGTCCCGAGCCTCGTCCAGGCTGATGGAGCGGTACGAGAAGCTCGGGAAGCTGGGCGAAGGAAGCTACGGGATGGTGTTCAAGTGCCGCAATCGGGAGACCGGCCAGATCGTGGCCATCAAGAAGTTCGTGGAGTCAGAGGACGACCCGCTGATAAGGAAGATCGCTCTCCGCGAGATCCGGCTGCTGAAGGTAAGCAGATTGGGTATTTAAATAATTGATCGTGTCAGGGGACACAGTTGGGTTATGTGTGCATGTCGTGTATTCATAATAATATGCTATTTGCTATTTATTTTTGTTTAATGTTTTTCACTCGGTTGTCAAGTTCACAACCAGTGGGTTTCCCAGTGGGTTCACAACCAGCTACGATCCCCAGTTGTTTGGTTGTTGTTTTTGTTGTTGTTGTTGTCGTTGTTGTGTGTTGTTGTTCTTCTTTAATTCACTTTTAGTCATCGTACTTCAAGTATTGGGTCGGAATAATGGCAAACTATAACCCTAAAATGAAATAAAACGATTTGCAATTTACCATGAGGTACAGAATTTGGCGTCTTTCTTATTATTACAGTTATACAGGGTGACCCCGAACCCTCTACTGACCTTTTCAGGTATTATTCCTGGACCATAGACAAACTAATATATCGTATTACAAATTTCCAAAACTCAACCGTTACCCGTACAGCCGCCATTTTGTTTTTTTCCACATAACAATTTTTAATTTGAGAACGGCTTTTTGTAATAAATTTAAATTTAGTGCTTAGCTTTATGACCCAAATACCTAATTCCAAGAAAAAATGTATTTTCTTACAATGTTTATTTTCAAAATTGCGGCCATTTAAAATCTTTAAACATAAATAATATAAAAACTGCATCAGTTAACAAAGTTAAAGTTATTGTGTTTTATTTAGAAAATTTAATTACGTATCTTACGATACCACATTTAAGAAAATCTGTTTATAAATAAGGGATAAAACTCATTTAAGAAATTGTGCACTAAACTATATTCACGGTCATTGTGTAACATCACTGCTAGTTAGCCACAATAATCAGTTGTTTTAATTTTTAGCTGCAATATTCAGCTGATTACAGGTTTAAATTTTTGAACTGAGATTAGAATATTCTTACCAGCTGTAGGATTTCAGATTTTTGCTATAAAAACATACATTTCAAAAATTCCAAAAATTACAAAAACACCAACTTTAGTTAAATCTGAGATTAGTTTTACTATTTCAACAAAATACAAACAATTGTTTTTAAATAAAAATAACTGTTTCCGATACAGACCAGTTTCCGACAGGCCTACAAGCGATGTTCAATATGCCCACCGCCAATTTGATTGCACAGTGTGAAGCGATCCGCTAAAGACTGCCGAGCAGCTCCAATTGTTTTTCTTGAATTACCGCAGCAGAATCCACAACTCCACCAACCAGTTCCATTTCACACTCTACAGGTGTAAAATAGACTAAACCCTTCATTCTACCCATACATAAAAATACAAGGGGGTTAAGTCTAGTGATTATTGCAGCTAAAAATTAAAACAGCTTGTAGCTAACTAGCAGTGATATTACACAATGACCGTCGATATTGTTTAGTGCACAATTTCTTACAAATGGGTTATCTCCCTTATTTATAAACCGATTTTCTTAAATTTGGTATCGTTGAATTTTTAATTGAATTTTCAAAAAAAATCATGATCACTTTAACTTTGTTAATATATGCATTTTTTTGTTATTTAAGTTTACAAATTTTAAATGGCCGCCATTTTGAAGATAAACAAAGTAATTGTTTTCTTGGAATTAGGTCTTTGGGCATAAAGCTATGTACTAAATTTAAATTTATTACAAAGAGCCATTCTCAAATTAAAAATTGTTATGTGAAAAAAATGGCAGCTGTACGGGTAACAGTTGAGTTTTGGAAATTTTCAATATGATATTTTAGTTTGTCTTTGGTCAAGGAATAATACCTGAAAAGGTCAGTGCAGAGTTCGGGGACACCCTGTACGGTAATTTTAATAACTTCATTTTGACCTTCACCTTGTTCTTTCAGCTATCTCGATTATATCAAATGAATATCTCTCGATCTATAAGAATAGTAAACATAAATCAATTATCTTCAGCCTTCAGAGCACGCCGTCAACCATCTGATTGTCATCTTGAATATATGTTATAGTACCAGATTACAGAATACAGGAATTCCCAAAATTCCAGTAATTTATTATATAAATAAACAAAAATACCTTATTTTGTTAGAACACAAAATATTGGTTCGTATATAAGATCATCTCAGACAAAATATTTCATAGCTTAATGTAATTTAATAGTTTTTTACTAATAACATTTAAATTAATTTTGCCTTACCTCGCAGCATGCCAATTTTAAGATTGAAGTCAAGGAGTTGAAACTAAACTATTTAAGATTACACGATTGAAGTTGGAACCAAAGTTGGATTGTCCTTTCCTTTGCGAAAATAAATCAATGATATGATGAGTTTGCTAAGGAAGAGGTAAGTCTTCTCTGCAAAATACAAGAATAACCCCCTAATTAAGAATGTTTGATCAGTAGCCTACGCTCTTTCCAATGTCTGAGATCTAATTATTTTCACAACCAAAATAAATCTGGTACCCAGACAAATAAGCTTTCTATAGGTTAGGCTGTGGTTTTAGTGAAAACGTGGTTTATGAAGACAGTATTTGAAAATACCCCCCGTCGCAGCAAACCTGCGTACTCAGCGAATTTCCAATGCATTGATATGTTTCTCACTAGTACATAAAGCCACTCACCAAGTTTGACAAAAAAACATTCATAAATAAGTGATTTATTACATTTTATTTATTCCCCATAAGAATAACATTAGGACTGAGTACGCAGGTTTGCTGCAACGAGGAAGATAAGAAATGAGTTGTTATGCAATTATCAATGTAACTGAACCAGGTGAAGCTACTTACCATGTTTTATTAATTTATGTTCATAATTAAGGGAGATATAAAACTTTACTTATTCTCCATAAGAATAACATTAGGGCTGAGTATGCAGGTTAGCTGCTACGGGGACAATCAACAAAACATTTATTTTTCGTGCAATTATCAATATACCAGTACAACATGAAGCCACATACCAAATTTCATCAATATACATTCATAAATAATCAAGATATCAAATTTTATTTATTCTCCATAAGGATAACATTGGACAACGTACTGTGTTTAGCACTTTGAATATCTCTGCAACGGGTTGACGTAGAATCACAATTTAAACACCAAAATGATTGTTTTGTGGAGCTGAAGTGATTGGTAAAAGAAAATGTGAAGTTTAAAGTAAAATTAACTGAGGAAAAGCCAAAAACCTTTTTCCCATAAGATTAACATGGGAGATTTTATGAGCATGTTTTTTGGATTTTTTCCGCAACCACTTAACCTAGGTTAATAATTCAAAATACCATATTATTTGTTTTTTTAAGCTCTATAACATGGTCTAAACCTAAATTAAGTGTTTTAAAAATTTTAGGGTAAAAAATGCAAAAAACTGATTTTTGGAAAATTTAAAACCCCCATAAACCCCCTTTCCAATAGTCCGATTTTTCTGGTTTTCGAACTTAAAGTCATGAATGTCAGTTTACACATTTGAGCCAAATTTCATTGAAATCGGACGTTTTTTACTCAAGTTATCGCATTCACGGACACATATATATATATATATATATATATATATATATATATATATATATAGATATATATATACATATATATAAATTTGAACGAATAGTGTTTTGGACATCTGGGGACCTCAAAACAAAAAGTTATCATGGTCTCGGGCTTAAGTCTTACCATGAGACCTACGGTAATAGCTTCTTCCCTATAGGGGAAATTCGCTAAAACATACGGCTCGTGTCCCGGTTCTCGTGTATAAGTCTTGTTGTCTGGAAGAGTGTACAAAACTTCTATAGTTTTACTCAACCTTAATGTCTGGATGTCACGGTAGCTGGTTGCAGTGGCGGATCCAAGGGGGGGGGCGAAGGGGGCGATCGCCCCCCCCCTCAAGCTCAGAATGTTTGTATATACTGTATACAAAAATCGTGATGTTATTTACTTTTCATATGGTTAAATGTTTTCAATTAATTCTTTATCGCCAATCTAATTTAAGCAATGCCTACCATAGGTTATTTTTCTAAAAGGTCCATATGATTATTAAAGTTGTGGATTAAACGTAAACAGTTAGTGGGTGTGGTAATTTCGTTCTGGTGACGCCCAACAGTTGGCTGCACTGTCGAGAATGCCCCTTCCCCCGCCTCCTTTTTTACCCGCGAAACCACCCTCGCGTTTCTTCTGTGCCGGTAAACGTCAAAATTAACTTTGAGTTGTCTTGTTGTGAGTGTAAAATGTATAAGAAATGGATAAGTTTGTTATAAAAAGAAGAAAATTGGATGATGAGAAAGGGGTGCAGCAGGCGCAAGAAAAAGCTCTCGAGCCTCAGCCTGGTACTAGTGCAAGTGGTGAAGGAAATTCGTCGTCTGGTCAGGATGAGGTTAGTACAACTAGGGATATCGAATCCATCCTTTCTCGCGATCTTGGCACATACTTGGGGAGTATGTCAGGTCTCAGTGAGCACATTAAATATGAACTTCTAACAAATCATTATATCCCACCAAAATATTACATTTTTCCCTCGTCTGTTCATGTAAAAAAAGGGCGTGAGGAACACAGGCGAGTAAATAGTAGCCACTTTAATAAGTACCCTTGGTTGATCTTTTCAGAAAACAAACAAGGCCTTTTCTGTAAGTACTGTGCCATATTTTGTTACCAGACTTTAGCTGGAGGGCAAAAAACTGTTCCACTTAAAAAGTTGGTTAGTGAACCTGTAAAAAAGTATGCAAAATTGACTGGAAAAGACGGAGATTTGGAGACACATGCGTCATCAAACTACCATAAAACAGCTGAAAAAGATGCGCAGTCATTTATTTTCATGCATCAAAACCCTAAAAATGCGGTGATTAATCTTATGGACGAGACAAGAAAGAAACAGGTGTCTGAAAACAGGTCTCGGTTGATTCCGATTATCAAAACAATACTTTTGCATGGAAAACAAAATATTCCGTTAAGGGGACATCGGGATGACGGCAGTCTTTCTGAACTGGATGATGATCCAGTACAAAATGAAGGGAATTTCCGAGCCCTGTTACGTTTCAGAGTCGACAGTGGAGATAGAGAGTTAGAAAGCCACTTGACAAATGCAAAGTCAAATGCAACATACATTAGTAAAACCACTGCGAATGAACTGATTCAGATTTGTGGTGAGGAAATCTTATCAGAAATTAAAAAAAGAGTGAGTGAGGCCAAATATTATAGCATAATTTTCGATGAGACAACCGATGTCTCTCACACATCACAACTCTCTTTGGCTCTGCGCTATGTGTATAACGGATGTGTAAGAGAGGATTTTGTGGGCTTCATTGACGTCCACAAGACGAATTACGACGAAACTAACGTTGAAATAGAACCCACAGTGACTGGCGAAGTTCTGGGCAAAACAGTTTTGACGTTTATGACAAAACTTGATTTAAATCTTAAATACTGTGTTGGAATTGGCTGCGATGGTTGCAGTGTTAATATTTCATCCATTAAAGGTGCTGTTGCAGAAATTAAAAAAGAAGCAGCGTATAGCTCATTGTGTATTTGCCACAATCATGCACTTAACTTATCTCTCTCAAAATCAAGCAAAGTTCAGAGTGTCAGAAATGCTCTTGGAACAATTAAAGAAGTTGTCGGTTTTTTCAGTGCATCTGCAAAAAGAAATCATGTGCTGAAAAAAGTCTTAGGCCATAAAATAAGGAGTTATTGTGAGACACGCTGGGTTGAGAGACATGAGACAGTATTAGAATTTCAAGAAGATCTTCCTAAGATTAAAGATACTCTTGAAATCGTCTCGAGATGGGAAGATTCGTCAACTGCTTCCAAAGCAAATGCATTATTGAATAGTATTTCAAACTGTGAGTTTGTCGTCACTGTTTACAGCTTAAGTGACATTTTATCGTCAACTGTGATACTTAGCAAATATTTGCAAAACGAAAATATTGATATGGCTCATGCCAAAGATAAACTAGACCAGGCTGTAAACACTCTTAGTGGAAAACGCAAAGATTCAGAATCATTTTTTTCTTTGGTTTTTGATCAAGCTGAGAAGACGATGGAAACAATGGAAGTAGAAGTTAAGATACCAAGAATCGCTAAGAGGCAAATTAACCGAACAAACTACCAAAGTTCATCTGAATCTACTAATGAGAAAGAAAATACTGTTTCGTATTGGAGAAAGTCTCTATACATTCCAATACTAGATCATGTATTATCTGATTTAAAGGACAGATTTTCAGAGGATGCCATGAAATGTTTTCAAATGAACTATTTGTTACCAGCAAAACATGACTCCATATCAGACGTTAAAACCTTGAAAGAAGCTGTTGAACCATTGTGCAAGAAGTTCTCTGGTTTAATGTCGCAAAATTCGGACACAATGGTCTCTAAACTAATAAATGAAATTCACTCACTCAAGAATTCCAGTGGTTACAGCAGTTTAAGAAAAATTACCAGAGCTATTGAAGTTTATAACAAGTGTGACAGCAACGCCTATCCATTGTTAAAGACACTGCTGCAAATTTTGTTATCTTTGCCAATATCTGCAGCTGCTGCTGAACGTAGCTTCTCTACTTTAAGAAGAGTGAAAACATGGATGAGGTCTAGAATGACGGAGGACAGATTGAAGGGACTTGCATTATTATATGTGCATAGAGACATTGCTATAAACATTGATAATGTTGTCAGCAACTTTGCAAGCAAAAAATCCAGAAAGTTGAACTTTGTTGTTTAAGTAAAATGGCAAAACTTATGCTTATTAATCCTAAAATAAGCTTATTTTCATGACATTTTATTTAAAAGTAATTAACATATTTACTCATGATGACAGTATTTTTGCAGTTCTCAGTTTTTATAATTAGGATTGTTAATTACAGGGTTTCTTATAGCATTGATTTAGGTTTGGCTTAAGCTCAATGGTTGGCTTAAACTGACTCAAGAGAATTATGAATTAACGTTTTATATTTAAACTTATTTTGAATACAAAGTTAGTTTTTTTTTTAAAAAAGCTTTTGAAAGTCAATTTAACTCTAGTTTTTGATTAACGATACAATCTCAGCATTAGTAAATATATATATTTTTTAGTTTTATAATAGTTAAAAAAGCTTTAGGCATACGATTTAGTTGTTTTTTTTGTCAAGCAAAGAATGCTTTAGATTTACGTTTATAGTTTTTTAAAGCAAAGAAAGCTACTTATGTTTTAGTTTCTTAAGTAAAGTATGCCTAGTTTTAAGTTTTATTTTAACTATTGATGACAAAAGCCTTTTTATGTATGGACTTTATTTTTTTAAATATACAGTACAAACTTGTTCCAT
Organism: Allygus modestus; assembly: GCA_963675035.1. Classification (NCBI taxonomy): domain Eukaryota; kingdom Metazoa; phylum Arthropoda; class Insecta; order Hemiptera; family Cicadellidae; genus Allygus; species Allygus modestus. Next base: position 400,494,381 of record OY776111.1, on the reverse strand, counting down.
TAACTCTATATTTTATTAGACCCTTTTTATTCTGTTTGAATATGTCTTCTTTGAGAAATAAATTAAATTATCGTTGTGTAAAATACTAAAAAACACACTGAGTTAAAGACTTTAAAGAACATGTTTTATAATATTTGCTAACTTAAAGGTAAATAGTAAATAAAAAAAAAATTTGCCTATTGTAAAATACAATTGCAAGATTAATATAATTGTAATTAGTTTAGATAGAAACAGGTACTTATTTCAGTTTCAGTTATATTAAAACTCTGATTATCGAAATACAAATTTTCCGAATCGATTTTTGAAGAATTTATAATTGATAAAATATCTGCAATATCTCGGATTCAACAGTGGTAGCGGTAGCTCGAGTGGGCGGGACAGCAAGGTGCAGGTAAAGTGGTAGCATTGGTGCATTGGGTGCGTACGTGACGTTACCATGGCGACGGGAGTTTGTCAGCGCATCCACTGTGCCCACGTGATATTATTAGTCATCGCGGTCTTACAATGCGCAAGAACGCTGTTCTGCCTTTTCTGTCTTAGTTCAGTCACAGATGAACAAAAAGGTTCAGTTTAGGCCTTAGGGCAAGTTGTCTTTAACTTTTATTATTAGTACGAATATTTGGTTACCTTGATATTACAACTATTAACCTTAATTACAAATAATTGGTATTACCCGTAACAATACAAATTACGGTGTTGGCGGGGGGGAGGGGGTACCACCACTAAGTTCGCCCCCCCCCCTGACTCTAAACCTGGATCCGCCTCTGGCTGGTTGTTTTATTGATATATAGCAGTGTGTGCTACTGCGTTTGTTTGGGTTCATGTCCTCTTTCTTCTACTCGTAATATGAGAATGACGTCCATCAGTCATGTAAATGTAAGTTAATTAAATTCAAATTTGGAAAACATTCCCGTAGCAAACCTTTTTCTGCGATCTACTCGGTTTTTGCGAATATAAATACTTTAATGAAGTTTTACTATTAACTTCCATCTTGTAACGATATGTTGATTTCGGTTCCAAATGGTTATCGATCAGTAGATGCTTTAAATTAACGAAATGTATATATTTTTACAAGGGTATTTTACTTGAATATATCATAAGATAAAGAGTGTAAATGAAATTTACTAATTGGAGTATATATATACAAATAGTTGCATATAGCGCGACGAACACACTGCAATGAAACAAAAGTTATATATAAATAAAGAGGAATTCATCAAAGGCGGGCAACTGCAGGCGGTTACTTAGCATCTGACGTCCTTCCTTGTAAAGAAACAGTCTAAACTGCATGTACCTCAAAATGTATACATTAAAAATCAACAACTATAACAGTTAAACCATACAAAGTTTTTAGGGCTACACAAAAATCAAAATTTAAGTTGGAATTTTCACATAGAAAGTGTAATAAAACGAGTAACATCTGGAATATATACATTACAAACAAAAAAAAGTAAAATACCCCGTCGCAGCAAACCTGCGTACTCAGCGAATTTCCAATGTATAATATATGTCTTAATACCAAGTAAAGCCGCAAACCAAGTTTCATAAAAAAATATATTCACATATAACCGATTTTAATTATTCTCCATAAGAATAACATTGGTAATGGGTACGTAGGTTTGCTGAAACAAGGAACAGAAACAATTGGTTTTTATGCAAATATAAATATAATTTAACTAGGCGAAGCCACATACTAAGTTTCATCAATATTCAATCATAAATAAGCGCTATATAACATTATAGTTATTCTCTATAAGAATAACAAGGGGGCTGAGAAAGCAGGTTTGCTGCAACAAGGAACAGAAAAGATGGGTTTTTAAATAATTATCACTATAACTCAATCAAGTGAAGCTACATACCAAGTTTTATTAATTTATGTTCGTAATTAAGGGAGACATTACATTTTACTTATTCTCCATAAGAATAACATGGGGGCTGAGTACGCAGGTTTGCTGCTATGGGAATAATCAACAAAAAATCTATTTTTTGTGCAAATATCAATGTACCAGTACTACGTGAAGCCACATACCAAGTTTCATCAACATACATTCATAAATAATCGAGATATCAAATTTTATTTATTCTCCATAAGGATATCATTGGACAACGTACTGTGTTTAGCACTTTGAATATCTCTGCAACGGTTAGGCGTAGAATCACAATTTAAACACCAAAATGATTGTTTTGTGGAACTGAACAGATTGGTAAAAGTGAATGTGAAGTTTACATTAAAATAAACTGAGGAAAAGCCAAAAACCTTTTTCCCATAAGATTAACATGGGAGATTTTATGAGCAGGTTTTTTGGGATTTTCTCCGCAACCACTTAACCTAGGTTAATAATTCAAAATACTAAATTATTTGTTTTTTTAAGCTCTATAACATGGTAAAAACCAAAATTAGGTTTTTTAAAAATTGTAAGGTGAAAAAAGCAAAAAACTGATTTTTGGACAATTTAAAACCCCCATAAACCCCCCTTCCCATGGTCCGATTTTTCTGGTTTTCGAACTTAAAGTCATGAATGTCATTTTACACATTTGAGCCAAATTTCATCAAAATCGGACGTTTTTTACTCAAGTTATCGTGTTAACGGACACATATATATATATATACATATATATAAATTTGAACGAATAGTGTTTTTGGCATCTGGGGACCTCAAAACAAAAAGTTATCATGGTCTCGGGCTTAAGTCTTACCATGAGACCTACGGTAATAGCTTCTTCCCTATAGGGGAAATTCGCTAAAATGTGTAGTATACAGATATGACAAATTTATTTTGCTATGATTCACAGTCACATTTCATAAGGAATAAAGCGCTCGTTATATATGGCGCTTATTCTTTTTATCTGGCGCAACATCAAATTGCAATTTGAATAAAATGTTTAAACTGCAAAAACTCTATAAGAATATTTCTAAATTTAAGAAAAAATGAAACTGTTTGAAATTATTTTAAATAACTTGGAATTTATTTATAAATGTAATATATGTAAATGTACAATATGTATATTTTTCAATCAATTATGGTAACATTAAAATTCAACAGAAAATATAAGATTGATCACAAATATAATGCTAGAAACAAAATGACTATTGAAAGGCATGACAAATTGTTAAGAAAAAACTACTTGTATGGGAAATTTTTTGAGAAATATTCTAAAAAATATTAGAGAATACACAAACATGATGACATTAAAAAAAATACTCAAGCTGTATTTAATAGGAAATCCATTTTATAACATTGAAGAGTTTTTACAAGCATCATAAGACGAATTATAAAGGAAGACAGATCAAGAATAATTTCAAAATTATTTTAAATTTAATACTAATTAAGTATATTTTATGGTCTATACAAAATTAATTGTATCAACTTAAAATCTCTTGCTCTGGCATGTTGTTAGTAAATAAATAAATATAAACTGTCCACGTTTTCAGTATTTCATACGTGACAATGCCTGTATTGTTATAAATTTGTCCTTTCAAACTCTAAATGGTATTCACTCTTGCAATTTTTGATGGTTTTTGCCCCTACAATAAAAAAAGATTGCAGAGTTACAAAACAGTACATATAATAATTAAATATAGTAATGTGTAATATTGAACTGCAAATGCATAAAACATATTTCAACTAGGGAAACACTCTTTAAACGACGCTTAATTCTTTAGATGACGTTATTCTAAGAAATATTAAAAGCTGACTCAGGGCGAAAGTTGAAAATTCAGGGAAGTTGAAAATGCAGAAATGAATAATTTCGTTTTGCGCAAGAAGTTTGGTAATTACAGATGAAAAAGTGGAGATAGTTGTCGTTTTCGTGCCACCCCATGGCGTGACGTTCTAAGACTCTAAATTAGTGATCAACTCGACAGTCTGTGGTCACGTGAAGATGGGGCGTCAACCAATGAATCGTGCAAGGGTAGCATCCATAAGTCGCGCTATTCTGAGTAAACCCTCCTGCAAGCTGGAATGAGAGTGCACAAGTCCGTGAGACCCAGGTCTCACTGGCAGAACTATCGACCGGTTTCATTACGGATATCATTTGTTATTAAAATTTGAAAAATACGGGGCGTTAAGGCGTTATTTTTTTGTCATTATGTTGAAAAAACTAATGGAGGAGGAGAGTTATACAATCCATTGATAATTATTAACTATCTCAACTCATGTACACATGTTCAAGTGATCATCTGATTTAATACAACTTTATGTCCATTATGTCAGCATTAACCTACCGGATGGTGATCGTGCTGATTAGATATAGAGCCTTATAATCTAACGAGGTACATAATTTCACAATCTTGTCCAATCTATTCAGATAAATCCTGGAAAAAATCTGTACATTTCGTGAAGGTTCGCTGTGAAATACAGCTAGCATTTATTTGTTATTGTCGATTAATTAATTAATCATAGGTCTACATTAGATTATAAAAAGACCACGGAGCGGACAGTTTTATTTCAAAATGTCAACACATATGGTACAGAAACCCACAAAAACAATAACGAAAAACATTGAAAATTGAAGGTCCAAAGGCCTTTATTCGTTGTATGAACTAGGTGAAGGGCGGAAATATTTTATATAATAGGGAAGTAGGAGAGTTACTGATCCGCAAGAAAAATTGTTTGCGTTACTCACTTAATATAGATTAAGAAGTACTTTTTTCGTTTAGTAGAATAAAAGTGCTTTCGTCATAATGCTTCAAAAACTTATGTTTTCAACACATGCTTTGAGATGCTAAAGCAAGGTTTGTAGAGCTTTCAGCACAGGTATGATCATTTGCATAAGAGTAATGTTAGCAGGAAAGATGTCTTACGAGGGCGTCCAGCTGATGCATAAATCAACAACAAAGTATAAGTGTTGCCAACCTTACAGGGGATAATAATGGTACAGCTATTAGCGAATTTCCCCTATAGGGAAGAAGCTATTACCGTAGGTGGCATGGTAAGACTTAAGCCCGAGACCATGACAACTTTTTGTTTTGAGGTCCCCAGACGCCAAAAACACTATTCGTTCAAATTTATATATATGTCCGTTACCGCGATAACTTTTGAAAGAAGCGCCCGATTTTAATGAAATTTGGCACAAATGTGAAGAGTAATATTTAAGTTCGAAAACCATATCGATCGGTTTATGGGAAGGGGGTTTTATGGGGGTTTCAAATTTTCCAAAAATCAGTTTTTTGAACTTTTCACCCTAAAATTTAAAAAACCCTAGATTTTGGTTATAGCCATTTTATAGAGCTTAAAAAAACAAACAATGTAGTATTTTGAATCATTAAGCCAGGTTTAGTGGTTGTGGAGAAAAGTAAAAAAAGTGTCCATAAAATTTCCCATGTTAATCTTATGGGAATACGGTTTTTAGATTTTCCTCAGATAATTTCACTAAAAACTCCACATTTCTTTCTACCAATCAGTTTAGCTCTACAAAACAATCATTTTGGCGTTTTAATTGTTGTTTTACGTCCAACCGTTGCAATGATATTCAAAGTGCTTAACACAGTACGTTGTCCAATGTTATCCTTATGGAGAATAAATAAAATGTTATATTTCGATTATTTATGTATGTATATTGATGAAACTTGGTATGTGGCTTCAACTAGTTGTGGTATATTGATATTAGCACAAAAAAGGTTTTTATTGATTTTTCTCAGTGGCAGCAAACCTGCATACTCGCGCCCCATGTTATTCATAAGGTTAATAAGTAAAGTTTTATATCTCCCTTAGTTATGAACCCAAATTAATAAAACTTGGTATTTAGCTTCACCTGGTTGAGTTATATTGATAATTGCAACAAAAATACATTTCTTATCTTCCTTGTTGCAGCAAACCTGCGTACTCAATTATAATGTTATTCTTATGGAGAATAAATAAAATGCTATATAGGCTATCACTTATTAATGAATGTATTTTTGTGAAACTTGGTGAGTGGCTCTATGTAGTAATGATACCCACATATATGCATTGGAAATTCGCTGAGTACGCAGGTTTGCTGCGACGGGGGTATTTTTAAATTGTCACTGGACATGCAGAAAGAAAGTTTAAACCCATAATCCATTAATGTAATAATACAAATAAATCAAAACAATAATTAGTTTCGTAAAATAACAGCTGATAAAATCATGTTACAGTTAAACAATGTTTATTTTAATCACAATGATGATGGAAATATGGTACTCGTACGATAAATATTGTGTTTCCAGCAACACTGCAGATTGGATTGGTTATCACGTGACCTTACAGCTGTTTTTACAAGGCATCTTACGGTTAACTAGAAAACCTTAAATAAATCGACTGAGCAAACCTTTACGAAGTGTGTATGGACCTTGATGCTAAAGGTGTTCTTTTTACTCCTAGGATTAACAGCTGATGACCTCGACCGAATAGTATCATTTTGATGACGTTTTTCGTCCTATCAGAACATCATTGGATGCCACTTTTCGTTCGAGGTCATCAGCTGATATGAATTATTAAACTTTTCAATAATGAAAACTTGTGTAACAGCTGTTTGTTTAGAGTACCAATAAGATCATAATGGAAGCAAACTTTTAATGGGAAAAAGTAAACAAAATTTAGTTTTTGAGAAATTTTTATATTATTATTGTATGCAGTTTGATGAAAAATATAGATTATCACTAGGACCAACAGTGGCTTATCGATCCTCGCTCATTTTCCAGCCTCGGCTCCGCAGCGTCACTTTTGGTCCTAGTGATGAAATATACTATTTCGTCATACTGCTTCAGAATTAAACAGCATTTACAACGAACCAAATTCTAATGATGCTATTCTAATGCGAACGTCTTCACGAACGCGTGCAAATGTTCCCTGAACTGTATGTGTTCAAAAGTTCGTGCAGCTCCCACACTTCTCGCGAATACTGCGAACATTCGGATTTCGGCCGATGTTTGGGTGTGTTCACGAGAAGTGTGGGACCATATTAACAGCTGTTTGTTTAAGGCGGTTCGTGAGCTGCACGAACTTTAGAATACATCCGGGAACATACGGGACGGAATGTTCAGTGAACATTCGGGAGAATGTTCGGCCGAATGTTCAGGCCTGTTCGTAAGAAGTATGGGACTGCCTTTTGAGTAGCAAGATCAAGGTGGAAAAAACGTTCAAATGTAACCACGCAAACAAAATTTGGATTATGTGGAATTGTTATATTAATATTATTTGCAGTATGGCGAAAACTATATTTCATTACCAGGACCAAAAATGGCTTTTCGATCCTCACTCATTTTTCGGCCGAGACGGAGCTCGTATATATCGTTAAACTGGAGCTCGTTTCGAAAAGCGTCACTTTTGGTCCTAGTGATGAAATATACTATTTCTCCCTTCCGTATTTACGATGTACGTGTCGAAGGAAGAGAAATCAATTCCAATTCTTATCACATGTCGCCCTGTTAAAACAATAAAGAGCTATCGATCACGCAACAATGAATCATTGCCTGCTACCCTTTTTGTTACAAGAGTGGGGTTTATTGGCCTTGTATATATACAGTGTGCCTGAAAACAAACATGACTTTCTGTGCATTTAATTTATTTTAATGTTCTTAGTTGGACCGACGTTTTGGGTTATTTCTGATTATGTTAACTTTTGGTTCGGAGGGAACGTATAACTAATAATTAATTACTTACTACAAAAATTTAATCCGCAATAGAATCAGAGAGGGAACTAGTTAGTAAACATCAATTTCTGTAAATTAATAGCTTCGAGATGGTGTCCTGTCCTTCGCACCAGGGCCAGGTGTTTTGAAAAAAATTGTACCTAATCATTTGCTGACCTAAGTAAAGTAACTCCTTAAGATCATTGGTTAAACATAATCAATGGATAGTTTTCAAACAGCCTAAACGCGCACTATATAGACAGCAAGAGCTTCTGACCGCCTAAACGCGCACTGTAGACAGCAAGAGCTTCTGACCGCCTAAACGCGCACTGTAGACAGCAAGAGCTTCTGACCGCCTAAACGCGCACTGTGGACAGCAAGAGCTTCTGACCGCCTAAACGCGCACTGTAGACAGCAAGAGCTTCTGACCGCCTAAACGCGCACTGTAGACAGCAAGAGCTTCTGACCGCCTAAACGCGCACTGTAGACAGCAAGAGCTGCTGACCGCCTAAACGCGCACTGTAGACAGCAAGAGCTTCTGACCGCCTAAACGCGCACTGTAGACAGCAAGAGCTTCTGACCGCCTAAACGCGCACTGTAGACAGCAAGAGCTTCTGACCGCCTAAACGCGCACTGTAGACAGCAAGAGCTTCTGACCGCCTAAACGCGCACTGTAGACAGCAAGAGCTTCTGACCGCCTAAACGCGCACTATAGACAGTAAGAGCTTCTGATTAATACCAAACACTCATGCAAATTACTAGTTTTAGAGGCCAAAATCACTAAACAAAAACCATTAAATTTTAACAGTAATAAGATCGATTCGGGTATGTAATAAATCGGCTGGTTTAATGTTATTGTGATATTACTAATCGTTGTTGAACAATTAAAGGAAAACAATAGATTAACAGAATAATAAAACACGTGTTAAAGAATACAAATCTTCATGAAATGTAATAACAATTCATACAAATCACACCGAGTAATGCATTATATTGCAAATGATCGGTTAACGTTCATGGGATAAAATGTAATGATGTCGCTGTACGCGGTTAGCTAGTCTTCCTTGTATACTTCTCTGTGAAATAGATTTTAATTAATAATTCGTGTAATTGAGATAAGACAACTATTAGATTTAAAAAAATAAACGTTTAATATACTTCATCCCACATGATTATATTTTGGAAAAGTAGTGATACTATTACTAGTCTGCTTTCCTTACGAGAGTCCCCTAATAGAATTATTGCATTTCAATGACTCATGCTTATTAGAAGGCGCAGAGCACAAACACCTATAATCAATAAATAATCCAACTGCTAGACTCAAATTACATTTAATTTACGTTGTCTCTGTTAACCACTCATTATTCACTTGGATGGGTTCTCATGATTGTTTGACGCCGTGGGCCGAAAAATACAAATGAGAGTATAAATGTTGCAGCAGGCCGGGACGATTGGACGAACTAGACCACGGTAATGTAAGGGTTGCGTGCCTCGGGTATTGGCTTCTGCTTCGTGCGCAAGAAAAATATTTAATCATTTATTTCAAAAGCTATCTTATTTGTGTGGTTTTATAAATTGGTCTCTGCTCTCTACATTAAAAAATGCTCTGTGTATGTTACATCCCGTAATCAAAACATGAACATATCTTTTAAAGGCATTTGCATAAATGTCAAAAGTGTATTGAAATATTACTGAGTCCATGTAAGTAGGCGGCTATTTTTTAAATGTGTATATATTTATGTTTTATCTCAAATCGGTAAATCCTATAACATGTTTACAAGACACAAAAACGCGAAATTTAATTGCAACCTAATATTGAATGACAACAAATAACTGAGCAAATGTATATTTCCTAAAAAAAAACAGGCTAATTTTTGTTAGCATACATAGAAAAAACATATTTTCGTTTAGATAATTTATATTTACTCTGTTATTTTTAGTGAGTTTTTTACAATCTCAGTACTGTTGTTTGTGCGAGTGAATTTCGAAGTTTTTGTGTGTTGGGTAAAAATTGTATAGGCTACGTTTTCGGTTTTTGAGATGTTAGTCTTTAAAAAAATAAATGACCAACATTTTTAAACGGTGAAAGCGAGAAATTTAAAAAGTAATACACAATTAGCATTTGTTATAAATGAATCGTACAAACCTTCAAGCCAGTAGTTCAAATGGACATTAAGATATGATGGTTTAAGTAAAAACCACATACTGCGCCAGATATACAGAAAACTACTCTTAAGCGAGATAGGAGATAGGACAATACGCATCATACAACGAAATTTGTTTGTTTTGATTATAGAATAATGTGATGAAGTTTGTTACCGCTCCTTCTGAACACCCTTGTATATCTTTAACACTGTGAAAGCCAGACTACAACTGAAGATGTATTTATGCAAAATAAAAACAGAACGGGCGGAAAAATCACGACGCAGGTCGCCTTGCCGGGCCAGAGTGTGGTGTGTAGACACCGTCCGATCTATATCGTCCATACATAAGTTCATACGACGCGACACGACGCCGACGCGACGCGCGACGGCCGGACCGAAAACGTATTGGGGTCTTTAATATCATAAGATTTGTGTTTACAAAAACGGCCGTTTAACATGATGTAGATATGCATCTAGGCTAGCGGCTTGTGATATTATTACTTTCTCCCCGGTATATGGAGAAAGTATTGTTTTCGTCAAAATTTTCGAATTTGAGTTGTTAGTGAAAATATTAGTTTTGGTGCTCCCTGAACCAAAAAATAGTGATTTTTACTTGATGTCTGAGTGTCTGTCTGTCTATTGATCTGTCTGTCTATCTGTCTGTATGGATGTGTACAGAGCTAGAGCCCTAACCAATGGTGCGATTTTTATGAAATTTTATATGTAGGTACCTAATCCACGATACCTCCGGGTATTTTTCATTTTTTTGAATTTTTGACTTTTAAGGGTAATTATCCCCCAAAAACCGCCAAAACACATGGAAAATCAAGATTAAAAAAAACGGCTCTAACGATTTTGATTAAACTTTAGTCGTTTGTAGAACTTTATTTTTCCAACAAAATGACGCCACCCGCATTTCTGTAAAAATTCAACTTCAGAAATTACAGAACTTAAAATATCAAAAATTCAGTTTTTTGAAATTTTTATAAAAAAACGTAAATATAAAAAATATTACTATTCACCATTAAAAATAGCTAAAAAAACTAAATAATTTAGTATTTTGAATTACTATTCTACGATTACTGGTTGCGGAGAAAATTTAAATTTCCATTTTACGGTAAACGCAGTACGTTGTCCAATGTTATTCTTATGGGGAATACAAAAATTACTATTTCTCACTTATTTATTGATCAATTCGTCCAAACTTGATATGCTTGTCAAGTTAACATTGACCAACAGAGGAAATTCGAAATATGTTGCTCCTTAATAACCCTGAGGGGGGGAATAGGGGGCATTTCCCATCTTAAAACCACGTGTGTAGCGATGGATTCTGTAGTGCCTCCTAAACAGGGATTTGGGTGGATATTTATAAAAAAAAACTTGTTTACAAGATTATCTGTACATTCGACCGTGCTTTGTATTCTATATTTAATAAATAAAAAGTAATTTATTCATTAAATTTGGGCTAAAAGGGAGGAAGTATGTGTCATTTTCCTGATACCGTTTATTATTTATGTTTTGTTACACAACTATGGTCAGTAAACATTGTAGTGCGACGCACAATTAAGTCTGCTGAGGTAATATTAATCTCAACGAGTTCGCACGCAGCACGCTGGCGTGAGGGAAGTGAATTTCCACATAAAAACTTGTAAAACTCAAAATAAGTGTAAAAACATACATTTGTCCAATTTTTATTGAAATCTGAAAACATTGATTTTTTGGCTGTTCTGATACTCCTGGTTTCTTTTACTTGCAAAGCTGGGAATACAATTTTGCACATTATAAGGTTAGGAGAAGGTCCAGACAGGCTTGAAAGAAGGCGTGAGGTTGCTGGGGATGATAAAAGTACTCTTAACTAAGGAATAACAGGCTTTTCTAGTGTAAAACCATTGACTATAGTCAATGGTAAAACCCTCATAAGACAACGTACTGTGTTTGGTTGATTCACATTTTCTTTAATAACTCGGTAAATATTTATGCTAGAATGACGAGAGAGGGCTTAAAACTTTCGCCTCTCTAATTCCCATCTTTTTAAATGCATTGATTTTACATCTGGGGCTTTTATGACCCTTTTTGGGCCCAAAAACTCAAAATTTGAAAGATTAATCCCCAAAAAAGGGGTTTAGAGTTTTCAGATTTTTTGCCCAACGAACTTGTCCAACTGATTACAGAAAGGAACGTCCCTACCAAATTTGAAGTAAATCTGACAAAAAATGCGACCGCTAGAGTGCAAACACATATATATATATGTCTATATACATATATATATATATATACACAATTTTGAACGACCCCCCAAAACGTGTTCAGGGGTTCACGTTAGGAACTTCTATGGTGGTCCCGGGCTTAAGTTTCACCGTGCGAGTCATGCTAATAGTTCACTTTCCAAAGGAAATTCACTAAAAATAAAACGCATAGTGTCATTAAGAAAAATGTAAAACACCGTTCAAACAATTGTACCAAAACTCCACTATTCACTTGACACTTATAACCGCAACAAGTTGAAGTTGAGTGAAAGCTCGTCTTCTGAAAATTACTAAACTTCTAAAACTTACCGTTTCGGCATAAATAAATAGTTCCAGTTTACTAGAGACTATATAGTCGATAGTTGAAAAACATAAAAGTGACTGTAAATAATGTTTATAAAATTTAAATTGAATTCTATAAGCATCTTTACATCCCCGCACCCATTACACTTACATTAAATAATTTTCATACTGCTCTTAGATTGTCTGCAGTTTATATCGATGTATGATTAATCTATTTTTGTTGTACTGGTAATACCTATCAATGCTTTTGTAAGAAATTACCACTTTTGCCTTACGTGTTGCAGTGCTACCATCCTATGTCTCTTAGGTGTGTGGAATATGCTGTACGGTTTGGCAAAAGTGAATTTTGGTAATTCAAGTAGTCCCATAAAATCTCGTTTATTGGTGCAACTTTATTCAGACAGGACCGCCGAGAGCCATGGTGGGCCCGGGGCAAAAAACTTGCAAGGCCCCCTCCCACCCCCACTTAATGTAGCCTAATCTGTTTTTTACCTACAAACTCTTCATATGCTCTATTAAAATAAGTACCTACTTATGAGGTACTAAAAATGTTTATAAAGAATCGTAATTTCTTTGTGAATTGCTTCAGTTTTAATCTTGACCAATTATTGGTGTAGCAACTGGGAAAATTCATCATTCTTAATACTAGAACCAAGGCCGCACTAGATATACGATCAATCCTGAACAAATAAAAACTATCCAACCACTACACTACGCTAATGCAGAACATTACTACATAATTTAATTGCATTTTATATATTTATTGAATTGTTCAAATCACGGCAGAACGAATTGCAGTTGTGTCATAGACTATAGTACAGTAGTTAGTCTATGTTTGTATAAATGTGTAAGCGACCGGGTGTACAGCGTCAGCGGGATCACCTTCAGTTGTGACGTCACACAAGCCCTTGCTAGAATCTACAACCTTTAACACGTTTAAAGATTTGTGAAAGTGTGAAACACAAAAACATTCACCTTACAAAACTAGGAGAAAATTACAACTAAGCTGTCATAAAGTACAGTATGTATAATATGTCAATGGTTTAACTACTTTTACCATTACGTTATGGAAGAAAGTAGGCATGAACTTTGAGAACGAAACGAAAAAGTCAAAAACACATTGGTACATTGTTGTTTACAACCTAATATATTATTTTGTTTGCTTAATTCTTAGTTTTGCATCGTCATAATTTTATTTTATTAAACTTACTAAGTAAAAACTAGGACTACGTACTGAGTTTTTTCTAAACAAATTGGCTATAGTGTGATTGGTTGATGTAAACTGATGAAAAAAATGTTGTACAAATAGTAATTATTTATTAGGCTACATTTATCATGGCTAGCAATGAAAAACCCCAAAACTGATTTTGTAGCTACTAAGTTAACTTGAGGCAAAGTCATAAAAACACATCGGACTACAGAGGTGTATCAACACTTTTCTGGCCTTTTTCGGCAAATGTTCGAATTATTTGCCAACAGCTGTAGGTAGGCTGGCCTTGGGGCCCACGCGATGTGCTGTGAGCTGTCTCTAGATCTTCCGACTCCACAAAGCTTAGCTTTTATATTTTGGCTCATTTGCCGATCAGAATAACTTCCTCTGGTTCACAATATTAAAATTGTTTGTCACCGTGAACAAATAATAAAACTTTTATCCAGGCCTACAAAAAAATCTTAAATTTTAATTACTTGTTCCATTATTATACGACTAGCAGTGAGTACTCTCTAAAAGGCCCCAGGGATTTCCCCCCCCCCTGCCCCCCTCTTGTCGGGCCTTTACTCAGAGCCGGATTTAAGCAGAGGCTTCATAGGCGCGCGCCTAGGGGCCCGCACCACACAAATACCACTTACAAAAGCCTCAATAAAATAAAAGGCCGCTAGGTTGTGACATAACAAGTGTCCCGCACCACTTGTTGAGCTTAGAGGCCTAAATCCGGCCCTGACACTAATAAATCTTGCCGTTTCAGAGCCTGAAGCACCCCAACCTGGTAAACCTACTGGAGGTGTTCCGCCGCAAGCGCAAACTCCACCTGGTGTTTGAGTTCTGCGAGCACACGGTGCTGCACGAGCTGGAGCGCTACCCCCACGGCTGTCCCGAGGCGATGGTCCGCAGCATCACGTGGCAGACACTGCAGGGAGTGGCTTACTGCCACCAGCACAACTGCATCCACCGCGACGTCAAGCCAGAGAACATCCTGCTGACCGCGCAGGGCGTCGTCAAGCTGTGCGACTTCGGCTTCGCCAGGATCATGAGTCAGTCAATTGCGTTATTTTTACAAGAATACAGTGTAAAAGACTGATTTTTTGGGGGTAACTTTTCATGCGATATTAATAATTTTTAGTCAAATTACATTTTATTTGAGATGTTTCTTTAAATTGTATGACATCTGATATTTCAATTACATTTATTACTACAAAAATGTAGTGGAATCAATACATTAGCACTAGTTTAGGGTTACCAAATCATAAACTTGAAAAAACGGGACACACACAAGGAGGGCTTGGAGGCGATATCCTCCATCTAAGGGGGGTCCAAGGGGCCTCACTCAGGATGTAATCATTGAAACATGTTCTTTTTAGCTATTTTGAAACCTATAAATATTTTTCAATTTACCTTTACTTTTGTAATTTAATTTACATTCTGAACTACCTACGTTACACATAACTAGCAAAAATAACTATATATTACTTGGTCTTATATAAATTAGGAATTTTTAGTGATTTTAACATGTGTTTATTAGTACCCAACGTAAATACGAGACATATAGGCGTCCCAGGAGAATTTTTTGGGACTCCGGGTACAATCGTGAAAAAACGGGACAATCCCGTTTTTAGGGACGTTTGGTCACCCTACACTAGGTACCAGTAGGAATAACAGTACCTGGGAGACCAAGCCATACTCGGTGATATTTGATTCGCTTCGTGGGTGAAATATGTCCACTATATAAAGTTTTATCAAAATCGTTCCGCTGGATTCCGAGATCAATTTTGCAAACAAACAAACAGACAGTCATTGCTCTTATTAAAGTGCAAGATTTGTCAGTATCATTCAACCTTTTATAATGCAGCGAGTACTGTACATGTATTAAAACACATACTGTAGAAAAGATGAAGGTGTTTTTTGAATAATGTTCGTGACATATAATCGATGAAGTTTAAAGACATTAAAGTATTATATATTTCCGCCAGGTCCTGGTGAGAACTACACAGACTACGTGGCCACCAGGTGGTACCGAGCACCAGAACTGCTAGTGGGGGACACTCTCTACGGACCTCCCGTCGACGTCTGGGCCATTGGTGAGCAGATCTGCCAGTTGAGTTAGTTGTAGCTAGTTATATAAATTATTTTCCTTAATTTCAAACCCCCTCCTCCCACCCCATATAATGTACAAAAATGCTTAGCATACCCCCGTCCCAATTATGTAATGCAATTTGTTTAAATTTATACTTTAAGTTCAAACTCACACTATCCATAATTTTGATAATATATTCTAATTACCAGACCCTACCCTCTCACCCTAATAGTGCAGCATAACGCTTTATACCCTCTCCTCTCTTTATAAATACACTATGTGGTTTGTGTTTGTGGATTTGTTGAATATTTTATCCATTGCATTGTTTTAGCAATAGGTATTACTGGTCATGTGTTGCTCTGCTAAAACCCATTTCCAAATAGATTTTATGTTTTGTCAGAGTAATTTACTTTATTATAACACTTATACATAAAAAACCTGCCCTCTTCAAGAAATTATGTCCAAAGGATTTATGTATTGTATTACTACGTAACCAAATAAGTAGAGACGATATCAAAATATATACCCCCGTCGCAGCAAACCTGCACACTCACCGAATTTCTATTGAATATAGAAATGTGTCTTAGTAACAAACTAAGCCACAAAACAGGATGCATAAGAAATATATTCACAAATAAGTGATATTCAAAATATTAATTATTCTCCGTAAGAATAACATTGAGGACGAGAACGCATGATTGCTGCAAAAAGGAACACAAAATAATGGGTTTTTACGCAAATATCAATATAACTCATCTAAGTGAAGTCACATACCAAGTTTTATCCATATACATTATACATTAAAAAATAAGCGATATATAACATTTTAAACATTCTCCACAAGAATAACATGAGGACCGAGTACCTAGGTTTGCTTTGCTGCTACGGGAACCATAGGCAAAAAATTGTTTTTTTGTGATAACAACAACAAACCACAACCAGAAGAAGCCATATACCAAGTTTCGTCAGTGTATGTTCATGAATAAGCGAGTTATAACATTTTTATTTTTGACCCTAAGAATAGCATTAGACAACGTCCTGTGCTTCACTTTCAATATCTCAGTAACCAATTGACGTAGAGCAACGATCAGAATACCAAATTTTTTTTAGCTGAAATCAATGGTATAGATTAAAATTTGATTTAAATAAAAATTACATGTGAAAACCCCCAACAACAAAAAAATTTGGGTGTACGAAACCCCCTTTGGATTTTGCGATTTGTCTGGTTTTCGAACTCGTTCAAATAAATAGTACTTTACAAATTTGTACTAAATTTTATTAAGATCGTACCTTTTTCACGAGAGTTATCGTGCTTATGAACACACACACACATATATATATATATATATATATATATAAAAATTTTAACGAATGGTATTTTTGGCATCTGAGGACCTCAAAACAAAAAGTTATCATGGTCTCGGGCTTAAAAGTCTTTCCATGAGACCTACGAATAGCTTCTTCCCTAAAGGGGAAAATCGCTAAAATATTTTTCAAGTAGAAAACCCGCCTCCATGACACAGATGGAGTTACAACTGCATATTTAATATTACTGTGTTATTAAAAGTGTTTATGTGTGAAACCAATCATGCATTACCCCTAATTAGTTGGTTATGTATACTTTGTCGCAAACCTATGTTCTTAGTTTTTTTTTTCAGTTTCATCAGTTAAAAAAATTGTAAAGCCCAAATTGTAATGTTCTTTTTTGTCTAGTGTTTGTTGGTCCACCCACATACCCTTAAGACCCAAAACCGCACATTCACGTGATATGACACAGCATAAGCGTGAAATACCTAAATTAGTGTTGCTGGTGGCCTTTGATGGATTATCATATCATGTTTTAAAGATGTTCAAAACCTAACACAATAAGGATTAAAATAAATGTCCTAATATTTGTAATAACTCAGTTTAAATCTCAGAATGACGTTGCAGGGTGTGTGTTTGCCGAGTTGGTGCGAGGAGAGGCGCTCTGGCCAGGCAAGTCCGACGTCGATCAGCTTTACCTTATACGGCGAACCCTCGGTGAGTAAACATTCAAATCATTAAAATGTCTAACATTTAAAAAATCAATTTTGGCTATAGCCTATAGGTTGTGTAGTTTTTGGTAACATTTACTTTGATTAGCTGATTCTTTAATAAACCTTATACTTTTAGGTGATCTAACGCCTAGACATATGCATCTATTCAAGACAAATGAGTTCTTCGCAGGAATATCGTTACCTCAGCCAGATTCTCTGGAACCACTACACGAGAAGTTACCCAAACATGCACTTACTGACCCAAATATTTTAGATTTTTTGTATGTAAGTATCTCTGGACTGTTTATTTAACTAGGAATAACATTTTGTAAGTCAGTAGTTGCCTACCTTTTGGCAGAAAAAAACCCTACCATATTAGCCCCTAATTACCCTTAAATCAGTATAAAATGTGAAGGAGTACATCATATATCAAATTACTATTTATTTTGTATTAACTATTAAAAGCAGATTTTTAGAAGACAAAAATACTCAACCCCCAATTTTGCAGCTTAATTAACTATATGGCACGTTTTGTTCATAAAAAAATCATATTGTTTATTTTCTCCTTCATATCATAATCCCCAATACCCCCGTAGCAGCAAACCTGCGTAATCAGCGAACTTCCAAAGTATGTATATGTTTCTCACTACCACATAAAGCCACTTGCCAAGTTTCATAAAAATACACAAATAAATAATTGATATAGAGCATTTTAAGAATAACATTGAAAGCTGAGTATGCAGGTTTGCTGTTACAAGGAACACAAAATATGTGTTTTTATACAATTATCAATACAACCTAACCAATCGAAGTTGCATACCAAGTTTTATTCATTTATATTCATAATTAAGGGAGACTTTACATTAGACTTATTCTCTATATAACATGGGGGCTGAGTATGCAGGTTTGCTGCTGCGGGGAAAATCGGCAACAATTATTTTGTTGTGAAATATCAAGAGACCAGTACTAAGTGAAGCCACATGCCAAGTTTCAACATCATACATTCATAAATAATCGACATATAAAATTTTAATTATTCTCCATAAGGATAATATTGGACAACAAACTGTGTTAAGCACTTTGAATATATCTCTGCAATCGTTGGACATAGAATCACAATTTAAACACCAAAATGATTGTTTTTTAGAGCTGAACAGCATATTATAATAATATTAATATTATATTAATATAATATATTATAATTGATGAACGAAGTGAATCACTGTACTGATGAAGAAGTTTCAGTGGCCGTGTGTGGGTGTGTGTGTGTGTGGGTGTGTTATCGAAATACTAAATAACTGTAAAACATTTCTTAATGGAATTTTGAAGGAGTCATTTGGGATACCAAAGGGATGTTTTAACACAGCATTTGTATTTTATTTTGGATTAATAATAATTATTAAAACTAATTTTAATGTTTGATATTCAGTACTTGAATTGGTTTTAGTAGTAAGCTATTGACTATGGTTGTCTTTAAAATGTCAGCTGGGATTTATCTGTGTTTCACTTGAGGGATTTTTATCCCCTATATGGGATATTTTGACTGCTTGTGGGATAAAATGGGTTTGTGGGATAAAGTGGGATTTTTTTGAAATCGTCATTACGTCTGCTAGTTTGCTTACAACTTACGACCAGAACACCTTAGCAGTAGCACTTCTAGTGGATTTTCTCGCCGTACTGGCAGTTGCGGGGTTTCCCATTTTTTAACCTCGCTGTCCGCACCTATTATGATTTTATAAACGTCACAGAAAGAACACTGAATCATGTTAATTTCGCTGGCCGAGCCATGTTGGAATTAACAAGCAAACTATTTGCCATTATTTAGTACCTACTTCGTACTCTTTAGTACTACCATTAAAAATATTAGTACTTCTCACGTAAATCAATTATTTAATTTAGTTAATTCACCGTATCATTTAACCTATGTCGCATTGCTCAAAATCCTTTGAGGTACTAAAATGTAAAATACCTAAAGGTAATTAGTAGATCTAAATAAGCTCTATCTAACGGTATAAATATTTTACTAATACATTCAATAATCATACAATATTTAACATTAATTGTGTTGCAATAACAAATCAGTGGGAAGGTGTGGGATATGACGAGGGATATTATAAGGGAGAGTCTGGGATAAAGTGGGATTTTTTTGTATCAGTGCGTGGCATATTTTTACCGTAGAGTGGAAACACTGCATATTTGTTTATATCACTCAAATGTAAACATATTTCAACTATGGATTTGGTTATGTTTTGTTCCATCAATTTTTTTATTTCGAAATAGTTTAAAATGTGAGTGTTATGTAAATTAATGGTGTTTTGTCGTGTTTAAAACAATGCTTGTATCTATTTAGATTTATTATCAGTTTATTTTTTATTGGAAAACTTCGATGTAAAATCTAAGTGTTTGGACTAGTGATGATAAATTAATACAATAGGTTTTGGAATTTTTGAATTACTGGGACAGTATAACTCCGTAACACGGCTGACTGTGATTGATAATCAAGAGTGTTGTAGACCAATAGTAGTTTTTTTATATTGCGAACAAATTACTTGATGGCAGACTTACTAAACGATCATACGTGCAAACTATCTTTATTACTTGTAATGTACCAAATAAGCCCCACTGTCACCTAATGACATGGGATTAAAGTTTTGTAATCTACCGGTCAGTAAAATAGTCTGGTTACAGTTTATATTTGTTTGCATTTTCTGTGGTTAATATTGATTTTCATAAACAATCAAGATGTCCAAAACTCCGTATCCCAACCGTCTACATTGTTCAACTAATTACGTTGTAGACAGATTGCCCTCCTGAAAAGTTGTCATTAATGTAGATGTTGGATTTTGCTTTTAAACCTCTCGTGCTGCGACTTCAGTAGCTTGTGTAATTAAATTCAAACTAACATATATTAATGATGTAAACATTTTTAAATTTAAGATATGAATTTTATAAGATACTGTTATATAAATAAATTATTGAATACCTTTTTTACATTAAATGGGTTTAAAACAAGTATATTTCTGTATGTTTAACCCCCTGATTTTGGAGCTGGAAATGAATAGATCTAATAATAATTGGCAACTTTTTCCTCAGGTGATATATTTAAAACTCGTCGAAAACCATCCGGTGCCAAAAATATATTAGTCATTGGCCGAGTCATAAAAAAGCTTGAACAGGCCTGATGGCCATAGCTGGGACCTGTGACCAAATAAACGCAATCAGTTTAATCTAATTTGCTAGGTACACCCAGTGGTTTTAAGAGGTTAATTGCTCCACCTCACCCTCCAGGGTTAGATGGAAACGTATTCCGCATATTCTCTATTCATTGTTGCTGGATTAGGAAACACCAGCATAGCTACTATAGGCACGTTTTCCACAAGCGGGAATTTTGCGCAGGTTACCAGAAGGTTAGGATATAGCAGGAAAGGAAAGGGTGGGATGGGACAGGCAGCCAAATTGGCCTTTCAGAGTACCAACTCCCGTGCCTTGTGACAGCTGTGATCAGGCTCAATGTGAACCCGCTCTGCGCTCCAACTGGCCAACTCAACGGATGGGGTATCCATGTACAACAGCCAGGGACCATACATTCTCAGGTTGGGGACCAACCCCTGAGTTTCCGCCCCGAGCCGCTGCAAGTGGAGGGACCAAAGGTGAAAGGGAAGTTTGTCATAATGGACATCCAAAAAACTTCATATGTAATGACAATTTCATTTGCTGTACCCAATGTCAGCATCCAAACTGGTATAGACCAGTTTTAAGGTTGCCCTAGGACGAATATTCTCTATTGGTCAATGCTAACACACCAAGTTTTAATAAAATTAATCAGTATACAAGAGATATATGTTTTTTATTTCTTATAAGAATAACATCGGACAATATACTTAGTTTACTGCTGAATGGAAATTGAAATATTCTCCACAACCATTAGCCGAATAGCCTACTATCGCCATACTAATTTAACCGTGTGTGGATTGGAGTTCTAATTTTTCATCTTTTAGAGCTTTTTATGGCAATGAGATAAAACTGTTGAAACCTGCTAAAAATATTTAAAGTTTATGGTACTAAGAAAGGTAAAAAAACTGAAGTTTGGGATCTCTTAAGCCCTGTAATTTTTGAACCCAATTTTTTCTAAAAAATCAGGTGGTATATTTTATTAGAAACCGAATATAAACCACCAAATAAAAATCCAAAGATTTCGAAAGCGGCTCCTCAAAACTGCTCCAGACCTATATACTACGTTGTTGGGTACCAAAATATTATGGATACCTCTTTGTTCTTACCTCAGGGCTCTGCCTTTACTATCACTCCCAACGTTTAATTTTAACATATGATTCGTTGGATTTATTTTGTTAATGCAGCATCTCCTGAAAGATGTCCCCACGTTTGATACGCCGCCCGACTCAACCATAGACCTCCACCGCACAGGAAAATTTTCTATGTTATTATTTACGCCTTTTTTAGTAATTTTAGAAAATTTTCAATCATACAAAAATTGTAATTTTTTTAACCCCGACCTTAGAGCTCCGCCTCACTGGCTTTAAAAGTTGCCTTGTTAAATTTATGGAGGAAAGATGATCCTTGGGTAAGCGTTCGAGAGTTCGGTTCAGCATTCGGGTTGAGTACTACTAGCTGGTCAGACAGACATTATTCTGTCCTAATGTCACTGAATTTGTTTTATGTCAAAGATTCTCGTTCTTTTTCAAGATGAGCTCGTTCGCTTCACTCACTCGCCTCTAGGATGAGCTCGTTAGCTACGCTCACTTGCCTATTTTTATATATAGCTTGCTTCGGTATTGAAAATGAGTTGCTATTCGAATAGATTTATTATTTCTATAATAAACATATGTTTGTATGCTTTTCAAGTATGTTTAGATATTATCCTTATAACAGCTGTTTGATGAAACTAAATAACTAACATACAATCCCGACTTTGTTTTATGTATTTAGATAATGAAAATCACTTAATAATATCTTGCCATGACAACGTTAATATACACCAGGCAGCAATACGGATTTTGGCAATTTGAAATTTAAGTAATTGCACAACGCCATCTGTAGAGCCTGATATAAGCGTAGGTTATATTATATAAATCAAACAGGAAAGTTGGCCGGGCTGGTAAGGGCCCGAACTTGCATTTAGGGTGTAGACCAGAGCCTGTACAGACCCTAAATTCAGCCCTGGCCGTCTGTATGCAGAACTTCAAACATGCTAGAATCCAGAATCATTGTCCCTGTCTCGTGTACATTCTATGTGCCTAAGAGTAAAAATATGTTATAGTCAATCAATACAAATGCTGAATTATTTTGACTCAATCCTATCCTACACTATAATATGAGTAAGGTTTGCATGCTCGCTTGCTTGGTTGATTGCTTGCAACTCTGATCTCAAAAACGGCTCCAACGATTTTCTTGAAAAATATATAATGTGTCCTTCCAACTACTTGTGTTGTAAAACCTGATATCTGGGTTAAAAATAAGTTCTAGACATGTCCCATCCCCCCAAAAAAAATCAAATAATGTAAAAAGCCACTATGGAAAATTAAAAACATCTCATTGGGCTTATGGAGATTAAAATAAAAGCAAAAGAGTCATAACAGCTGTTCAAAATCTTTCAGCGAACTCTCAAAGTTATACTCATATAGTTTAAGTACTACCTGGGGCTGAGCTTTGCTAGGGAAAGGTCAATCTTGTTTAGACTTGGAGTAGTTTTTCACCATGTACCCTACTAAGGAGCATTTTTGAGGTCACAACAGTTGTTATTATAATGTACCTTTGAGTCATTCTGGATATGACCACTCTACATGTAATCTTCATTCAAAGGTTTTATTATCTGATTTTATGGAACTACATGGAACTCATGTTGTTTATGATTATTAACATGTGGTTTCCTGAGAGCAGAGATTAAAGGATTTGAGAGAAGATTACATATATAGAGTAGTAAAATAAATCAAAGGGATATTGAGCTATAAATAACAACTGGAGTGACCTTTAAAATGTAGAACAGAGGCAAATGAGTTATACAATTCTGATTATCAGTAGGGGGAAGTGGTGAAATATGCTCCAAGTCATCTAAACAAACTGACTGGCCTTCCCCCGGTCAAAGCTCGGCCCCCAGGTATCATATACTCTAATATGAGAAAGGTTTGCTTGTATGTTTGCTTGCTTGCTTGCGACACTGATCTTAAAAACGGCTCCAACGATTTCCTTCAAACGTTAAAAATAACTAATTTCTGGGATAAAAATAAGTTCTAGACAGGCCTCATTCCCAGGAAAAATCAAATAATGTAAAAAAACTAAAACGAAAAGTTAAAAAAATTAACATTGGGCTTAAGGAGTTTTAAATCAACACAAAAGAATTTTAACAGCTGTTCATAATCAACCAGGGAACTGTCAAAGTAATACTCATGTTTTTTATGATTATTAACATGTGGTTTCCTGAGAACAGAGATTAAAAGAT
The DNA here is from genome assembly GCA_963675035.1 of Allygus modestus. NCBI lineage: Eukaryota > Metazoa > Arthropoda > Insecta > Hemiptera > Cicadellidae > Allygus > Allygus modestus. The sequence goes on along the minus strand of OY776111.1, from coordinate 400,470,329 downwards.
TTGAGTGAAGATTACATATATAGAGTAGTAAAATAAATCAAAGGGGCATTGAGCTTTAAATAACAACTGGAGGGACCTTAAAAATGTAGAAAAGAGACAAATGAGTTATACAAATCTGATTATCAGTAGGGGAAAGTTATGAAATATTACTACAAGTCATCTAAACTGACTGGCCTCCCCCCGATCAAAGCTCGGCCCCCCAGGTACTGTAGTGTTAAAACGGATATGAAGGGTGTTACCACTCCAGTAGTCAGTAGTATTTTTTATTTACATTAGTCCTAAATTATCTGTTCTTGCCGTTAAAACGGATAATGGAATGGTGTTACCATTCCATTAGTAAAATTTTTGGTTTATTAATTATCTATTCTTGCTGTTGTGGAGTTAAAACGGATAATAGAAGAGTGTTACCAATCCAGTACCTGCCTTCATATCTTTAAAAATTCAGTCTTCGTTCATCCTCTTACGGGAAGAATGAGCGTACACCTAGTAATATAATAATTAGAAAGCATTAATAATGCTGTGTAATGGCAGGGGGTGGGTAATGGCACCAGGTCCAGTATCAAACCTTTACAAAATATTCATATGTTATTCATGATTGATCTAGAAAATTGCAGATTATAAAACGAGCACTCTACCCATCAGCCAGATGTCTGTAGCATCACACGGTTAAAGTGCACATCAAATTAATTACGTGATTGCAGAAATGCCTGGACAAAGAGCCAAGCAAGAGATGGACGTGTGAACAGTTGCTGACTCATCCCTACTTCAACAACTTTCACTACAAACTGCCAGCCCAGGAGTTAGAGGAGTTCGAACGACTAAGGAAACACAGGGACCGATCAAGGGTAAGCTGTTTTTGGGGTTTCTTCCTAAAAGTTAAAACACCTCAAACCTATATACTAAGTGAATTTAAAATACATAAATACATACATCACTACTACATGAAACCAGTTAATCAAGTTTCATCTAAACATAAAAATAAGTGAGATATGACATTTTATGTTTTCTCCAGGATAACACTAGTATACCCATGCAGATTTGCTGCAACAGGGACCACAAAAATGGGGTTCCAAGCAAATATCAATGGACCACAATCTGATGAAGCTACATAACAATTTGTTTTCAGTATATGTTCATAAATAATATGTTATTATTCTCCATAACATAACATTGAACAATGTGTTTAGCACTTTCAATATCTCAGTTACCAATCTGATGCAGAGCAATAACTCAAATACTACATTTTATCTTTTTAACCCTGAAATTATTGGTGCAAACGAATTTTTTTAAGATTTGTGTACAAAAACAAAATCTAAAATTAGGGTATAAAATCCCCTTTTGGATGGTGCAATCTTGTCTGATTTTCAAACTCATGACAATAGATGCTGCTATCCACGTTTGTACCACCTTTGATCAACATCAGACTTTTTTCACAAAAGTTATAGTGCCTACGGACACACATACATATTGTACCATTGATTATATATCTAGTGTCAATGACTGTAGATAAGAACTTTGTTTCACTATGTAGGGCTACTAATATATTATTAACAAGTATTAAAAGAATAAGCCTTGAATACTCTTTTATAATTTTATTTAAGATTGTAATTTTTAAAAGGTTCAAATGGTTTTAGGTTAGGGTGGCTCTAGGCCATGATACAGAAAAAACTATGAAAGGAAAGGGATGCCAGAGAACTTACCCATTGAAAAGAAGTGTGAAGAGTCAACAGGAAAGTTAATTCACTGGCAAAAAGTCACACCAAAAATTGATAATTTTCGGGACAACTTGTCCCTTTCTCAATCAGTAATAGTAAGTGTTTGTTATTCCTAAATGGATCAGGCTTTCCAACTTAATCACTTAACTATTTACATTATTTCACTATTTTCTTAAATGTTCTCTGGCTATGGAAAAACAGAAATGTGGATGACCGTTTATCTAATGCTTAAATTGGGGGGGATCTCTGGATTTAGTTATCCATTGGTGGGCTAGCTCCCATCTTCTGAGCTGGGGAGGATTGCAATTTTGTGGAAAAGTTTTAACTATTTTTATGGTGAAGCAGTCAACAAAAGTTGCATTATGCTCTATTGAGTGTTTTGGAACAGGTATTTCTGGATTTTTTATTTTACAGTCATGTCTGTGGCTATTCATACGTTTGCGTAGAGTGTCTGTGGTTAGGCCAATATACTGGGCTCGGCAGAGTGTGCACTGTAATTGATAAATTACATTGGTGGAGCTGCATGTGTGGTGGCCTGTAATATTCTATTGTCTGTTGGTCTTGAAACTGGTTGTAGGATGGGGCAGGTCTTGCAGGTTGTCCAGTTGCATGGGAATGATCCTTGGGGTTCATTGGTGGTTTTCCTAGGAGTTTAGGTTTGACTATCTTGTTTCTTAAGTTCAGTGGCTGCATGTTTGAACAGACATTTAGTGGTCTGGAAAGAAGATCTTTTGTATGGGGACTGGCTTGTAGGATGCAGAAGTTGTCCTGGAGGATTTTGTAGGTCATGGTGGTAAGTTGTGATTAGGCTTATGTTGTCAGGTTTGCGTTGAGAGGAGTTGGTGGTTGATGAGTTAGACTGAGCTCTTTGAATTTGGTCTTGAACAAGTTTGCAGGGATACCCTCTTGTTGTGAATACTGCTTCTAGCTGTTTGTTGAAAGTTGTTCTTTGCTGGTCTTCTGAAAATATTCTAAGCTCATAGGGCTTGACTGTAGGGGTTGGATCGTTTTGTATTGTTGGGGTGGCAGCTACTGAAATGAAGGAACTGTTGTTTGTTTGTTGGTTTTACGTGGATTGAGGTACTAAGGTTTCCACTGTTTAGACTGACATTTACATCCAGGAAAGTGATTTGTTTGTGGGAGGAATTCCAAGTGAAGTTGAGGATGGAATTATTCTGCAGGATGTTAAGGAAGGCGTCTAGCTGGTCTTGGCCGTGGGTCCAGATAAGAAAAATGTCATCGATGAATCTATACCAACAGAGCGGTTGAAGGATTTGTTTCTTTAGGAAGGTCTCTTCGATATGTACGAGGGCAGGAGTTTGACGAAGGGTTGTAGGTGAGAATCAACATATGAGGATGTACGTTACTTATTTTTCAACTAGGTTTGGGAAGGCTAATGTATAATCAAACTACAAGGGCACAAAGGGGGAAATTTTATAAACCCTTTTACTATATTCTAGCTAACAAACCCCTCAATATGTGAATCAAACACATATTATTTACAAGTCATTACCTTCAAGGAGATATAACATTGATAACTAGTTGTATTATCTGTATGGTAGCATCTTACACAAACTCTTAAGCCGAATTTGGTAGCCACCATCAGCATATTGCAAATCCCCTTGGGGTGGAGGAAACAAAGCCATTACTTTAATTATTTGTAGTAAACACACCAAGACCCACATTTCTATTATAGAACTCGAGCTTCAGCATCGCAGGGGGAGGGTCGAGCCTCCTGCCCCAACTGCCGAGCAACGGGCCAAGCCCAGACTACACTCGCTCTCACCACTTGCGGGGAAACACCTTCGACCACCTGCCTGACATCTGACAGGTCCGACGTTAAGCCACACAAACATCAGGGGATGACACCAAACTGAGTGCGGTACTTGTGACGAGACTGATTCAAGATTGCTAAATAGAAAATAGATAAGTCAAATTAAAATATTCCATCATTGACTATATATAGTGTAGGAGACATCCCATCTACATGGCCTAGCTGTCCCACTTTTAGTGTTAGCCAGAATTTGAAGTGGACGTAGTTTGATAAGGTCACCGACAGATTGTGCTGCTATCAACTATTTATTTGAGTTATTTACGTAAACTTGTAAAATATCTCCATCCCAGAAAGCAAGTGTTAATCAACTTATGTTTGCTTTCTGACACACCAACTGTTGTATTATCCCCTCCTTGAGAGGATGAGAAATAGTTGACAAAGTATACTCTGTTGATGATTAGTATAATTACATCCTATTCCTCTTTGAAACCTGGCACACACTAAACTAGGGTCAGCTTTCACAATGGCAATGATAAGTCTACTTCAGTATTTATATTCAATGATGTCATTTAACTAATAACTATATAATAACTAATTTAAATTACTATAACAAATAAAAATTTTGATATATTATTTCCACTCAATTTCCAGTTTTGTGCGATCAATTTAGCACAAAAAACTAAAAATTGCATTTTATCAGGGTATATATTCTCTCAGTAACCAATAAACTTGTTATTAGCAATTTATATAGACGATTATGTTTAGTTTTGTGACATACCCTTGTGACTGTAAACTAGTAGACTGTCTAAATATGAATCAAATGTATGTAATGTAAGTAGAATATTTTAAGAAATTAAATAATAATACTATGACTTAATTCAGTCTATTAAATAAAAAAAAAGATTTTACCTTTTGAAGTTGATACTTCAAACGATTCAACTAAACACTGGCTTGCCTTAACTGTTGTTTTAACATTGGGAAACTTTCTTTATGTGAAGGTTTTGTTGTCCATGACTTGTCTGTTTATTCTTTTTTGGCAATCAAATCTTCCATTGTTTTTATGTTAAAAAAAAACTGATTTAATTTGTAAATTATGATGAGTGCCTTATAGTTAAAACACATGAAAAAATTATATACATTTTAATTAGTTTGGCCTATGGCCAGTTCCAGCATACCTTAAAAACTTAATACTGTGTACTTTAAGACCAATATAGTTATGCATACATAAAAGTACATACTTAATTTTAAATAGTATTTTGTAAAAATGTTCTCAGTATATCTTCATGAAATAAAAACTTTAATTTATAGCTGTGAGTTTTCAATAGTCCTTTTTGTGTTTAAAAATTCACTAAGTACGTTCGGGTGACGGTGCTTGGCACCTGGGAAAGGCGAGAACTACTGACATTTTTCGTAAATAAAAGTAGACATTAACAAAAACAAGCAAACAAATGTTTTAAAATTAAATAAGTAATTTTTGCTTTCTGTTGATAAAAGTAGACTGTAAAACTAACGGTACTAAGCCAAATAGAGGTGAAAAGTCATTCCAGAGCATACGCTAACCAGATGCCAACCACTGTGACCTGAACATGATGCTAAAATATTTCAATATAAGTTAACTCTTCAGCGTTGAAAATAAATGGAGTATTAAATCTGTTTTATTGTTGAATGTTTTACATTTTTTGAATTAAAAATATTTAAATTTGTAAGTGTTTTGTAAAAAATTTCAGTTTGGATCCCACAAGTTAAGTTCTGTTTACAAGTAATTAAGTTCAAAATGAGAGTAATTAATTATATTGAGAGTAAAGGGAAGATCTCCAAGAATGGATATTGAATTTATGTGAACTGCTTCAATGTAATTGGTTTGAAGCATGAACAAAAGTTAATGTGAATTTTGACATGCTGTCTGATTCATGCCACTGACTTGGACTGAGAAGAAAGATTTAATTTGTATTTGGAATTTAGAACATCTTAAAAGGATAATTTAATTAACAAACAAAAGTAATTGCTACAAAAATGTTTGGCAACTTTTGATTCCCAAAATGATGGTACAACATAACTCTTGGTAGACCAATCTTGGTGCATTACAACGTCATAAAAAGTGGACTGTGCTTACTTAGGGTCTAATAAAAACAACCTTGACAACTATTTAGGGCATGTTTTAATAATCGAAGACTGAATGGAAATAAATATAACACTACAATCCAAAAATCTCAACTTTCATATACAATGAGTCCAATGTCGCTCAAGTTAGCAAATGCCTCAAACACGGAGCAGATTACCTGAAGCTTCTGGTGCTGGGATTCCAACAACACATCGGGTCGCAGGATCGTAGCAGGCTGCCGGGGCCTCTGCAGCCTCACCTGGGAGTTCACCACCTAGAACGGAAAACTAAGTGAGAAAAGAAAAATCAAGCAGCAGTATTGTCTCTGTAAATAAAATCTCAGAGGCGATGGAGAAAAGTTAAACTATAGAAGATTCATAAAAAGGCTCCATTTATCATCGATAATTGGAAAACTGATTCATGCTAGAGGTTCATTAAAATAAAAGTTATGAGTTGCTAGAGGTTCATAATAATTAAATTTTTAAGTCATGAAAACATAGAACTCTAAAAAGAGTTCCACAGTATAAAAAGTCATATAATGTTCTGCATCACGTTTATAACTCTAATCATGCAATATTTCTTAAGTTTAATATAATTTTTTAGGGCATTGTTATAGAGCATAGAGAATCCTTTAGTTTTAGGTGTTTAAACAGCTTTGTAACTTTAATTGTTCTCCCATTGGATATTATTTTGTGGAGACATTTTTACAATGACTGACTCAACACAAAAACACATCTATTAACACATTCAGTGCGGCGGGTCCGCCGGCAGACCCCAGATGCCGCCGCGATAGTGCTAGGGGGCCACCGGCAGGGCCCCGCGCCATGTCATGTTTATGGATTCAGTGTGGTTTAGCAGTTAGCAGAAGAACCTTGATACGATACCGCATTGACTCTAGGGTGTGTGTGCATACTCCAGTTCCATTGGTTCTCGTTTTGGCGGTGCGGCCGGATTTTATATATGTATTTTGTATATGTATTATATATTTTGTATATGCGGAGTGTATATATTTTGTTTTGGCCATATAATTAGTAGTTTACGTGCCGGTACTGTGTGAAAATGGATCCGGTCGCGTCTTGCACCTCGGCGCGCGGCCGTGACGTTCGTTCGCACCTCGGCGCGCGGCCGTGCCGTTCGTTCGCGTCTCGGCGGGTGGGGTGCGGTATGTATATGTATATGTATATGCGGAGTGTTTATATTTTGTTTTGGCCATATATTTAGTAGTTTACGTGCCGGTACTGTGTGAAAATGGATGCGGTCGCGTCTCGCACCTCGGCGGGTGGGGTGCTTTATGTATATGTATATGCGGAGTGTATATATTTTGTTTTGGCCATATATTTAGTAGTTTACGTACCGGTACTGTGTGAAAATGGATCCGGTCGCGTCTCGTGCCTCAGCGGGTGGGGTGCGGTATGTATTATGTAAAATAGCATGCAAATTTCGGTGTCAAGTGCGGAGGGTCCGCCGGCGACCTCTGAATTTTTCTGCCAAAAAAACATCGATCGGAGTCTGCAATTTCGATTTTGACACCTATTCCCGACTTTTCAACATGAAAGGTAAAATGTTATGAAAAAAAAATTGTTTAGCACATAGGTAAATTATTAAATTAATTTGCCGCAGCGAATGTGTTAATTCTTTGTATTATTTAGCAATTTAAAGCCAAGATCTGAAAGATCTAATTTGCTTGGTTAATATTACAAATATAAAGTAAGCTAAAGTTGATATAAATCAAGAAGTGTTGATTTATGTTTCAATATTATATACCGGGTGTCCACAAAAGAACTGAAACATTTTAAAGGCAAATACTGATACCAAATAAGAGACTATGTTTAATGTTTTATATATGTATTTAAAGCTAAAATTCTCAAGTTTTATTAGAAACTTAGTATAACTCGATATGAGCACCATTAGTGGCCCGGCATAAATCTAAGCGAAATTTGACCTCTTCCCAGGTTTTGGTCAGTACTTCAGGGGATATTGCACCAACACATGCGACTATTCTCTGTCGGAGGTGATTAAGATCCCGAATCTGCACCGAGTAGACGTCATTCTTTACTGCCCCCCAAAGGAAAAAGTCCAGAGGAGTCAGATCTGGACTCCTAGGAGGCCATTGGATGGGCCCTGTCAATCCACCGATCGTCGAATTGAGTATCTAGCGCTTCTCGCACACGCAAACTGTAGTGTGGTGGCGCTACATCCTGTTGAAAATAGACAGGGCCATTCTTCATCTCAATCTGATCCAACTGTGGGAAAACGTACTCCTCTAACATGTCAAAATAAATGTCACCGTTTATAGAATTCTCAACAAAAATGAAAGGTCCTAGAACTTTATCGTGCATGAGGCCACACCAAACATTCAACTTCGGAGAGTTACGTTGATATTCAATGAACTCATGAGGCGGTTGTGCGCCCCATATCCTACAATTGTGATGGTTTACAATACCACTGACATGAAAAGTTGCTTCATCAGAGAAGACTACATTGTTCAAAAAATTATCGTCTTCTTCAATCTTGTGTAGCATGCTAACAGCAAATTGAAGCCTGATGTCTTTGTCTCTTGGTTTGATTTCATGTAACAACTGGATTTTGTAAGCTTTTAGGTGAAGTCCACCTAATCATCACCTTATGAACAGTTGATTTTGGTATCCCCAACTGAAGACCACGCCTTCTCAACGACTTTTTGGGGCTTTGCTGACAAGAAGCACGAATTTGGTCTACATTTTCTTCTGAAACACGAGGTCTCCCAGTCGACTTAGCTTTCCGCAAACTACCTGTCTCTTTAAAGGAACTCACCCAGTGATGGATAGTGTTGTATGCAGGCGCTTGACCACCATATTGACGTCGAAAGTTCCGTTGGACTGTAACAATAGAGCCACTTTCCACAAACCATATAACGCACTGGGCCTTTTGCTGTGGAGTTGCCATTGCACTACATAAACATGTCTAGTTGTCTATTTGAACTCATAATAACAGCTGATTTATGTTCAACAATTAACACACAGAACGACAATGAAGCCTGTGCAAACATTAACGAGGGATGCCAACAGTTCAGTAATTTAGAATAAAATATCGTCCAAAATTTGGAAAAAATGTAAAAAAATTAAACAATGGATGTTAATGCCCTAATGGTGCTCATATCGAGTTATACTAAGTTTATAATGAAACTTGAGAATTTTAGCTTTAAATACATATATAAAACATTAAACATAGTCTCTTATTTGGTATCAGAATTTGTCTTTAAAATGTTTCAGTTCTTTTGTGGACACCCGGTATTTTGATTACAGTTAAAGTAAATCCAACCATACATATTATCAAGTGGGCCTAGCAAACAAAATAGAGAAACCAATAAGAAGCGGCACACTAGTGACGTCATCGACTAAGCTCCAGCGATCAACCTGGCTGAGAGCCCAGTCTATTCTATGCAACAGGTTAGTAAAGACGTCAGCTGCCGCTGTCTTCTGTCTTAGTTTCTGTTGCTGCTTTCTAATAAAAGTAATTCAGTTCATCTGTGAGGAAACTGGAGTAATTAGTAGATCTCAGGTTTAATTAGTTCATTGACATAAAAATCCCGAAGTTTTTATGTCTGATTTCACTGTGATTTATTATTCATAATTATTTCAAAGGAATATTCTTGCTAGACAACTTACAGGTAAAACAACTTTATTAATGTTCAAATCACCGCTGGTATTATAAAACACAAAACATACATGACTCTCACCTCCCGCAGTGTCAGCCAAGCCCCTCCCCCTAGCTCCACCTCCCTCCTCCCCACCAGTCCGCAGTCGCAAGAGTCGCTTTCCTCCCTCCAGCCATGATGGTACAAGGTGTCTAGTTCTGCTGCAGAGCACGTCGACTGCAGGGCTCTTTGGACCCACGTCGATACAAGACGAAAGTCATCCTCTTTCCTGTCTTCCTAATAAATTATGTTAGGGCTTAATATCCTTCAACTATCCCACGATTTTAGGCCTTTTGAATGCAATTTGTTAGGCCTTATATTCAAAAACATTTGTTACTAAACACCATCGTTACGCAAAGCTTAATGAAATATTGGTCATGTTTTATGTTTATTTCAATAATTTTGCAACCAATTCAACAGAAATACAGACTATATTACGTTATAGTATAACCAAGAGAATGATGTAGTTTCAACAAATAAATAGTTTAAGAAAAATATTAATAATGCTAAGAAGCAATACTAATCAAATGTATTAAAGGAATCACTAAATAAATCAAAGACAACTTGGAAGATTATTAACAAAGATCTGAGCAAAATTAAGAAATACCCCCGTCGCAGCAAACCTGCATACTTAGCGAATTTCAAATGCAAATATATGTGACTCACTACTACATAGAGCTACTTACCAAGTTTCACAAAAATACATCCATAAATAAGTGACATAGCACTTTATTTATTCACCATAAGAATAACATTAGGGTTGAGGACGCAGGTTTGCTGCAATGAGGAAGATAAGTAATATTTTTTTTGCAATTATCAATATAACTGAACCAGGTGAAGCTATATACCAAGTTTTATTAATTTAGGTTCATAATTAAGGGAGATATACAACTTTACTTATTCTCCATATGAATAACATGGGGGCCGAGTATGCAGGTTTGCTGCTACGGGGACTATCAACAAAAAACTTGTTTTTTGTGCTAATATCAATACACTACAACTAGTTGAAGCCACATACCAAGTTTCATCAATATACATTCAAAAATAATCGAGATATAAAATTTTATTTATTCTCCATAAGGATAACATTGGACAACGTACTGTGTTTAGCACTTTGAATATCTCTGCAACGGTTGGACGTAGAACAACGATTAAAACACCAAAATGTTTGTTTTATTGAGCTAAACACATTAGTGAACAGAAATGTGAAATTTTTATTAAAACTATCTGAGAAAAATTTAAAAACCTTTTTCCCATAAGATTAACATGGGACACGTTTTTTTGGGTTTTCTCCGCAACCACTTAACCTAGGTTAATGATTCAAAATACTAAATTATTTGTTTTTTTAAGCTCTATAAAATGGTTATAACCAAAATTGAGTGTTTTTAACATTTTGGGGTAAAATTTGCAAAAAACCGATTTTTGGAAAATTGTAAACCCCCATAAAACTCCCTTCCCATAGTGCGATCGATCTGGTTTTCGAACTTAAAGTCATAAATGCTACTCTCCACATTTGTGCCAAATTTCATTAAAATCGGGTGCTTCTTTCAAAAGTTATCGCGGTAACCGACACACATATATATAAATTTGAACGAATAGTGTTTTTGGCATCTGGGAACCTCAAAACAAAAAGTTATCATGGTCTCGGGCTTAAGTCTTACCATGCCACCTACGGTAATAGCTTCTTCCCTATAGGGGAAATTCGCTAAAACACTTATACAAAAATAAAAGTTAAGAATCAAGGTAATATTGAGTCTGACCCAGAGTAGCAAATGTTTTTAATGACTATAATATAAATATGGTAGATTCCACACCAATAAATTACCAAGGGTCAGATAGCATAATACATAATCCAATTTAGCCTAAATTTTACTGCAAACCAGTAAATGAAGAAGAGTATCAAAATTAATTAGTAACTTAAATAAACGGTATCAGGAAACTGACACATACTTTCTCCCTTTTAGCCCAACTTTAATGAATAAATTACTTTTTATTTACTAAATATAGAATACAAAGCACGGTCGAATGTACAGAAAATCTTGTGAACAAGTTGTTTTAAAAAACATCCACCCAAATCCCTGCTTTGGAGGCACTACAGAATCAATTGCTACACTTGTGGTTTAAAGAGGGGAAATGCCCCCTATTCCCCCCCAGGGTTATTAAGGGGCAACATATTTCGAATTAACTCTGTTGGTCAATGCTAAATTGACAAGCATATCAAGTTTGAATTAAATTGATCAGTAAATAAGAGAGAAATAGTAGTTTTTGTATTCCCCATAAGAATAACATTGGACAACGTACTGCGTTTACCGCTAAATGAAAATTTCAATTTTCTCCGAAACCAGCAATCGTAGAATAGTAATTCAAAATACCAAATTATTTAGTTTTTTGAGCTCTTTTTAATGGTGAATAGTATTATTTTTTATATTTATGTATTTTTATGAAAAATCCAAAAAATTGAATTTTTGATGTTTTAAGTCCTGTAATTTCTGAACCCGAATTTTTACAGCAATGCGGGTGGTGTCATTTTGTTGGAAAACTAAAGTTCTACAAACGACTAAAATTTAATCAAAATCGTTAGAGCCGTTTTTGAGAAATTTGGATTTTTCATGTTTTTTGGCAGTTTTTGGGGGATAATTACCCTTAAAAATCAAAAATTCAAAAAAATGAAAAAAACGCCTGGAGATATCGTGGATTAGTACCTACATACCAAATTTCATCAAAATCGGCCCATTGGTTAGGGCTCTAGCTCTGTACACATCCACACAGACACACACACACACACACACACACACACACACACACACACACACACACACACGGACACACACACACACACACAGACAGACATCACGTAAAAACCACTTTTTTGGGTTCAGGGAGCACCAAAACGAATATTTCCACTAACAACTCAAATTCGAAAATTTTGACGAAAACAATACTTTCTCCATATACTATGTATAGGGGGAGAAAGTAAAAACAAAAAATCAAGTGGATACGGTGAGGTGCCAATTAGTGTAATAAAAGCTAACTAAACCCTTAGTTCATGTAATAAATTCATCTTTTATTTCAGAAATATTTCCACAATAATTTTAAAATTTCCAAAGTCATTCCAATATTCAAAATAAATGGTATCAGGAAACTGACACATACTTTCTCCCTTTAGCCCAACTTTAATGAATAAATTACTTTTTATTTACTAATATAGAATACAAAGCACGGTCGAATGTACAGAAAATATTGTAAACAAGTTGTTTTAAAACACATCCACCCAAATCCCTGCTTTGGAGGCACTACAGAATCCATTGCTGCACTCGTGGTTTTAAGAGGGGAAATACCCCCTATTCCCCCCCAGGGTTATTAAGGGTCGACATATTTCAAATTTCCTCTGTTGGTCAATACTAACTTGACAAGCATATCAAGTTTGAATGAAATTGATCAGTAAATAAGAGAGAAATAGTAATTTTTTTATTCCCCATAAGAATAACATGGGTACAACGTACTGCGTTTACCGCAAAATGAAAATTTCAATTTTCTCCGAAACCAGCAATCGTAGAATAGTAATTCAAAATACAAAATTATTTAGTTTTTTGAGCTTTTTTTAATGGTGAATAGTAATATTTTTTATGTTTATGTCTTTTTATGAAAAATACAAAAAAACTGAATTTTTGATGTTTTAAGTCCTGTAATTTCTGAACTCGAATTTTTACAGGAATGCGGGTGGTGCCATTTTGTTGGAAAACTGAAGTTCTACAAACGACTAAAGTTTAATCAAAATCGTTAGAGCCGTTTTTGAGAAATTTTGATTTTTCACGTTTTTTGGCGGTTTTGGGGGGATAATTACCCTTAAAAATCAAAAATTCAAAAAAATGAAAAAAACGCCTGGAGATATCGTGGATTAGTACCTACATGCCAAATTTCATAATCATCGACCCATTGGTTAAGGCTCTAGCCCTGTACACATCCACACAGACACACACACACGCGGACACACACACACACACACACACACACACACACACACACACACACACACACACACACACACACACACACACACACACACACACACACACACACAGACAGACATCACGTAAAAACCACTTTTTTGGGTTCAGGGAGCACCAAATAACTCCAACTCAACTCTAACACTCTCAGAACAAAATCTTTTAACACTTAATCATTTTTCTGAACAACTTTTAGAAGTCATAGTGGATTTTCTTCAAAGTAAAAATGTATTATTAAATGCCAGAAAAACGAATTATATAATTTTTGATATAAAGAACTCTTATGCAAAAGAAATAGATGAAAACAATTTTACCCAAACAGTAGAAGACAGTATTATTGAAAGGAAAAATTGCTCAACTTTCTTAGGCCTAATAATTGATGATCAACTAACATTGAATGACCATGTTGATCATGTTTGTGCAAAGGTGAGCTCTGGTGTTTATGCAATAAGAAAACTGTATTTTTATTGCGAACTTAGCACTCTGCTCCTTCTCTATTATGCACATGTGCATTCTCATGTTCAATTTGGTCTAATGTTATATGGAGGAACATCACAAACTAACTTAACAAAATTGTAGGTATGCGGAAAAGGCAATCAGGGTCATGTTAAAATGAGGCCTGATGAACCATGCAGAAATAAATTGATTGATTTGAAAATTTTAACTGTATTTAGCTTATAAATTTTTCAAACGATCCATCTTTGTAAAATGTAATGAAATAAACAAATTCAAATTAGAAGACTTACACCCCTACAATACAAGAAATATAAATAACTTTGTTGTCGAGTCTCATAGGACAAGTCTTTTCTCCAAACAGCCCACTTATGCAGGACTACAATTTTATAACTTACCTCAAGCAATAAAAAATATAAATGACATTAAAATTTTTAGGAAAACTTTAAATAATTTTCTGCTTGACAATCCCATTTACTCCTTTGAAGAATTTTGTCTAATCGATAACATATGCCTTTTTCAAACATGTTTTCAGGATTCTTAATTATTATTATTGTTATTAGATTAAAATTTATATTGAAACTCATTCTACAAGCCAAACTTAGACTTAAGTTAAAATGTACTTAGACAGAACTATGTTTTATGTTGATGCCATTCATGTACACACACAATGTATGTACTTTTGAATAAAGTGATTTGAATCTGAATCTGAACCTAGTATTAACAGTCCCCAACAGTTATCTTCTCCACATGGATACATTTTATGAGTAGTAAATTACATTTTAAAATACTAATAATTAAACTCATAAAACACACGGATTGTTAAAGTCAGCAATGTAAAACTAAAAATACAGGAAATTTTAATACAGGAAAAAACTAAAATGAAGTTTCAGTTTGTACAGTTGTACTGCCGAAATTTAAACCATGAAAAAATACCAAATTCAAATAAACAGCATTATTGGTACCCAATATGATTTCATATTTTTTAATTAGGTATTTCTAGATCCAACTATCTGTTACACTGAATAAACCAAATTGTTAAAATTCAATGTGGAGGAGATAGATCGGGAGAAACAAGAGACAAGTGAGATAAAAGGTTACATTTTGATAGTTTTCATACTCAAGAAAGATCTTAAAAAGTAATCATTATTTAACAACTTCAAGTCTAGAGGGGCGGAACCTTTGAATCAGATTTAATAAATTGCTTTAAGTTGGAAACATGTAAACAAAAATAACACATTAGAATTCAACAACTTAAAATAACTATATTGTTTGTACACTCTCCATAAAATAGGACAAACAGTTTTAATCTGGGAATTGCATTAATGACATTAAATAACCTTTAGCTGATGAATCTGTCCAATGATCCAAGTCTCCAAGCACCCTCCGCCCAGGATTAGAAGCGGATGAACAGCAACGGTTCTTAAGGCAGTCAGTGCTTGTAATATCAATGCCTGCAAAATTATTATAAACAACCGATTGAGAAAGGAACATTTTCTAACAATTATTTTATGATTTGTATGTAATTTGGCCTACAGTCTTAAGCCCCGTTTCCATTCTAACAGTTTGTGCTTAAAACACTGCTTTGAGCTAAACTCAAAATAAAGTTCAAGTAAAATGTTTAATGGAAACGCTCGCAAACTGTTTTGAACTTTGTTGGGCAACAAAATGTGTTTTGAGCCGATGCAGCTGACAACAAAGTTTTGAGGAGAGCTCAAAACATAATGAAAACGGTGTCCCAACACCCAACATTGTTGTGAGCAGAGTTCGCGCATGCGCTGTGAGCGGTAGCAGCCAACGCCACGCAACCCCGCACCGTCGCGCCCTTGGTCGCCGCATCCTTTCCATCGACAACACGTGGTTTTGTTTGGGACTTGGGTCATTACTATGTCGTACAATTGGTTTGTCCTACAGTCTGTTAGACAATTATTTTTTTAAGTGGTTTTAAGTTACCATTTTGACCGATTTATGTGATTCTAGCTTGATGACTCAGCTGAAAGACTACTTGAGAATGGCACAATGAAGCGTTGAAACCAGGTCGTAGTTGTATAACGGGGACTTTAATCTGGAGAGGAGAAGGTAACTTAAAACACTTTATTTAGTCATACCAGTTCAGGGGCAAATCAAAATGAGTAAATTAATTATTTTTTAAATAATTAAATCGTTCTACATATGCATTTCAAAAAAGTTAATCACAGTAGCCTAAACTGGTACAGTTTCATAAGCGGCCACCAACTAATCGGATGCGATATATCGATCTTAAACATTCGATATATCAAATCGGAACACTCAATATTTTGAATCACATTTTAACAGTAAATAGTAATATGTGATGCCAAACACACCTATATATTTTAATGAAACATTTAACAAATAACAATTAAACAAAACTACAATTAAAAAAATAAAGAAATGTATAATCAAGCTAAAACTTAAGTTATCTTTGCCAGGATAAACTTTATGGGCTGCTTTCATGAATTGAATCAACCTGGTAAAGCCTGGTAAAGATAACTACCGTAAGTTTTAGCTTGGTTATACGTTTCTTTATTATTTGTTGTATTTTTAAATTTTAGTTTTCGTTTTTTTGTTACTTGTTAAGTGTTTGATTAAAATATATTTGTATCAGTCATCATCGTTCTTAATCCCAGTTTTTAGATTCCATTTCAACTCACGCCATGATGACTCGAATGTTTGGGTGTTTGTGTTATTAAGGTTAAATATCGATTTAAAATGTGATTCATTACATCAAATGTTTAAGATCGATATATAGCATCCGATTAGTTGGTGGCCGCTTATGAAACTGTACCCCCGCCTAAACTGTTATATATTCTAGTGATTTACTGCAAGTTTGCTATATTTTTGAACTTCTTGTTAGTTTGAAATGAACAAGTTTTTCTATACATATTGAATACAAATTTGGTATAACTAATCAAGCGTGTGCATTACACCAAAATCGCCTTATCAGTTAGTTCATCTCCATCAGATTCAAAAACTAAATAACTGGTTTAAAATGTCGACCTCTAATTGTTAATAGTTTTTATTTTGCCTTATTTAGGTGCCAAAGAAATTATAAGTAGGTCTAAACCAGCAAATAAAATCTTATATTTAGTTTGGTTTCTTAAAACATTCTGACAAACTAAATTCTACGGAAAACTTGCCATTTAACTGATTTATTGCAGTGAAAGATGAATACTTAACTTGGCTATAGTCAACCCATGTTGATGATTCATTTTAAATTAGGGCCTATACAACTTCTATTGGGTTTGACATGACAAATTACATGGATATTGGAAAACAATGTATGGAAATATAAAATTTGTTTTTTTTACAGTTTTAACAAACGCTGTAAATGTTTTTGCGTTACATTGTATTAACATACTTGTGTAGCAACACAAATGGGGCTACACACAAACTTATGTAGTAATACACGAACGCTCCGCGTGTGGAGAGGAGATGGCTTTTCACGGGAAATGTTGGCACGTGTTGGAAGAATGGAAACGGCCTCCAACAATGTTTTGAACTAAGCTCAGAACAGCTTTGAGCTTAGCTCAAAACATTGTTCAAGAAAATGTTTAATGGAAACGGGGCTTTAATCACATTTTCCTATTGATTGTATGGGGTAAATTTACTAACAAAATATCATACAGAAATTAACAAATTATTTTACATTTTCTTACCTTTAGGAAAGTAGATATTTTTAATGGTGCAGTATCAAGGAACGTTCTGCAAATATTAAGCCAACAACGAGGTCTATTGAGTTGATAGAAAGCTAGTTTTACAAAGACAAGAATACAAGCAACCTAATAAACATAAAGTGAATTTTGTATAAGCCTTTTTTGCCTGATAACTTATATAGCTTTATTAATAAATCAAAATATTTTCAATAGTGAAAATGCTGTAAAAGGGAAAATTGAAAGTGACAAAAAAATTATTAAAATAATTAAAAATTGATAGAGGTTTAGACAGTAAACTATATTTATACCAATTTTTCAATAAGGTTGCACACACTACCTGTTTATTTTGGTTGATGTGATAACAATGGGTTTTTGTAATACCAAAGCTATGAAAACCAGTATTTAACCTTTAAAAAACAAAGACCTGAATAACACTAAATCAATACTATTCAAAATTATATACAAATTCTATTTTCACGCCATTGAAATGCAGTGGAACTCGATAACTCGAACCTCAGGGGGAACAACAAAAATTCGAGTTATCGAATATTTTGAAATATCGAGGTTAGACTTATCAAGGTGATTTTCCAAAGACTTCGACTTATTGAGGGTCACGGTAACGCAATAGATGGATCATGGAAGGGTATAATTCATACATAAGCTCAAGCTATGTATAAAAAATAATCGTACCGTATAATAATTATTATTCAAATTATAATAGATTTGAACAATTTTAAATGTCTAAAATAAGCCCGGAAATATATTGTAAAGCTTCTTTGGTTAACGTAGTAGAGGACGAAATACTTCCTTCAGTGAAAATATTGTAGAGGAGGAAAGTAAACAAATAATGACCCACAGTTTGGTATTTTGGTGATGTTTTTCCCCTTCAACCACTTCCTGTCTATTTTCGAGACTTTTTTGCTCACTTCTTATCACCTGCCCCAAACAAATCCCTCCCGCTTATGAAAGTCAGTTCTGACCAACTACGCATCAATTTAATTTAGCTGAACGTTAATGTACTGTAGGCTATTAAAATAATTTGCAAAACTAAAAGGGAACAAAACATGTTAAGAATTAAGATTGCAGAGCATTGTTGGAATTCGTGTGAAGCAGTGCGACACTTTTTTTGTTTTAAAATTGTCGATGGTGTTCACTGGTGTTCCAAACTGCTTGCCGATGTCACTGTTTTTTTTTCCTGTTTCAATAGCCTCAAATATTCTTGAACTTCTCCTCATGGGGTAGAGTTTTGCCAACACGTTTTACCAAAATGCAAACACTTGGTAAAAAACAACCTAGAAACTACGTTTCACGTACTACATCCAGAACCTCTGAACTCACACTAACTAACGACTAAGAACACAAATCTAATCAAATCGAAACCATTTTATTTAAAACATATACAGGGTGAGTCAGACTACCCGTCCAGCATGTATAACGAGAGAACGGTTTGGTCTAAAGTCGTCAAACAAAAATCATCCCCACTAAAACGCATATGAGCTATCTATTAAAAATTTTTCATCAAAATCTATTGTACAGAATGTTCCAAAACTGAAGGTCACGGGTTCGAATCTCAAAATTTTCTAACGTAAACATAGGGAATATTATACATCATTTTAAAGGTCTTGTTAAAAGAAACACTTTGGCGAAAACAGAATTCACTTATCTTTATTCGTTTCAAAATGGCGGCCATTTTAATGTAAAGGAATACCCTGTATTTTCTAAACGCGTACCTTTTTCCCGACTTAAATTTCTTACTCTTGATAAACAGCTTTACTCTGGTATGCTACATGACAGGCTTTTTTGAGAAAATCTATATTTCAAAAAAATATTTATTTTGAAAATACCCATATGCCCAAAATTCAAAAAAGTCAAATGGTAGCTTACATCAAAAAGCATACCATTGAAAAGGTCTTGTAAATCCTAGCAACTTTCTAATTTACACCAACCTTGTATCTCTTTTCGTTTTTCTGCAATCAGCAAAAAACATTATTTTCCCATATGAAATGCATGTTAATTTGCATAACACTTGCATGTATTCTCTGTCCACATTTGTTTTATGCGTTATGTACAATTAATTAACATGCATTTCATATGGAAAAATAATGTTTTTTGCTGATTGCAGAAAAATGAAAAAAGATACAAGGTTAGTGTAAATTAGAAAGTTGCTAGGATTTACAAGACCTTTTCAATGGTATGCTTTTTGATGTAAGCTATCATTTGACTTTTTTGAATTTTGGGCATATGGGTATTTTCAAAATAAATATTATTTTGAAATATAGATTTTCTCAAAAAAGCCTGTCATCTAGCATATCAGAGTAAAGCTGAGTTTATCACGAGTAAGAAATTTAAGTCGGGAAAAAGGTACGCGTAGTGGTTCAGAAAATACAGGGTATTCCGTAAATGTCAATATTTTACATTTAAATGGCCGCCATTTTGAAACGAATAAAGATAAGTGAATTCTGTTTTCGCCAAAGTGTTTCTTTTAACAAGACCTTTAAAATGATGCATAATATTCCCTATGTTTACATTAGAGAATTTTGATATTCAAACCCGTGACCTTCAGTTTTGGAACATTCTGTACATAGATTTTGATGAAAATATTTTTAATAGATAGCCCATATGCGTTTTAGTCGGGAATATTTTTGTTTGACGACTTTAGATCAAACCGTTCTCTCGTTATACATGCTGGACGGGTGGTCTGACTCACCCTGTATATAATTTACAACAATATGAGACTGTTCCTTATTTATAAAATGAAATCCTCACATAGGTGAAACCCGTGCGTGAGGTTGAGTGTGTTTGATAAGCGTGTTGCTCATCAACATAAATTTGTCAGTGGGGAGGAAGGGTTGAAATTTCCGGCTGCAATGTCACTGGAGGTTTAGTGAACCAACAACTTCGACTTATAGAGGTTCTCTAGTCAATACTTCGACTTGTAGAGATACGGTAATTGTACATTTTCGAGTTATAGAGGTTTTACAGCTAAAACTTTGACTTAAAGAGGTGCGGCAACAGGCTAAGAATTCTATAAAAATTTGAGTTATCGAGGTGTTTCCTGTTAATCCTTCGATTTATAGAGGTAAAATAACATAGCATTAGGTAGGCAAGTTCAAGGAGAATGACAAAAATTCGAGTTATCAAGGAATTCGACTTATTGAGGTTTGAGTTGTCGAGGTTCCACTGTACCATCACTTAAAATATTTTCAACAACAAAGAAGATGATATGCTGATTCTTAGGCGTTACATCAGTGTGTGTATTAAAATGGTGTTATAACAAACCTTGATGAAATCCTCTCCAAGCTTTGAGGAGGTCTGGATCAGAAGAGTTCCAACAGGCACATTTTTATTGTGAAGAACAAGGTAATCACATTCATTGAATCGGACATGTTCAATTGACGACAAATGTCCAACTATCTTGTCAGTTTCAGACTCTTCAATGTTCAAATGAGAGATAGGAAACGCATGAGATAAATCGATCAACATTTTTGTAAAATCAGACCCCATTCTTTCTAGTAAAACTATCTTCTTTCTCCTTAGAAACAATTTAATTTCAGACGATACTGTCTTTTGACAAGCTACAATCTTCACACCAAATTGTACAGAATACTCTAAAATTTGTTTAAATTCATCGAATCCTGAAAATAACAACTCGTCATTGTCTTGCAATTTCAAGACAAACACTAGAATTGTAATGTCACCTGTTAATCCTCTAGCGATTTCAATATTGTGACTATCACTAACAGTGTACAAAAGCCCTTTGTGACTACTAAAAGTGTTAATCCCACTTTCCACTTTAGTATACACCCTGTTTATCAAATTTGTTTCTTCGTCAATACAGTTTAGAAACACTCTGATTATTTCTATACAAAGTCTATTGACATCCATCCCAGAAAGAAGAACAGGACACTTTGACGTAATAATGGTTTGTACTAAAGGCAAAAAGTTTTGGATCGAATCAAAATCTAATTTGACACAAACGTTTTCTGAAAACAGAAATGTTTTTAGTTCTTTAACTAGAATTGCAATAATTTGCATATTTCTGCTCTTTGAATGTTTACGTTGTTGCCACTGCTGCTCAAGGAGGTGACTCAGAAGAACACCGCAGTAGAGCCCGTGGTCTACGAGGCCAGCGACCATGTTGTTGATGTACTTGCAGACGGGACTAGCCAGCTCGAGACGAGAGGCCAAGGCTGTGCTAGTGGCAGCGACCTCCATGTAACCTCCCCCAGTCACTATTGCCTTGCACGAGCCACTCGGGCCCATTGTTGACTGCAGCAGTTTTCTGTACTCTCTAAGCAAATATACGTGTTGCTCCGAGTCGACAGGTACCAATACCGTGCCACCTGTAAACAACGTTGTCAATTCTGAATTCCTAGCTCTAAAAGAATTTAGTTTTTCAGCAAGAATCTGAATTACTGTTCAGGATTTTATGAATTAAGCACTTTAAAAGGTTCCCCTATTTTGTTTACACTACTTTTAAAAAAAACGCTATTTTTTTGCAATGCAGCCCAAAAGCCCATTGTTTTGCCATAAGCATGTTTAACTTAATAAGTCAAAATGTATACTCCAGTGTTTGTAAATTATCTGAAAATTGATTTTCCGGCAATAAAGAGAAAAAAATATGGAGATAAAAACACAAACTTTTACCAGGACTACTTCAAAATGCAATAATGCAGTAAAACTATAATACAGTGGCCTCTCTCCTAACCGACCATTTTGCAACCCACACAAGGGGCCAGATAACAATTATGCTATAAAAATCAAAGCCAAATTATTCCAGGTATACACTAACTATAATATTCATCTGCAAGCGTTGGACGTATCTATGTGGAACTCAATTTGAGTAAGACATTTCCATTCGGTGAGTTGGCAACCCTGTCCTTGTATCGCATTAGCTGCTATGGACTGAACAGCTGATCCAATTCTTGGTGCAGACAGTTTGTTTACACGCTATTGTGTGAAGTACAAGCCAATGATGTTTAGCACAATATTTTTTTTTAGACTGTGTTGTGTTATTTTTCAAAATTACGTCCAGAGTGAATGATTGGCATTTATATATGCCACGCTAATTTTGGTCTAAAGTGGGAAAAATAAATATTTCAAAGTCAATTATTTTACCTTACCAAAAAATGTATAACGTACTGTGTAGGGCTTCGCCCCGTAGCTGCCACTTGGGAAGGGTTAAGAGAGAGGCTACAGTATTTGAGTTACCAACAATATACAATTTCATTGTTATATGGGTATTAAAATAAACAGTGGAATAATAAACACAACTTTATTGACAAATAACAATGTATAGTATACTACATGTCCAATATAATTATAATTTTATTACACATGAATGGCATCAACTGTGGCAATTTTAGGATTTTAGTAATGTTTATTATATGGACCTAGTGAATATTTTGTTATAATACATGTTCTTTTTTGTTTTGCCTCTTGAAAGTTCCACAAAAAAATTTAAACAAACCTGTTGCCATGATTGGTCCTCGAAATCTTCAAGTTATTTGCTAAATGTTTCTAAAATCCTCCTTTCAAACCTCTCATACCACTGCAAAAGACAGGAACCATAATTATTCACAGAACACGAAGATTAATATTAGAATAAAATTGTTGACGAAAAATCACACTTTTGTCCATAAATAATATTTATAAGTGTTTTTATTAGGCCTAAGCACTACGTTTATGGACAAAAAACAGAATATGAATTGTGCCCTATAAGAAAATATTGTGCTCTAAATAAACATTTTATTACAAATATAAAAATAATACTTTTGAAAGAGGGTTTTTTTCGTCAAGGAAAACATTTTTAAAATGTACTATCCAGTTCAAAAAGTGTGTGATTTGTGGTTTTCTTGGAAGTTCATAAATTAGATTAGCCCACAAGGTAGAATTCTATTTTAAATTAAGTATGTTCCAAAAATGCATACTAATTAATAAATTTATGTGCATACTAATCATTAATTGGAAACATAAAATTGTGTGATATTTCAGAAATTTTAAATTACCTACAATAATTTGGCTTTGAAAATATTAGTTTAAATATCTTACTAAGCAGGAGCTAACTGGATACAATATAAATTAATTTTTGACCATCCTAGAAAAAAATATGACAAAGAGTGCTTACCAATAATTTTAAATTTAGAATTTCCTAAGGACTTCTTTGCAGAAAATTAAAAAAAGAGGTAAAATGTTTTCTTTGCATAAAATTTATCAGGTGTAGCAGGGTTTGTGTGATAGTTTTTTTATTTTTTATTTATTTTTTAACAGATTTAAGATAACAAGAAAATAAACCCAAATCTAAAAATAACCATTAGATAAAACATTTTTTTAAACTTCAATATTCGGAAACAAGGTAGCCTACAAAGGGTTTAACAATGGCAAACTATCATTAGGCTGCACTTGGTTACACTTGGAGCTTGGCTCATTAGTAAAGCTTGTGTTTTTATTTGGACAATTGAGAAAAGTGAATAATTTTAAACCTGAATGAGATAGAAAGAAGAAGTTTAATTTTTAATAAAACTAATTAATTTGTATATTCATCCATATCAATAAGAATTATCAGAAAGGAAAAAAATTTAGATGACTGCTGTGACAAGAGGTGTTTTAAAGCATGGTACACTTTTGAGCGGATGACTCAAAAATTGAACTGAAAAAAATATTTTTTGTAAAAATATGGAACATTCTAGTAAGTTGACAACACAACGGAAGGGAGAAGGCCATTTCACAAATCAAACCTAAAATTACTTCACTTATAAAACTCACTTTAACTATAGGTAGCTTTTTCCCTGCTTCATTCTGTTCATCCGTAAAACCTTTCGTTGCTGCTGGTAAATCTTGCATTTTTATCCAGAGCCAGTGCACGAATATAATACTAGGAATCATAACAATTGATGCTAGATTTCTGTTAATAAATCCTGGCTTCTGTGGAGGTTTATCCATCTTCTGCAATGAAACATCAATGTCTTTAACAAATGTCTGCCCAATTTAATGAAAATAATTTTTCAAGTTTGAAATCACATTAATTCAGTCTACAATCCTAATTCACAATTATTTTTACATAATTTACCTAGGTTATATATTTAATTAAATTATACTGACATAACATGGAAGGGTAAGATATAAATTAAAAAATGGCTGTTGTTTAATGACACATTTGAATAATGTTTATCTACAATCCCAATTCACAATTTTAACATGATTGAGTACCTAGGATATATATATATTTAATTAAATGATACTGTCATAACATGGAAGGGATGGAAATAAATCTAGTCTATGATGTTGAGGCCTACAATAAAGTTTACATATTTAATAAAATGAATATGTGCATATTTATATCAATGAATATGTTCCAACAGAAATCATAAAAGTAGTCGGCTGAGACTAGTTATCTGAAATTGTAATCAAGAATTAGAATCAATATTAACAGAAATCAGAAATTTTATTGTTGTTATTAACATTACAAGAATGTATTGACATCGTTAGGTATTATATATGTAAGGTAACTAATGTGAACATTAATAATAATGTTATATGATTAATTTCAAAAGTATATGTATAGGCTAGGCCTTCATTTATACTAACGAACATTCATAAACTGTCTATAACATCATTCATATGAAAATCAAATGTAATTTATTTCATCAATAAAAAAATAGCCTAATATTTACACAAAACTTTCATTTTTACTAAAATATCTTTAGTCATGTATGGCAAGGTACAGTAGTATGAAATGATAATTACAATGGACTGTGTAGTAGTGATGTAAAATACTCAGGTATTCAAAACTCGGGGTATTTACCTGGCTAAATACCCAAAATTCATAAATACCCGGGTATTTTGGGTATTTATAATGTTATTAATACCCTTGTTATTATTAATATATAACAGTTGAGGATATTTTATTGATTACATTTATTAATTATTTTACTAATAAATAAATAATAACACGGACATCTTTGTAAAAAGACCTGTCGAGCTTACAAACCACACCACTGCCAAACTATGAAGGAACTGGTTAAATACGAGACATTCAATACATATTTTTAAATATGCAATTTTGTAATTGGACAAGTACGGAGGCCCACCAATGGACCGTAAAGACACTTTTGCGGATGAAAATATGACTGACATTTCAAAAATTATTAATTATTATTAAAAAGAGGGCTAAAACAAAGATATCGACATGACACTTGCCCAGATGACCATTTGTCCACACAGATGAGCGAACGAAGTAAGTGAAATCCTTATACATCTTATAAATTTGGTTTTCGGCCTACTACATCGTTATTTCCCAACCGATTTGGTCTATCGATGTGTCATTTTAAAGATTTTATACTGTAGATTGACAGAAAAATGTAAAAATAAATACCCCCGTCGCAGCAAACCTGCATACTCAGCAAATTTCTAATGCATAATATATGTCTTAATACCACATAAAGCCGCATACTAAGTTTCATAAAAATATATTCACATATAAGCGATTTTATTCATTCTCCATAAGAATAACATTGGTAATGAGTACGTAGGTTTGCTGAAATAAGGAACACAAACAATTGGTTTTTATGCAAATATAAATAGAATGTAACTAGGCGAAGCCATGCACATACCATGTTTCATCAATATTCAATCATAAATAAGCGCTATGTAACATTTTAGTGATTCTCCGTAAGAATAACATGTGGGCTGAGTAAGCAGGTTTGCTGCAACAAGGAAAAATGGGTTTTTATGCAATTATCAATATAATTTAAACAAGTGAAGCTACATACCAAGTTTTATTAATTTATGTTCATAATTAAGGGACTCAATACATCTGACTTATTCTTCATAAGAATAACATGGGGGCTGAGTACGCAGGTTTGCTGCTAAGGGAATAATCAACAAAAACTAAATTTTTTGAACAAATATCAATATACCAGTACTACATGAAGCCACATAACAAGTTTCATCAACATACATTCATATATAATCGAGATATAGAATTTTATTTATTCTCCATAAGGATAACATTGGACAACATACTGTGTTTAGCACTTTGAATATCTCAGCAACGGTTGGGCGTAGAATGAAAATTTAAACACCAACATGATTGTTTTGTGGAACTGAACAGATTAGTAAGAGCAAATGTGAAGTTTACATTAAAATAAACTGAGGAAAAGCCAAAAACTGTTTTCCCATAAGATTAACATGGGAGATTTTGTGAGTACGTTTTTTGGATTTTTTCCGCAACCACTTAACCTAGGTTAATAATTCAAAATACCATATTATTTGTTTTTTTAAGCTCTATAACATGGTCAAAACCAAAATTAAGTTTTTTAAAAATTGTAGGGTGAAAAATGCAAAAAACTGATTTTTGGAAAATTTAAAAACCCCATAAACCCCCCTTCCCATGGTCCGATTTTTCTGGTTTTCGAACTTAAAGTCATAAATGTTACTCTCCACATTTGTGCCAAATTTCATCAAAATCGGGCGCTTCTTTCAAAAGTTATCGCGGTAACGGACACACACACATATATATATATATATATACATGTATATAAATTTGAACGAATAGTGTTTTGGCATCTGGGGACCTCAAAACAAAAAGTTATCATGGTCTGGGGTTTAAGTCTTACCATGAGACCTACGGTAATAGCTTCTTCCCTATAGGGGAAATTCGCTAAAATGTTAAACCTACATCACAATTATTTAGGAATAGGCTATATTTATATTAAATTATACCTTTATATTTTGCAAATTGCTTAGGACTTACTTTATTAGAGATGGTTGTTGCTAGATCCGTCAAAATAGAGCATCTCCTAAAAAATCTGAAGAACTGTAAGAAATATCAACCAAACCTATCTATATAAATTCACATCAACTTGTATCATATGTGGATTTTTTTGACAGGACTACTTCTTAAAAATTAAAATCAGGCCTAATATGTATTTTTATGAAATTGCATAGGCTATTTGTGATTCAGAAAGCTAAAGGGACCACTTGCTGGGAATTTCCTAAATAAGTGATTTAACTACATATCCTTTCAGAATGTAAATCTATAAATATTTTCAGACCAAAACTGTACTTAGGGCTTACCTAAAACAACTTAAAGTAATTGAAATAATACTCAGGCAAATTGGAGTTTTGAGAAAATTTAATTTAATAAGCTATTGCTTTCTCAGGGACAAAACGCCGTCTCATGACAGACGTTTTTCACTCACTCAATGAATCTAATCACAACATTTATGCATTGAGAGCATAAAATAGGTCTTTATCACTTAAAAGTAAGGAAACTGTTAATTTTCCACAAGCATAAAGACACTTTACACTCAAATTACATATTCAATTATTACTACAACTGAAATGTTGGCTACTAATTACACAACATGAAAACATTCACTTTCATCCATTTTGGCTGAATTCACAAGATTAAAGTTGTTTAATTTTACTTCGTAAGGCGCTAAACAGAAAACAGCTGTTTTAAGACAAGTTTTTAGATATTAAAAAGAAATACTTTAGCCGCGGTTATGGGAAATAGTTATTTTTAAGCTCTTTTTTGTCATAATCAAGCACTTAGATAAGTTAATAGTTTAATTTAAAATCTAAAAAATTAGGCCTAATGTTAATAATACTAGAAAAGAGATGTAGTTTTTTATTTCCCATTAAAGAAATGGGACCCTCGCTTACTTAGTAGAAACTTTGTTAGAATGCGCAAAATTTGTGTTTTGAGACTTACTCAAAACACGCTTGTGGGAAATGGTACTAACCTTTTGTCGCTACCATGTTATTGTGGCATTACGACAAGATGTACCTTTTCACATGGCTGACTAAAAAGATTATTTTTAAGAATATATCGGATTCTTATAACGATGACAACCTTATTGACGTATAGAGGAAAGATTTAGCAATTGTATTCAAAAATTACCCGAAATGGGGTTATACACCACACAAAATCTATATAAGCCACATTCACACAATTTCGTTGACCTAGGCAGTAACTTTACAACTCACACCACAAGTTGCACTTAGGGGCCTACAAAAATAAAATCCAGCTCTTCTTTGAATTATAAACTAATAATAATAATTCTTTATTTTGCCGTTCATTAGCCTACGTCAATAAAATGCAGATCAATTCACACCATGCAGCAAAATGGTGTGCATTGATTTTGCAGCAAATCGCATCAAATTACATACTGTCACAGGTTGACCAGTTAACCTGTGCAGAATTGTGTGAGCAGAAGGAGGTTTATTGTATAACTGGAGGTAATACAGCTTCACTATTTTTGTTGAAAAAGCGAGCCAGTGATTTTGTAAGGTTGGTGCACTGGTGAGGCAAATTTATCGTTCTTTGAACTATCCTAACTGGTTGTTTTATTCCTGTAAGTGAATATAATCCTGCTAATCACTGGAATAAAAGAGATAAAAGTTGGAACAAATTCATTTTTTTCGTTTTATTTATGCATCTACTCTTGTCGTGAAATATAATAAATTATGAGAAAATAAACAAATTCAAGTTTATTAATGTTCAATTTATGAGTAGTTATTTGTTTGAAACACTTCGTCAACTCGTTCGACTTCAGCGAGTAGTTCTTTGCCTCACCAAAATTTGGCAAAGAACAGCTTGCAATTTTGTTCATAAATGTTGTCTCCAGTATTACCAATAGAACTCCTTGAGTGAGCATATAACTTAAACAGAAAAACTGTATGAATCTACATATGATACAATCCACATGAACGTTTATAAAGAATTTCAGTTTACATTTCTTCCAGTGATTCAGATTTTTCAGATCGATCACAAAAACCACCCTTTCTGTCGTAAGTTGCCAAACAACGTGTAGAAAATTGTGACTAGAGTCAAGCATTGCTACCAGTGATAAGGAGGGGAAAACCACTCATCTGTTGGGAAAGTGATCACAAGTCAATCTGTGATTTTAACCCTTTGAGTGCTAAGCTTCTGAAAGGAGTAGTTGAATCCGCGATGTTTTGTTGATTTTTTAAATATATTGAACGCCGGAACAGTTAAAATTAATAAAAACGTGCTTCCGCTGGACACACACAGTAAAGGATAGGTAAAAAGTAGCAGAACACCTGATCAGATGTGCAACTCACAAATAATCCACCCATCCCGTCAGCTTGGACCCGAGCCGTCCACCGTTTGCTTAAGGTCCGCCCTCCCCTTCAACTCTGCCACAGACAGGTGAACTCTCCATGAGTTGCACATAAAAACCACCGACTGTGACGGGATTCGAACCCTCGATCCAAGTGTTACCCCCGGCCGGGAAGGTAACGCCTTAGACCGCACAGCCACTGAACAGGCTAGCAGCTGCAGTGGATCAGTTGGTATTATAGAGACTAGGCGCTGGACGAGGTAGTTCAATTCGTGTCTACCAGGTTTCACCACATGTCAGACTCAGACTGCAGACTGAGCGCCTAACGGTACAATCGCTTATGAAGCAGTAACAGTGTTTACTGATAACCGATTCAAAAGACGATATATTGGTCCATAGAGCTGAAAGAGTTAAATGAGTGAAAAAGGGCAGATCTATGATTAAGCCGGGTTGACACGGTACGAGTAAGCTCGGACCGAGCTAGCTATTTGTACTCGGTCAGAATACTCTCGGAGTGGTGTTGACATGCTAAGTACACTCGGATTGAATTTTGCCCGTGTTTATATGGCGGATACTAACAGTAATTGAATTTTTTAACAGTAAAAACAATGTGATTGAATTTTATTCTTTATTAATTGTTATTTTTTATTATTTTATATTCATTATTCTTCTTCTAAGTTAATTATTATTCTTTTTATTTTATGTATATTACCTGTATTCTTTATTATTTTATTCTTTATCTTAATTAGGTACATCTTTATTCTTATAATCTTTGTGCCGTATATTCCACAGACCTTCCTCACAGCTTCATAAAGTTCTACGTTTCTCTATCAGACAACCTTTTAGTCGATTTTTGTAGACAACTCGCGTCTGTAGTCATCTTCAAGGACACTCACATCCGAGAAAGTAGAGCGCTATCCGACTCAACTCGGCCCAAGTTCATAACATCAGAGCTACACTGTTGTTGGATGCACTGTTGACATGATACGGGTAGCGTCCGAGTGATGCACGCGCAACATCTGAGCTAGCTCGGTCCGAGCTTACTCATATCGTGTCAACCCGGCTTTAGGAACCAATCACCAACTTAGTCAGCTGGTGGTACCAGATCTAGGGTTCTTAATTAACCCTTTGAGTGCTGCGGCATCACACACAGCGACGCGATGCATTACGTACAAAGTGCTGACAGCGACTCTCGGTATTTTACGTAATACTTCATATCAAAACAAGGTACTGGCTTCCAAAGTATATTGTTTTGATCCAGAAGCTTCCAGCTATCAGTTCTATTGCAATTTCGTTGCCTTTGGTCTGTTAGCAGACCTTAATTTAGTCATCTTTGTCGCAGATGTCATCTGTATTTGTTGTTGTTTAAGGTTATACCGGCAAACGACATAAATATCACTGATTGGATAATTGAACGAAGTGAAAGTATCCTTATACACAACTTTACTGCTTGGACTGGTAAGAGAATCAACCCAACTGGCGTGTCTGTGACCACAATAACTCGTGAATGCCTCCACAGTTAAACTTACAATGTTCCAGAAAAACTTAACAGGTCAAAATCTCGGTCAAGTTCGTTATTCAGATAATTTTGTTCAGTATTAATCAAATTATCTTAAAACAAAATTTATTTTTTTCTCCATAAGAATAACATTGGAAGCCATTTTAGTGGTACTTGAATCGTTAAAATTTAGCCGACGTCTATGTTTCAACAACAGAGTAACAATAGTTAGTTTACTAGAGTATACTTTGTTATACTGGATAACAACAGTTTTTTTACCAACAAAAAACACACAAGAGAGATAAATCGAAGTATATTTTTAAGTTGTGAGCATATTTATTATTTTATAAATTGTTAAGAGTACGTTTTAAACAAAAAAAATCCATACAGTTAATATTCCCTTAGTACGCCTACTCTGTGTAAATATCGTCAGTCGGTCAGAGGCAACGATTGTAACAGTGGCAGACGACGCGTGTGGCAGATCGAAAAACTCAAAATAACTTTTTGATAACAGTAGATACTAAGATATTAAATTAACTTATAAAATAGTTTGTTTTATTACATTTTCTTAGACAATTGGTAATATTGTGATTGTCATGTGTAAAAAGTATACGAAGCCTGAATTTGTCTAGAAAGCGTTGCTGAAGTTAGTCACAGTAAGCGAACAACCTTAAAATTATTTTGTAGGACAATTATTTGCTAGGTTATATTTTCAGTAAATTAATAATAAAAATTGTCTACATTACCTAAAATACATTACCAGTAATGTAGTAGGTAACCACAATAAAAGCTATAGATTATTACCAAACAGCCTTTTTCGGAAGGTTATCTTGAATGATTTGACATCTAGGGTTGGGTTACATTAAGAGTAAGCCGACATTAAACTGGTAATACAGCTTTTGTAAAATACTTTAAACACATTACCAGGAATGTTGTAGCGAACCAAAATAAAAGCTTTAAACTATTCTAACCAAACTAAGCCTTT
This sequence comes from Allygus modestus, assembly GCA_963675035.1. Lineage (NCBI taxonomy): Eukaryota > Metazoa > Arthropoda > Insecta > Hemiptera > Cicadellidae > Allygus > Allygus modestus. The sequence continues at coordinate 400,438,357 of OY776111.1, read as the reverse complement.
TATACAGGTTATCTGAAATGATTTGACAAATCCTAGGTTTGGATTACAGTGAGCTGTTTTCATCATAAACTTGACCTATGGCTATAAAATGTAGGCCTATAAACTTAGGCTACTTGCCATTTTAGATGTTTCATGTACGGTCTTGGACCAACCCATGTTTATAGAATTTAATTTCATGATAGCCTAGGCTATTGATACAATATATTGAAATATCATTTTGTAAAATACAACTGTTGTTAAATACTTTAAACATTACCAGGAATGTTGTAGCGAACCAAAACAAAAGCGTTAAACTATTCTAACAAAACTAAGCCTTTTATACAGGTTATCTGAGATGATTTGACATATCCTAGGTTTGGATTACAGTGAGCTGTTTTCATCATAAACTTGGACCTGTGTATATGTAGGCATATACACGTAGGCTACTTGTCATTTTGGAAGTTTCATGTACGGACTTGGGCCAACCCATGTTTGTAGCATTTAATTTCATGGTAGCCTAGGCTATTGAAACAATATATTGAAATCTCATTTTTTCATCTAAATAACTGGACCTGACGACTTATTGTTAATCCTTAAGGATATTTTGACTTGGCCTATAGAAATTGTTAACATTAGTTCATATAGGAAACTCGCTGTTCTCTTATAAGTTAAATTAACCACACTGCTAAAGTCACTGCTTAGCCCAAAATACTCTGTTTGTTCTAAGATAACGCACACATGCCAATCCTAACAACAAACCATGCCTGAAATCTTCAATTTATTTTGAAAATAAATAAATTTACGTATTTATATAACATTTACTTTGATAAAAACAAGTGATAAATGTATGTATGTTTTTCTACGGATAAAATGTTAGGTCGGCGGCGGGATCCGAACCAGCGACCTTACGCTCCAAGAGCCAGTGCGATACCCTCTCAGCTACCGCGATAATTGATTCTTAAGGGAGAAGTGACTTAAACTATAGCTAGATAGACATAAAACCCGGATTCTGGCGATAGTTAAATGATAACGGAATGTATTCTGATGATGTTACTCAAATCAGATATTGAATTTTTTATGAGACTCGATTTAAGTTTGATCATGTGTTTCAATTATCCTTATACGCGAAGACTGAGCGTACACCTAGTATTATTGTTATTGAAGTTATATTTTATCGTTTAATACTCACTATTTACGTATGAAACAAAAATAAGTAGTAGAATAGATGGAAACAACTTGAGTAACCTTCGGGAGTTAGTTTACAATGAACTTGGAAACAGTGTCATTGTTGGAGATACGTTTAAGTTTTTGTGAAAGTAAAAGGTACACATAAGTCTTTTGTTTTCTAGTTATTATTGTGCATTTCATTTACTTTGGTAGGCCAAATGCTTATATACTAGTAATATTAAACATGTTTACTGACAACAAACTAAAAAATAATATTTGTTTATATTACAAAATACTACTTCAATGTTGCTTAGTGGTTACTATGGTTACTATGGTGGGCTATGTGGTTTAGCCTATGCCTAGGGCCTTTTTGGAGTAACATATTTTCAATTAATTTTTTTTTTCAAACTTTTTTAACTCAAATTGATGATTTATAAATTAGTTTTGATTAGCATTTTCTGCTCTTTCTGCCTATTGGGTTGAAAATATCAAATAAAATTGCTGACCATAATTTATGTGTCAAAGTTGGAAAAACAATTTTAAATTTTTTTTATATCAAAAAGGATAGTTTTAGTCCCAATTTAATTTGTAATTATAGTTACTTTATATACCATTTATTAGAAAATTTATTCATGAACAAAATAAATAAAAAATTATATGGATACCTCTAAAATTGTATTTTATATGATATTTTATATTAACTACTACATTTTCCATTGAAATTAGCCCCGCAATTTATGCATAAGAAATGGCCAAGATGCCACGGCACTCAACGGGTTAAGTAGCTGATTTATTTTGAAACTTAAATTATACCTCAGTCCAAGTGGTTTGATGTCAAATAATATTACCAAAGTAGGGCTACTAGCCTATAATTGGTTTTGTACCAAAAATGTTTACTTACAAAGCAGATCCAAAGGTAAATTTGCAAAACTATTCAACTTCAAACTAAGTATCTTCCCAATAGTTTATTTTACTAATTAATTATACCACAGTCTAAATAACTAATAAGTTACACTTGAAGAGTTATATTTACACTCAGTGTTCATTATACAACACAATCACACAAGTAAGTAAGTGCCAAGGCCATATGAAGTCAAGGTTCGTAGTTCGTACGTTCGTAGAGCTTTCAGACCAGGTGTGCATATTTACATAAGAGCAATGTTTGCTGCAAAGATGTCTTACGAGGTCGTTCAGCTGATTCATAAATCAACAACATACCATAAAGTGTTGCCAACCTGAAGGGTATAGTAATGGTATAGCAATTTTAAATTGTCACTGGACATGTAGAAAGAACATTTAAACCCTTAAATAGATCGACTCAGCACACCTTGTCTGAAAGCTCTACGAACCTTGATATGAAGTGCCATACTATCAAGTGTTGCCACCAGGTAGATGATATTTTACCCTAAACGTGTGATAAAATTACCCTAAATTACCCTAAACTTTTTGTAAATTACCCTAACATTACCCTAAGAGTTGATTTTCTTCTCTAAAAGCTCAAAATACACTCGAGATTGGTTTTAAAACATGATTAAGTCATAACAAGTAAGGTAACATATCATTTAATACTCGTCTTTGGCCCTGTATCACACATAAAATGAAATATGTATTACAAAATTCAAATAAATATTCTGTTGTAATATTTTTTCAGCGCTATACTTATAATGTGCTGGTATCGCTGATAATATAAACTTGCTGATACATATGTTATTATCAGTTGTTGGGAGTAATTTGTTGTTTCATAAACTTATTATTATATTTAAGTTGTACAAATTTGTTAATGTTATTTTTTCTAAATAATAATGCCCAGAGAATATGTATATGTCATCTTACTATTTGATTAGATCAATAGGTTTCATTGCAATACACCACATATCACACAAATTTACACATTTTTTACCTTGTTGTGATGTTTTTATGTGCGCTCACCTGACTCACCAAAGGGGATTTCACAGGCATAAAATACAATTTAGTTCATACAAATATGTATCAAAATAGAGACAATCTTCAATAAACATATTTTCTACTACAGCGCTGTAAATCTAACAACCAATATTTAACCAAATTAACCCAATATATTTTTACTGTTTAGGGGTTTCTATATTATTATATGCCCATTTTGGAAACATAGCATTATGTGCCTCAATTTTATCTGTTTAAAATTAAACATTGTGTTTTTTGTGCATCATTAGTCTATTAGCTAATACTGAATAGGTTATAAGATGTACATATGCTAGTTATATCTCTTTTTTAAAACTTTTGATTTACCCAGCGCTTAATGTAAAAGTTGTAATTCCTGGAAACCCATTTTACGATGCCAAAACATCTAAATTGTAATTATAAAGGGGCTCTAGATTTTATCTTAAAATTACCCTAAAAACTCCATTACCCTAGGACAGTAAAATTACCCTAAAAAATGGTAATTACTCTAAATGTGGCAACACTGGCCACAACCATAGCCATAACTGCTGTTTTTTGTTGTTTTTTTTTGTCTATTTTATTTACAATCTGTTCCAAAAAAATATACTGAACAATAAGTAAATAGGATAGGCAGAGGCTACGTACACGTCCGACGTGAGCCGCTACTGTTCACGTCCGTTCCAAATTATGCACCGTACGTTACTTTTCCTGTGATTTTAAAAACAAATTGAGAGCCAAAAACCTCCTAACCTAACCTAACGTAACCTTACCTAACCTAACGTAACGTAATGTAACCTAACGTCAAGGTTCGTAGAGCTTTCAGACCAGGTGTGCTTATTTACATAAGAACAATGTTCGCAGCACGCTAATCGTTGGTGACTTAAACTGTAAAAATCAAAACTGGGGCTGTAGAGTTACTAACCCAAATGGTGCACGTCTTTTTCAATTTATCACAGACGAAGGGATAAACGTGTCCGCACCAGATGAGCCCACGTTTTATCCATTTCAATTGAACTGTGAACCAGACATTTTGGATACTGTTCTTTATCGTAATTTTGCAGCTCCCATCCAACACAAAGTCGTACCAGAATTGGACTCCGATCACCTCCCCGTTTTAATCAGTTTCTTTCTACAACCTGACAATAGCACACCTCCCCCTAGGTTAATATCGGGAAGAGTTGACTGGCATACCTTTGGTGTAAAGTTAGATGGATTTCTTCAGTTTCCCCAACACCTGAACTCTATTGATGGCATTAACAAGGCTATTGAACATTTCACTTGGTGTCTTCAAAAAGCTACCAAAATTGCAACTTATAAAAAATTTCCTAATAAGACCAATAGCTTTCTCACTCCACCTTTAAGAATCATTAATTTACTAAAAGCTAAACATGAAGCTCGATGTCAGTGGATTAGACACAGGCAACCCCACATGCGGCGGAGACTGAACCAGCTTATACGTCAAGTAAGGCTGGAAATCGAAGAATATAAAATTATGTGTTATAAAACTTACGTCAGTGACATAAATCCAAATGATTCCAGCCTCTGGAAAGCAACCAAATGGATTTTACGCACCCCAACTGTAATTCCGCCTCTCAGGCACGAAGATAATGTATATGAAAGTGATCTTGATAAATGTAACATTCTTGCTGACTTCTTTGAGGAGGCGTTCTCACCGAACAATGTGACTGATGAACATACTGCTGGTCTTGTCAACAGTACCATGGCAAATGCATCATCAACAGTAGAGCTTCCCATAAAATTTGTTTCACCAGTAGAAATAAAGCAACTGATCAAGAAACTTCCTTTACGTAAAACACCTGGACCCGACCTTATTCCAAATATTGTTCTTAAAAATCTCACCAAAAAAGCAGTGTCAGTTTTAACTTCGATTTTTAATGCATGTATTTATCAAGGCTTCTTCCCTGACACGTGGAAAAAGGCCGAAATTATAGTTTTCCACAAACCCAATAAGCCCAAATTCTCTACTTCCAGCTACAGACCAATAAGTCTTTTGTCATGTCTATCGAAATTGCTGGAGAAGATTATCCAGAGAAGGATAAACTCTTTTCTTGAAGAATCGAGCGCAATTCCACCACACCAGTTCGGATTTCGACCCAAACATTCCACCACTCACCAAGTTCAGCGGATAGTTGAAACGATTGTAAAAGGATTTGAACGGAAGGAACACTCAGCTGCGATATTTCTTGACGTTTCACAGGCTTTTGATAAGGTGTGGCATGAGGGCCTTCTTCACAAAATTGAACTTCTTGGATTTCCACTTTACCTAAAAAAAAATAGTAAAATCCTTTCTATGTAACAGACACTTCTGTGTAAAAATAAATTCTTCTACTTCTAACTATCGCCCAATTTCTGCTGGGGTACCACAAGGGTCAATTTTGGGACCTTTACTTTTCAATATTTTCATGTCTGACATTCCAATTCCGCAAGATTCCACTTTAGCGCTATATGCAGACGACACCACAATCATCACTCAAAGCACCGAAATTCTGCAAGCTTACCAACAACTTCAAAATGCGGCTGATGAAGTGGTGCAATGGTTCAACAAATGGAATTTATGCTTAAATCCAAATAAATCGGAAGCTAAGATATTCACCTTAAGAAGACCGCAAATTCCCCCTGAAATCGTCATTAACAATTCAAATATCAATTGGAATCCACCAGATCAAGCAGTTAAGTATTTAGGTGTGTTATTAGACAAAAAGTTAAATTTCAATCTACATGTAAATTCAAAATTAAATCAAGCGTACTCTCGACTGTCCATCCTATTTCCTCTTGTCAATAGAAAGTCGACTCTAAAGTCTTTATACACTATTCTCATTTATAAAACTATTCTCCGACCTCTTGTTCTGTATGCCTGTCAAGTGTGGGGGCTTTCAATTTCATGTAAAAAGCTTTCGAAAATTCAAATCTTCCAAAACAAGGTCTTAAGAATTGCTGTAAACTCACCATGGTACGTACGAAATTCGCAAATATATAGGGAACTTGGGATAGAAACAATCAGTGAATACATCAGAAAAACGACACTGAAGTTTTCTCATAGGTTAATCTTTGTACCTGGAGCAGAACATTTTGGAATTGGACTGCCGCTACAAGATAGACGATTAAAAGCAAGACTTTTTCAAGACATTTTGCCAAACATTGAAAATTGAATTTTTCTAGCCAGATTCTAAATTTTATTTACATGGTTTTTATTCGTTTTTTTTCGCTGTGAACTGTAACGCAATTCAGCTAATGGGTGACTCTGATTAGAGCGAGCCCGATATGTTTTTTTTTTTTTTAATGTTACTTATAACTTATTTATTGTTAATAATTCTGTGTATAACATAAGTTGTTGAGCCGGAAATAAATGTTGTAAAAAAAAAAAAAAGCAAAGATGTCTTACGAGGTCGTCCAGCTGATTCCTAAATAAACAACATACCACAAAGTGTTGCCAACATTAAGGGTATAATAATGGTACAGCTATTTTTAAATTGTCACTGGACATGCAAAAGAAAATTTAAACCCTTAATCCACTAATCTAATAATACAAATAAATCAAAACAATATATCAGTTTCATAAAATAACAGCTTATCATAGAATGTAAGCAGTTAAACAATGTTAATTATAATTACACTGAAGAGGAAAATATGGTACTCGTACGATAAATATCGTGTTCCAGCAACACTGCAGATTGGATTGGTGATCACGTGACCTTCCAGCTGTTTTTACGAGGTCTCTTCCGGTAAAGTAGAAAACCTTAAATAGATCGACTCAGCACACCTTGTCTGAAAGCTCTACGAACCTTGACCTAACGACGTAACCTAACCAGTAGCGAAGTGAATTTGCCCTTTACATTGGACGTGTACGTAGTCACTTCGAATAGGATAAAGTACAATTGACATGGGTTAATCTCTATCCATTGACGGAGCTAACACTTAAACTTTACAAATGTTAATTGAATATTAAATACCCCCGTCACAGCAAACCTGCGTACTCAGCGAATTTACAATGTATATAACTCACTACTACATAGAGCTATTTACCAAGTTTCACAAAAATACATCCATAAATAAGTGATATATAGCATTTTATTTATTCTCCATAAGAATAACATTAGGGTTGAGGACGCAGGTTTGCTGCAACGAGGAAGATAAGTAATATTTTTTTGCAATTATCAATATAACTGAACCAGGTGAAGCTATATACCAAATTTAATTAATTTAGGTTCATAATTAAGGGAGATATACAACTTTACTTATTCTCCATATGAATAACATGGGGGCCGAGTATGCAGGTTTGCTGCTACGGGGACTATCAACAAAAAACTCGTTTTTTGTGCTAATATCAATATACCACAACTAGTTGAAGCCACATACCAAGTTTCATCAATATACATTCAAAATAATCGAGATAAAGAATTTTATTAATTCTCCATAAGGATAACATTGGACAACGTACTGTGTTTAGCACTTTGAATATCTCTGCAACGGTTGGACGTAGAACAACGATTAAAACACCAAAATGTTTGTTTTGTTGAGCTAAACACATTAATAAACAGACATGTGAAGTTTTTAGTAAAACTATCTGAGGAAAATCTAAAAACCTTTTCCCAAAAGATTAACATATGGGACACATTTTTTTGGATTTTCTCCGCAACCACTTAACCTAGGTTAATGATTCAAGATACTAAATTATTTGTTTTTTTAAACTCTATAAAATGGCTATAACCAAAATTGAGTGTTTTTAACATTTTGGGGTCAAATTTGCAAACAACCAATTTTTGGAAAATTGTAAACCCCCATAAAACCCCCTTCCCATAGTGCGATCGATCTGGTTTTCGAACTTAAAGTCATAAATGCTACTCTCCACATGTGTGCCAAATTTAATCAAAATCGGGTCTTTCTTTCAAAAGTTATCGCGGTAACGGACACACACACACACACACACACACACACACACACACACACACACACACACACACACACACACACACATATATATATATAAAGATATATATATATATATATAAAGATATATATATATATATACATATATATAAATTTGAACGAATAGTGTTTTCGGCATCTGGGGACCTCAAAACGAAAAGTTATCATGGTCTCGGGCTTAAGTCTTACCATGCCACCTACGGTAATAGCTTCTTCCCTATAGGGGAAATTCGCTAAAAACGATTTGGCAGGTCCAAAACAGAGTGTCTCTTAAGTCTATACACTAATCCACTATTGTCCAGCAGATTCATAGCCAGATGGTTTGGATGGGCATCTAAGTAGTGTTGGAAGGGGACTTTTGGCTCTCTTGATTTATGGCTTCCGGTCACGTGACCGGAAGCGCTGAGTCATTAAATACGTCATCTGAGGCTGAGCCAGTGACGTAGGCGGTTTTGTGACGTAATGAGGTAAAGTTCAAGGTCACGGGGAGGGTGTTTTAAAAAAGTACTACCTCGCACGCGTAAAATTCGATTGTGATTCGATAGTTAATCGATAAGAAATATCGAATGAAAATAATCGAATGAAACAATCGAATGATACGAGTGCGAGGTAGTACTATTACAAAATAACTTTATTTTATTAACAATGTTTGTTCTTAATTACAATACGAAGCTTCCGCCGATGTTGGTTAAAATCGAAGTTGATGATGCCGTCGAGTCGCGATCATCGTGTTTTTTCCTGATGAAAGAAGGTAGATACTTCGATCCGTGCGCAGATTCCATGTTGTTTTTTGTTGTGTAAAGTTCCAAAGATAAATCGTAACCGGACGCAATGAGAAGTCTTAACTCTTCATTAAAAACCTCGAGGTCTTGGAAAGTCGCCAGATGAATAGAGTCATAATGAATACACCTAATTTTGATGGACATTTCAACAGAGAGCTCGATGTACACTGGTCAAGAGCTGGAGGTGTACTGACTATTCGCTAGCTAGCGTTTTGGTATCAAACCAAATTGTGGGGGTAAAAGTGTTGTGGGGCGGAGCAGATGTCAGGCGGCAGGTGGTGCGAGGCAGATGGTTGCTACTACATCCACCATCATTAGTCAAACCCTATTAGAGATGACATTATTGCTTCTGCATCAGAAGATATTGTGCTATAAACTTCATGTACTTGTATTTCATCATTTGTATTGTCAGCTTGCTCAATATTAAAAGAAGAACATGTGGAAGAAACCGTAGTGCCTTGTATTGGTGAATCCATGTGAACTATGCAAGAGCCGCAGGTATACTGAAGTGATACAAGCATGTAGGATAGACACTCGTCTTTACCCCCCACCACACCAGTTTCCCCCACCAAGTTGTCACATCGCACAATAACTACGGGACATGCATTAGTTAGAGTCTAGCTCTGACTCTGTGAGGATCGGAGCTCCGTAACTAAAAACATTAACAATTCTTGCTCGACACTGTTTTACGCAATCATAACAGTCACTGTGATCTAATTTATTGCATGTACTCATATGATGCATCTTGCGTAGCAGACAACTTGCTAAGAATGTTTCAGCCTGGAGTATTCTACGGCGAAATCGCTCACAATCCACTAACAGCGTAGACCTTCTATCTTCACAGTCGGAGAAGTAGAAGGTGGTGGCAGGCGGACTGTTGAAGGACACCTTCGTCATATTTCTGTAAAACTGTGACATCTTTAGAATAGCACAAACTCTATAGGTAGATGTTAATCCTGCAAGGGTTGAAAGTATAATGATATAGCGCTAGCGTGTATGATACCCACCCAACGTTACCTCGATATACTTTAAACTACCATATAACACATAACTACCATATAACACTCAATATTAACTAAAACGTAGAACTGATCTTAAAGCATATTATATGACATTATAAAAAAGCATAAAGCATAAAGCATTATATGACTATTGTAACACAGTTTGTACAAATACAAATTAAATTAAAATCGACGTCCAAAACATGAACTGTTATCTGACTTATTCTCGTGACGATCGGTAGATTTCTTGGAAACCGAGTGTCGGATATAAGTACAATACCCCGTCGCCCTACTTTTATTCATTGTTCAGAGATTTATAGGGAAAGTAATTGCCTCAATTGTTTAAATTTGGATTATAACGAGAAATAGTACTTTTATATCGCTGTTTATTTGAACTTTACTAGATTTGTAGATATTTTAGAGTTCAGACGTTTAGTACATCAAACAAAATCAAAATAACATCCAAGAACTCCATTTGCTAGCCTTACAATCAAAGAATCTAATCAAATTAGTTTTTAATATAAAAGGAAAAAAGCTATCGCCCTACACCTTTTTTAAAAATGTTCGTAATTTATTTTTCTTTAACACAGTGTTACAAGATTTATTGCAGTTTTACATGTTTTACCCGAGCGCCTTGATTTAATGTAACTAGTACAATGATTCGGCGTCAAGCGCTGTTAGAGCGGGCAAACAGCTTGTCAACTACGCGTGATGCTTATTGGTTTATTCAAGGTCACGCCGACTGCAGGCTCCGCCTCTAACGGAGTTCTCCGCCGCAGGGCACTGTACATTACTCACATCCTTAGACCTCAGCTTCGTAACTGAAAACTTCAATAATGTTTGCTCAACGCTGTATAATTATAACAGCTACTATGATCTAAACCAGTGCATGTATTCATGTGCTGCTTCTTGCGTACAAACAACTACTTGTTCGTCTGATCAATCCGCAAGTTGAGTATCCATTTGGTATATGTTAAACCATAACTTCGGGTCACCAGAGGAGAAGTCATCCCGGTGGTTCTGGGTGCTTACTACTTGAATTAAACCCATTGTTGATGCTGTTAACTTTGGAGAGGTTATTTCCATACAACTCGTTAAAAAAAATAATTGAAACGTATGCTATCGACCGTAAATCACTTTACCGTTTTTCAAATAAGTTGACGATTAAATTTGTTTATAGCTTTTAGTTAGAAGCAAACCTGCGTAATCAGCAGCTATATTGTTATTCTTATGGGGAATAAGAAACTTGTGATGTCATGCTTGTTTATGAACATAAATTGGTATGTTACTTTATCTAGCGGTAATACATTGGTATTTAAATAAATATCTGATTTTTGTGATCCTTGATGTTTTTGTTATGGAGAATAAATAAAAATTAATATCTCGCTAGTTTATGAAGGTGCTTTGATGAAAGTTGGTAAGTGACTTTATGAGGTAGTGAAGTACCATTTGAAACTAGCTGAGTGTGCTGGTTTGCTGCAACGGGGGTATTTACAGTTTATACTTTTAACGTCCCACAAAACTAATCTTGTTGTTTGCAAAACTCTTCATTTTTTACATATAAATTTGGAAATAGTCAAATTGTAGTTTTTTCCATTGGATTCAGTTTAAAAGAACACACAATTTGGTATTTTGATAATTTCTCTACGTCAATTGGTTTCCGAGATATTGAAAGTGCTAAACACAGTACGTTGTCTAATGTTATTCTTATGGAGGAAAAGTAAAATATAATATCTCGCTTATTTATGAACGTATACTGACGAAACTTGGTATAGGCCTCTTCACCCATTACGTATTAATACTTCGCCGACCACAGTGGGTCAAAACAGTAATCTAGCGGGACAAAAATCAGGGAGTGATAAAAAAATAAACAAATAGTCTTAAAACCACTTTTACTTATTTAAATACATAAAAACACACATTTTCAGCTATATACATTAATATACAGTTTCACGATATTTACAGGGATAAGTCGCTCAATGCCGTCGACACCTCAGAGTCACTGTAACTTGTTTCAGAAAATCCCTTCTGTGGGCGGCCGCGATTGCTCGAACATGTAGAGGTACTTGATGACGGAGAATAAAGAAAAAGTGCTGTTCTTTTTGTTAAAATGTCCCACAATCCTATGGCAGGAAATCCACTTTTTCTTAAGCACTTTTAAAAAACACTTGACTTTGAATCGAATTTCTTGTTTAAATTCATTTGACGGATCTCGAATTTGAAACTTGTTATGTAAGTATTCACATAATAAATCTTTTCCTTCAGAAAAGTTTTGGAAGGGTGGATCGATAGTTCGTAATTTCTCAAATAGTTCTCTCTTGGTTATAAACAGGGCTGCACCTAAAAAAAAGCACTACTTGTTAAACGGCCAACGTACTTAGGATTTTCTAACTTGTTAAACAAAAATAATCCATCGCTAAAAAGCCTTTTTATTACTGGTTTCCTAATCCATTGACATGTGCTTTAGCTTTGTATGGTTATTTAATTATTAAAGAGCTAGTACATATTTTTTACTGTGAATATTTAAATTATTTGCCTACTTTTACGGTAGCTTATTAAATATTAGTCTACTAAATAAATATTGAAGTAGAATATGTAAGCAACAATGTTTTTTCTGTGCAGGATATGTGCATTTTCTCAATAACAATGGGGGCTTTTTCATGAGAGCTATTTTTATTACTGGTGAGTGAATTAAGTGTGGTTAACAATTGTAAAAATATATTCAATTAAGAAGAGTAAAACTAAAATCATTGTATAATGAATTTTTTTTTTTACAAAAGGTGATGTAGGCCTATGCAAGTTTAATTTGACATAACCTCATAGAGGTTTTTAGGAAAAGCTATAAATTTATTAAGTTTACCTACCTTGAAATCCTATATAGTTAACTGTTAAAGATAACAATCAACTTGTTTAATAAAAAAACATCCTGATACTTGTATTGCACTGTAGCTAAAATCAACCAATAATAGTTTACTATTGGGATTATAAATAAATTAAACATTTTAAAAACTTTAATACACCAGATTTTTATAAGGTTCTGATCATATAACCTGTCATATATGTAAATAAAAACGTGTATGAATTTAATGAGTAAATTAATGTAATCTAACATTTTTTGTTATTGAAATATCATTGGAGCCCACGATTTTGAATAAGTGCAAATGAAAAACATTTGATATCGATTGTTCTTTAATGAAACTAACAAATATTTTGAAAATCAAGTTTGCTATTAAAGTTTGTACGCCAACAAATGTACGTACAACTACTCCAAAATTTAGTATTGCAGGGTAATCCTATAGTATTTTTTCTTTACAAATTTAAAGTTGCAAAAAGTAGCAGCTAAAACACGAATTTTTGGATTGTGTACAATCCGCCCTTCATGGAAATATATAATATTCAAGGTTCTGGTAGGTTCCTTGAAACCTTTACTCTAAAACACTTTGTAACACATTTATTTTTAAAGATTAAGCAAAAAAAATCTTCACATTAAAAAAATAATCAAAACAGGAACACTGACTTACCTTTGTGTTTCTTATCCATTGTATTAATAATAAAATAATAACCTATTTGAAGAACATCACATACTGGGGTCCTACACAGCGACTAATTGACAGCGACAACTTTAACTACTGACCGGCTCCCGCATTATCTGAGTATTTGGCCTTATCTGCACTCCGCCCAATGACAATGCAATTATAATAATCATTGTTTTGACTCTTTTGACTATTTGTTTATTTATATTTTATGTCCTTTTGTTAAATAACAATATTTCTGATAGGCATTTTTGTCCAGCTAGATTATTAAAATTGGCCCAATATGCGACGTTCGACGTCTTGGCCGTATTTCACAATGATATATAATGGGGGCAGCTCACACTAAAGTAATAATACGAATACGTAAATTCAAAATACCTCAACTAGCTACACAACATAATTATTTTAGTTACAACAAAAGGTACCTAAATTAAATATGAATAGAGATAGAGAATCCCAACCTGTACTAGCGTTCAGTAAAACAAAACGAGTGGGAGAGTTAATTACCTAGTAGAATGCAACCGGTGCGCAACCCATTAAATCAAGCTGTCAAGGGAACGCCCCGCGCCAGCTGTTACATGCGAAATTAAAAACCTCACTAAATCAGCCGAATTTTGTTTTTATGTCTAGAGCTGCATTACACAACAAAATACCCAACCAAATTACCCTGTGTCGGGAAAATTACCCGCGCCCTCCCGCGGGCATATAAGCGAGTGCTCCGGACAGTTCCTTAGCAGTCGTCGATCTAAGTCGAGACTGCTCCCATGCAAGTGACCTGCGTATTAAAGTGCGAGGACAATTGCAGTAGCGGGGTAATGCGGGGGGAGGGCGCCCCCCTCGTAAGATCTCGCTACCTGGGTTCTCTTTCTCTCTCTTTTCCTTCTCTTTCACTCTGTCTTTTCCTGCATGTTATATTGCTGCTTTATTAGTCTGGCTATAGTAGTTAGTTTCTTCCTTGTCTTTCTTTTCTTGCATGCTAGGGTCGCTGCTTTTGCTTTCAGCTTTTGTATTTAAAATCTTCCGCATGTCTTTGCTTTTCTTAACTGTATTGTAGTATGCTGATAAAAGCGAAATTAAAACCTCATCAAACTCAGCCGAGGTAATTTCGCGTCTCCTATATAAGCGAACCATGCAGTAACTGACATCAGTTGCTTGCTGTACAGTGGAGTGTTAACATGGTACCATCTCCACTGTTCAGTGCAACTGTCTAGTTGTTCTTTTTATAAGAACAACTGGAGAAATAAGGGGTTAATACTAAGTATGCGCACACTTTTTATTAATCCCTTATACTTTTGCATGTTGCATGTTGTATGTTTGGTTGAACTTTGCTTGCTTGTTTGCTTATTTTGTATTGTAGATAGTACTAACTCCTTTCTTTAAATTACTTTAAAATTTGGCTAGGTTATTTATACATTTTTTTAATTTATTAACATCTTACACACACACACACATATTAATGACACCCTTCAACTCCATCTCCTTTCCTTGCGAGTACGGCAAGAAAACCGGCTCTCCTTAGCTTTTAAGAGTACGGCCAGCAAACTGGCTCTTGCTTTGCAGTGTTTACGGCCCGCAAACCGATCACTGCACCTTCTTTGCATACCGGATGGGGTTTCGCATTTCCCCGGTTTTCGCTAGACCTCAGTGAGAGGGGTCCTAAGGCTCCTCACTGACTCCTTTATTTTAGATTAGTACAATTTACATTTATAACTCTTGTTATTTGAAATTAATTATTCATCATACAAATATGTAAGATACCCTTTAACTCCATCTCCTTTCCTTGCGAGTACGGCAAGAAAACCGGCTCTCCTTAGCTTTTAGGAGTACGGCCAGCAAACCGGCTCTTGCTTTGCAGTGTTTACGGCCCGCAAACCGATCACTGCACCTTCTTTGCATACCGGATGGGGTTTCGCATTTCCCCGGTTTTCGCTAGACCTCGGTGAGAGGGGTCCTAAGGCTCCTCACCGACTCCTTTATTTTAGATTCGTACAATTTACATATTTGTTTGACTTTATATTTGTAAAATAATAACTCTTCATTGTGACTTGAACTTTAGCCAGACTTTACTGTAAATTGTATCTACTTCCCTTTAGGTTTCCGGGGTGTGAGATTCTGTCAAATCTCACACCCCACCCCCCATTTTGATCAGAAACGACCTTGACCCAGTGAGAAGATGTGGTAGAAGGGGTGATCACAGGCGGGGAATATATCAGTTTGTGGTTATAGTGAGAATCACTTACTGCTCTATTCCCCGTTTTGGTAATATAATCAGACGGCTTGACCCACTTGCATGATGGGTATTAAAGCGCGATGTTGCAGAGTCAATAATCACTTTGGTTGTGAACTGCATCAATAGAGCATCTACCATGGTATACCTCCACTATATTAACTCTGCTACTAAAGCGGATATCTTTACCCAGCGTATATACCAACTGCTTATGGAGTATCATGATGTTAAGGTCAAAGGATTGGGTATTCGTAAAACTGAAGAGGTAAAAATAGATGTGGAACCAATTCCTTTGAAGAGAGAAATTTACCGATTATTACAAGAGGGGTTTGTTTTGTGTCTTTATTACACTACACGTTAGGTTAGCGACTTTTTCCCGAACAAGACATTGAACCAGCTATATTCATTGTAAAAGGGTGGTGGTAAACATATATAAGGCAGTCGGCTTCGGAGTATAGTTATTGTTCAGCTATGGATAGCCCAGGAGGATCGTCTAACTTAGATGTTAAAGGCAATGTTGACTATTGAATATGTTAAAGATGAATCTACAACTGAAGATCCCTATTATTTTATGAAATTTTTAGTTGATCGAGATGCAAAGTGTACAATCCGACTTCACATCCAAGTTTAAAAATCTATCAAATGTTCCTGTTGAAGAAAATTGTCCTTGTTAAATACAGAGCGGGGAATAGATCAACTTATGGTTTAAAATGAAATCATTTACTGCTTTATTCCCCGTTTTGGCAAATATGTTCAATGACCTTGAACTAAATACAAAAATTTTGTAGCCTCCAACTACAATAGTAAACAGAAAATGTAAAATATAGTAAACCTAACCTAATACTTACCCCCACCACTTCTTCTAGGGTATAAATAGAGGTGCATTTGCAGTGTTTTTTATTATTGCGTTGACCCTTGTGGAGAGCACACCTACATTATGAATCGCTGCAATATTTGTAAAGCTTCTTTCAGAGATGAATGGCTTTTAACCATTCATAAAGAATTGAAACATAACACCAATACAAATACAGAAGAGGAAGAACCAAATGAAGAAGAATTAGATTCAATCGACCAACAATTAGCAAAACATCAAGAAGAACAAAATGTAGAATAAAAAGAAGAAAATGAAGAAAAAGAAGAAAATGAAGTTTCAAGACCAAGTGTCATTCATTATGCGCCTGGACCATCAATAAATGTGGAACTACACGCCCGAGCACTTCCGGGTAATGTTGTAACCCACTTTAAAATTGACAATACAAAATTGAAACTTGAAGAATTTTTAAATAACGCAAAAGGATTGGTTAGCAAAACTCTGAAAAATGAATTAAAAAGATTAAATTTTATTAAATTTGGACTATTACTGGATGCTTTATTTACAAACATTCAAAATGAAACCTCACCGAGAGGTTTCTTAACAAAAAACCGAACTATTATGTTTTCGTCAGATATTGATTCAATCGTATCTGAATGTTTTGAAGAGCTAATGACAAAAATACAAGAACATGAAGGAAGAGGCTCTGGATGGAGTTTGTTAAGCATCACAGGGCTAGACTTAAGAGTACACAAACACGGCTATGGAATTCGAGGAAGTAGCTACATCCCTCTACCAACAAAGATTAGAAATACATTATCCTGCGTCAACGTACAAAATCATGATACTGAATGTTTTAAATATGCCATGTTGGTCAAATATGTAACAGACAATCCGATAAGACCAAGCCGCAAATATGATGAAGTACAACATAGATATAATTTTCAAGGGATGACTTATCCTGTTGCTATAACAGACATTTCAAAATTTGAAAAGCAAAATCCTTCAGCTTCTATCAACATTTTCGGCTTAGATTCGTCAAACAATGCGTACCCCTTGCGCATAACACCTATTGAGCGCAGAGATCATACGGATTTGCTATTGATCACTAAAGGGGACATATCCCACTATGTCTACATAAGAAACTTTGGAGCTCTTGTATCTAAACAAATATCAAAAAAACACGGAGAGAAAACCATTTGTAAAAGATGTTTTTGTCATGTAGGCAAACCATTAAGAAGGGGAGGTTCAGAATGGTTAGTAGAACATCAAAGGTTATGTAATGGAAACTATGAGGTTAGAATTAAATTGCCACATTCCAGCAGAGCGCAGATAAAATTTGACAAAGTAATACAACAATACCGTGTACCTGTTGCTGTTTACGCTGATTTCGAGTCTTCTTTACATCCGCTTGAACAACAAGAAGAGAACGTTACAAGAAGAAGCAAATACCAACTTCATTCACCAAACAGTTATTGCATACTAATTAAATCCACGTTGACTGAAGACCATCTTCAAAAATATGGACTATCATCTTCTCCAAAGATTTATCGCGGTGAAGAAGCAGCCAAATACTTTGTCGATGATCTGTATGACATAGCTGCAAAGGTAGAAGAACTGTATAGAACAAAGGTACCCATGTCACCTATGGAAGAAGAAGAGCTTCAATATTATGATTCAACAACAACGTGTTATCTGTGTAATAACACCTTTACACTGGATAACGTTAAAGCTCGTGACCACGATCATCTTACGGGAGCGTACAGAGGTGCAGCCTGTAACGCTTGCAACTTGAACTACAAACTACCATATTTCATCCCCGTAGTTCTGCACAATCTGAGTGGTTATGATTCGCACTTCATAATCCCCGAACTAGGAAGAGATAATGGAGCAATAGACGTTTTGGCTACTACAATGGAAAAATTTATAAGCTTTTCAAAAAAGGTGGGAAAAATTAAATTAAGGTTTGTTGATTCATTTAGATTTATGCCTTCAAGCCTCATGAAATTATCTGAAAATTTAAGAAGAACAGATTTGATAGAAACAAGCAAAATTGTACCCAATAGTAAAATGGATTTGGTTCTTCGAAAAGGAGTCTTCCCCTATGATTACATCGATGGACTGCATAGATTTGATGAAACATCACTACCTCCACCAGAACACTTCAAAAACAAACTTAATGAATCGGAAATATCACTTGAGGACTATCAACACGCACGTCGAGTATGGAACGAGTTAGATATGAAGACCTTAGGAGATTACTCGGACTTTTATGTCAAACTAGATGTAACTCTTCTTTGTGATGTAATGGAAGAATTCCGAAACACCTGTTTTGCTGCATACGGTTTGGACCCTCTACATTCGTATACTTCACCAGGATTAGCTTGGCAAGCCATGTTAAAAGAAACAAAATGCAAACTCCAACTTTTAACAGATATTGACATGGTTTTAATGGTTGAAGCTGGAGTAAGAGGCGGATTGACCCAAAGTGTTACCAGACATGTCAAAGCCAACAACAAATACCTTCCCGATTACGATGAAACCAAACCGTCAACCTATTTAGGATATTTCGATGCAAATAACCTGTACGGATGGGCAATGTCAAACCCACTTCCTTTTGATAACTTTAAATGGATTAATCCCGACTCTATTGGCGATATTTTACAAATTCCGAAACATGGTGACACTGGATATATTTTGGATTGCGATATTGAATACCCAGAAAATTTACATGATCTTCATTATGACCTTCCACTTCTTGCTAAAACAGAAATTTCACCAATTGGAAAACACCCCAAATTAATGATGACATTAAATAATAAACAACGCTACGTGGCTCACTTTTGGGTGGTTTAACAAGCTATCGAATTAGGACTACGTCTAACAAAAATTAATAGAGTTTTGGAATTTTCTCAATCATGCTGGTTGAAACCCTACATTGATTCAAATACCATCAGAAGAGCAGCAGCTACATCAGACTTTCAAAAAGATTTCTTTAAATTAATGAATAATGCGATATTTGGAAAAACATTGGAAAACAAAAGAAGACATACAAATGTTAAACTTGTTACCGACGCAAAAAAATTACAGAAACTAGTACAGCAGCCAAATTTTGGAACATCTATAATTATTAATGAAAAACTTGTAGCAGTGTCCATGAAGAAGACGAGTGTGAAGATGGATCGTCCTTTGGCATGTCAATCTTGGACATCTCAAAAACACACATGTACGACTTTCACTACAACAAAATGGTGGCGTTCTACGGAAGAGAAAATATATCTATTACATATATGGACACTGACGCTTTCATATATCGCATAGTAACATTGGACATGTATAAAGACTTACGTACATTTATTTACAAGAACGACTTTGATTTCTCCGATTATCCAAAAGATCATCCAAACTACGACAATGGTAGAAACAAAAAAGTACTAGGCAAATTCAAGGATGAGGCTAATGGTGTTCTACTTGAAGAGATTGTTGCACTGATGTCTAAACTATATTCTTTGAAACTCTATAATGAAAAAGAAGAAGAAGAAAAGAACAATAGCTATATTAAGAAAGCTAAAGGTGTAAAGAGTTTATATTTAAAGAAGAAAGTGCATTTTCAACACTACAAGCAATGCTTATTTGAGGATAACATCATTACAGCTAAATTCAACACCATCAGAAGTTTTAACCATCAGCTGTACAGCGTGACTGAAGTTAAAAAGGCGCTATCCTGTAATGACGACAAAAGACAAACCCTTCCAGACAACATCCACACTTTACAATTCGGTCACTATTCCCTCAACCCTATTGACTAATAACCCTTTCATCGTCCTAGATCCTCTATCCTTTTCCTTTCCGTAAAAAAAGGGGAAACACAGCAATGTTAAGCTGTGTTTCCCCTTTTTTTACACAAGTTTTGAATGACCTTGAACTATATGTATATATAAGCAGATTTATACAAAAGAATATTTAATACCATATCAGCTGCCTTTGTGAAACCATCATGTCAGACCTGAAGGAGAAGATTATTAATGAACTACACAAACCTGCAAGAATAAAGTTTCCAAGAAGAAATACTGTTATAAAAGGGATAAATGATCTATATCAAGCGGATTTAATTGAAATGCGACCGCATAGCAGAATAAACAAAGGATTTAAATATATACTCACAATTATTAATTGTTTTACAAAAGTTGCAGACGCTTTGCCTCTAAAGGACAAGACTGGTAAAAGCGTAACAGAAGCCATGGAAATAGCCATAAAAAGAGATAAAAACAAAATTAAACATTTACAAACTGATGATGGAACAGAATACTTTAATACAAACTTTGCACAGTTAATGAATAAATATAAAATAAATCATTATTCTACAAATTCAGAGAAAAAAGCAGCTATTGTAGAAAGATTTAATAGAACCTTAAAAGGAGCACTGTATAAACAATTTTCAAAAAGAGGTTCTTACGTATGGTATGATGTTTTACCACAATTAATAAATGATTATAACAACAGGTTTCATAGAACTATTGGTATGAAACCTAACAAAGTAAATAGAAGAAATGCAAAAGATGTATTAAAACGCATAAAGAAAAATACAAAGCCTAAAGTAGAAAAAATGCAGCCAAGAAAATTTAATGTAAGTGATAAAGTACGGATTAGTAAATATAAGGGAGTGTTTACCAAGAAATACCTTCCCAATTGGACGAATGAAGTTTTTACAGTGTATAAAGTGCAACCGACTGTACCTGAGACGTATATTTTAAAAGATAACAAAGGAAATTTGTTGCAAGGTGCATTTTATGGACATGAAATGTTAAAATCAACAGTAGGTGATGTATATCTTGTTGAAAAAGTGTTACAAAGAAAAAAGGACGCCGTTAAAGTGCGGTGGTTGGGATTTAACAAAACTGAGGATTCATGGATACCTATAAAGGACTTGGTTTAATGCAAGCAACTCATTTCATCGTTAACCTTTGAGCAGGATGGAGATTATTCACCATAAAGATCGATTCAATATTAATAACATAGATGATTTAACTGTGGATAACGTTAAAATCAACAATGGTAAACACGGTAGTTTACTTCCAAACACTGTTCGATGTATAGTAAGTGGTCCCTCAAACTGTGGAAAGACCAATGTTGTCTTTAATTTGATCACTAATCCGCAGGGATTAAGGTTTAATAACCTATATATTTTTTCAAAGTCTCTACATCAACCAAAGTATCAATTGCTGGATAAAATCCTATCTGATGTGTCTGATGTTAATTTTTACAAATTTAACGCTAGTGATAGCATTATGCAACCAAACGAAGCGAAACCGTATTCTGTATTTATATTTGACGATGTATCTTGTGAAAATCAGGATACTATAGAAACTACTTTGCCATCGGAAGACATAATAACATTGACAGCATATATATAGGACAAACTTATAGCAAAATCCCAAAACAACTTATCAGAGATAATGCAAATATTCTAATTGTATTCAAACAAGATGATACTAACCTAAAACATATATATAACGATCATGTGAATGCAGATATGCCATTTGAAAAGTTTAAAGAGCTTTGCGGAAAAGCATGGGCGGAAAAGTATGGATTTTTGGTTATTATGAAAGATCATGCTATAAAAGATGGTCGTTATAGAATAGGTTTTGATAAATTCGTTTTAATACACTGATTAGCGGTATTACTGTACAAGTCGTCAAGGTGTGAAGATGGTTAACCAGGAAAAGCTATTAAAGGAAATAAAATCACTTAGTGATTCTATTAGACAAAAAAACCGAGCTTTAAAATCAGGTATAAATGAAAGAGAGCAATTTTTAGAAACAACATTCAAACCTGTTACTGAACCTTTAAAGCGATTAGCACAAAATATGGAAAAACCTTCAATTCGCTTCGAAGGAGACAAAATGCTACCAATTTCCAAATATGAAGAAGAATTTCAGAATGATGAAAGTTTTGGCCAGTTACAAACATCTGAAGAAAGCGACGAGTATGAAGAAAGCGGAGATATAGAGGATTTAAAGGAAAAGGACATTGCAGAAGATACAAGTACAGAAGATACAAGTGTAGAAGATACAAGAGCAGAAGAAGAGGATATTAACCCATCCAACTTAAGCAAATTAGGCACGGATATTATGTTTAAAGGAACACTTGGAAGAACATATACGTTAAAAATGTTACACGCCCCACATGCTAATCGAAATTATCATACCTATGGAGCTAGAATAGAGGATAAAGGATTAATGATTGGAGATAGCAAGTTAGATATAAACGAAAATGATGATATAGTTATTGGAGATAAGAAATATAAAGGTACAAAAGGTTTGTTTGAACTTATCTTTAAAAATAATCCTGGTAAATATACTAAAAGGGATTTACAATTGTTTAAACATATATTAGAGTATACAAATGCACATAGAAAAAAGTATTCCAAAGACCTACCTATTCATAGAAATCGGTCAATAAAATATACAAGTATTATATCTAGTCTTTTCCCCTCAAAATCAAAAAAAGCTCAAATTAAAAGAAGAGCTTTATCTTCTGCTGAATTAAATGTTTTGCATAAAAAGAGAAAAACAACTGATCCTACCACATCTGGAAGGGGATTATTGAAAAACTTGTATAAAACTAATATAATATATTACAACGATATAAATAAGTTAGTTGATCGAATGAGGTTATTACATGAAGCTATGGAAGCCGGGCACACTGGTTTAGAAAACGAATGGGTAGCTTTGGTTGATGAACTGCGAAATCAAGGAATAATTGTTCAGTAGACGTATATATATATATATATAATAAGAACCTAAACGATAGCGATTCAGTTACATCATGAGTGTGGACAAGTTTGGACGGTATTCCGAGATTGGAGTAAAATCTGGATATAGTGAAAAAAGAGCTGGGTTTCCGTTAACACCTGATGGCAACTATAATTTTGAAGGAAAAGTAATTCAAAATGTTGGTGATCCGCTTTTGTCTTCTGATGCGGTTACGGTAAAATACATGGATAAAAGAACCCCAACTGTACACGAAGATCATTGGGGGTTTTCCGGTAAAAGGTTAAGCAATATACAACATCCCGTTTATGATGGTGAAGCAGTAAATTTCGCTACTCTAAAATTGTTAACGATTTACAAAAGGAATGAAACTGACACAAGCTATGATGTAAAAAAATTAAAATTATCAAATGTAGGTGATTGTGAGCAGGATGGAGACGCTGTAAATAAGAAAATGTTTGATATTGTACACAATAAATGGACTACGGAATATGAAAAACATTTGGAAAGGTTTGGTGCAGCTCTATTCCATTATATCCATCGGGCTTCAGGAAGAGATGCAGCTTCAGATGTTGACAGTCACTATTATTTAGACTGGAAAAATATTCACAATCCAGAGAAACCTAATCAACGAGATAAACCGTCTGAGCCTTCTAAAGTCAAGACATTAGGAAAGGGGGATAAAGTGAATGTGATTAATGAACCAACAGAAAACGATGAAGATTACATAAGAGAAAAAAGAATTTAAAATACCCCATGATAAGGGATAAAGCATCAGTCATATTTGAGAGACGATACAGAGAGGATGATGGAATCCAATATTACTGCGTGGAGTTTAATATCTCAAGAGCCGAGATTTCCCCAAGGAGTGTTGACAGATGGTTTTGTTCAACGGTTTGATACATATATGGATTGGGAACAACTTTCCATACAATACCTCTTTACAATGACTATGTTAAGAATTTATTTTCACAGAGTTAACTGGATCCATATTTTACAAAGACAACAGTTTTCAGAAGACTTCCTCGTAGAGATGACATCAAATTTTAATAACTGTTGGGAAGTAATAAGTAAATATCAAAATCTCTCTGAGAATTACATTGACAATTTTAAAGATAAACTAGACTGGGATGTGTTATTCAATTACCAACGATTAAGTGGCAAGTTTCTAAGGGAACATGACATCTATTTAAAGTTTATTCATTTTACCGAAGACAACGATACCTTCACCAGCGGAGAAACATCTGGAACATCTTCAATTACACCTTATTTCTATTTGTACTACTTTTGTTTAATATGTCTACATTGAATTAATAAATCCATTTCTATATAATAAATTGATTTTAAACAGTATATAATACAAGAAACCAAAACTGATATTACATTCATTGTCAAACATTTATAGAGTGCACCTACTGATTGTAAGTTTTGCTATAAATAGTCATGTCGAGGGTTAAACGCATCAGTCATAATCGAGAGAGATTACAGAGAGGAAGGGGAATAGCATCAACAGCATTTTCTCTATTGAGTAAACCGGTTGGAGCTATAGTTAACAAGGCGATTGATTTATTACCTGTGGAATTACATTTACCTGGAGGATATCAATATTGTGGTCCTGGAACCAAATTAGAGAAACGTCTTGCTAGAGGAGATCCTGGAATAAATAAGCTCGATCAGGCTTGTAAACAGCACGATATAGCGTATTCCAAATTTAGTGATACTAAAAATAGATCAATAGCAGATAGAGCACTTGCTGAGAAAGCCTGGCAAAGAGTAAAATCTAGTGACGCGAGTATTGGTGAAAAAGCAGCGTCTTTAGCAGTAACAGCAGCAATGAAAGCAAAAACTACGTTTGGAGGAGGAAAGAGAAGAAGGCGTGGGAAAAAACCCGCTAAGAAACAAGGAGGTAATATCAGAAGAAAACGTCGATCTACCAGTGGTAAAGCTAAAAAGAAACCAACAATATGGTCAATGATAAAAAAGGGAGGAGGATTATACCTAAGACCGTATCGTGTGTATTAAATAAGAAAGAGCAATTAATAATTAAAAACAAAGAATTAACCAACGAAGAACTGATTTAATATGCTTCTTGTTTGAAAATCCCATTTTTTAGAGGAGTATTTATGAAAGATGAATTACCGGTTAAAATGTGGAAAAATGAGACTGGTATTGTAAATTTGGATAATAGTGAAGGATTAGGCACTCATTGGGTGTGTTACAAGAAACTTGGTAAAACCATTTATTATTTCGACAGTTTTGGAGACCTTCCACCACCGAAAGAACTTCAACAATACTTTCGTGCGGCAGAAAATATTTTTTACAATCATACAAGAAAACAACCTGATGATACATCCATTTGCGGTCATTTATGTTTAGACTTTTTAGCGAAAAGTGTTAGTCAACATTAAGATGTCTTCGTATACAGTGTCATTAACCGGTAACTCATGTACTTTGCGCAGTATTCTGTTTCCAGCGCTACGTTTGCAAAAAGGAAGACTATGGGAAGCCGAATTATTGGATTTAACAACATATAACTCTATTCCAAACGTTAGTGAAGGAATTAATAACAAAATACATTATTACAAGACAAAAGATGATAAAGGAAAGTATTCAGCTTTGGAAGAATTCAGTTTACCAACAGGAGCTTATGAAATTGATAATATAAATGAAGTTATACAAAAACATATGGGAAAAGAAAATATAACGATAAAAGGCAATAACAATACAATGAAAGCCGAAATTAGTCTAAGTATTATATTGATTTTAGTCAAGAACATTCAATTGGTAGTTTATTGGGGTTTTCTAAGGAAACAAAAGTATTAGAACCTAATAAAACTCATTCTGGGAATAAAACTGTGACGATCATCAAAGTTAATAGCATAGACATTACAAGTAACATTGTACAAGGATCCTACAGAGATGGATAAAATCGTCATATATTACACACATTCTACCCATCAGTTGCACCAGGTTTCAAGATAGTAGAAAAGCCTCAAAACCTTGTGTACCTACCGTTAAACACCAGTTTCATTTCAGACATCGTGCTGAACATAGTGGATCAAGACGGAAACCTTATTGACTTTAGAGGAGAAGCTATTACTGTAAGAATACATATAAAATCATCCGCTTAGACAATGGGGTTATCATTTAAAAAGAGAGAGCCAACCAGCAAAGAGGTCAGTAGCTCATCAGCTGTAGAAGGATTAACAAGTGACAACATTCGTTTTCTAGAAGAAATTGGATTAAGGGTCATTAACAATGGATATACTGGATATAGCGCAGGGTCCAACATTCGACGAGACCTTATGGGAAAAGGAATATCACACGCACAACCCTTACGCTTCGTCCAAATTAAACAATAACGATGAAATTAGGATTCCTATACAACAACAAGACATTTATACTCTTCCATGCGAAAGTTATTTATATATTGAAGGAAAAGTAACAAAAACTGATGGTACTGCTGGAACCACTGTTCCGTTCATAAATAATCCTATGGCATTTTTATTTGACGAGATTAGATATGAAATTTCAGGAGTTACAGTCGATTCAACAAAAAAGGTTGGAATTTCCAGTACATTGAAAGGATTAGCGTCTTTAACACCAAATGAGAAGAATCTGTTAGCTGTTGCAGGATGGGTTGCACCAGACAAAAGTACAATCGCTCCTGACTCTTCGGGAAACTATGATTTCTACGTACCTTTAAGATTACTCCTAGGATTTGCTGAAGACTACAGAAGAATAATAATAAATGTAAAACAAGAACTAGTTTTATTAAGATCATCAAACGATAATGATATTATTAAAGCAGCTGCTGGAACAACTGATGCCAATTTAGACTGGAAATTAACATTAGACAAGATTGTTTGGAGAGTACCACATGTGCGACTAAATGATGAACACAGGATTACATTATTAAGAAAGTTAAAATCAGATCGAGACATTGTAATGCCATTCAGAAGCTGGGAGTTTCATGAATACCCCGTTTTACCTACAACACAACGGCATACATGGACTGTAAAAACTTCTACTCATTTGGAAAAAGCGAGATATGTAATATTTGGATTACAAACGAAGAAAAAAGGTATATTAACTGAAAATGCTGGTGAATTTGACCATTGTAAATTAACTAACTGTAAAGTGTTCCTGAATTCACAATTCTTTCCCTACGACAACTTTAATATTTCTTTTGATAAAAAAAGGTACAGTGTTTTATACGATATGTACGCTAGGTTCCAAAATTCATATTACGGCAAAACAAATACACCTCTACTATCTCCCGTACAGTTTGAATCGAAAGCTCCGATTGTTGTAATTGATTGTTCCAAACAAAATGAATCTGTAAAATCGTCTAGTGTTGATATAAAAATAGAAATGGAATTTCAAGAAAACGTACCTGCAAATACATTTGCGTATTGTTTAATTTTGCACGATAAAATTGTTACATACACACCGTTGACCGGTATTGTAAAGACAGTATTGTAAAACGTTGTACCACCACCAGCACCGCCACAGTCGCTAACCTATAAATAGCGGAGCAACAATGCAGGTCTTCAGTTGATCGTCTATCGTCGCATGGGTAACATCTTCTACAAAATGAGTTCTCCATCTGTTGTACAAGGTGATGCAGAGGTAGCACCGTTATTGGAACGTGATAATACTAGTGAAGCAGAAATCATCAAGGAAATAACTGCATTTTTAAAGTTTGGTAAAAGAGATAGAGAGGAGGAAAGTAATGCAGACCCATCAAAGGTAGTACCAAAGAGGAAGAAGAAAGTTGAAGAAAACATTCCTCCTCACATTTTAACTGAAGTTTTTTTGCGAATCTTTTACCCCATCTCAGCATGCATCAGTAAAAGTGTATCAGTTGGATTGATGAAATCATTGGATTATTCCCCTACAGTAATACTACACCATGGAACAAAAAAGGTTTTATTTTCGCAAAATGCTTGGGAGTCATTTTTGAAACATGTACATTTAATAGAATGTTATTTAACTAACAGTTTGTGTGGAAGGAAAACACATATTCGACTTTTGGATTGTGACAATGAAATCGATATTGTTAAACATCGCGGACAACTACAAGTGCGAATTAGAGACTTGACTCAACATGAAAATAAGATTCTACTATCACGTGAAGAATTCTACGTTTTAAACTATGCAACAGAACCTATTACAAGGTACATGAGACAGTTGGTATTTGCAAGCGCTATTATTAAAGAATATTTGGTCGATACTTTGGAAAAACAACCTGATAGCACCATCGTGTACGGACCTGTGGATACATCTATTTTTAATAGAATACCTCATGAAGTTTGCATGTGGAGAAAGTTAAAGGATTTTGAACCACTTGTAGAAATCGCTACAGAAGCTACAGAAGAAACAACACCGGAAGAAGAAACAAAGAAACAAGAAGAAGAAGAAGAAGAAAACGAAACACAAGAAGAAGTTAAAAAAGACTAAAGTTTGACTTAGTAAAGAAGAACACACGTGGGGTAGGCCTATTGGGGACGGTGCCCACGTTAAATATACACCAACGCGCCTGCAACTGTACGGCCTGGTATTTAACCTACCGTGGTGTGGAAAACAGTTTAGTTGATCGTTAGGTGCCATGATGAGCGGAGGGGATGAAGAAGTGAGTGTAAAGCCTTGTGTAATAGAATTTCAAGCATTTCGAAATAATGATGATAGGTTTATTATCAAGGAATTAGTAATTTTAGACTTGCTTACATTTGTAGCCTACCCATTTACGTTTGAAGCTCCTTTTTCTTTTAACAAACTTAACGCCAAAGCAAAAATTACAAACAAATGGATAACAAACTACTTTCATCACATACACTGGTATGAAGGTTTTATAAGCTACAGTAATCTGCACAGTATTATGTTTAACTTTTGCAAACAATATTCGCATATATACACAAAAGGATTAGAACAAAAGAATTGGATACAAAAGTACACGCACGGTTATGTTTTCGATATAACTATCAGTAAGGATTTTAACATTAATCTCGGAAATATTTGTGTCGCTGCAAAAGATCTTAAACACGGTCAAACAAACTGTGCATTGTACAACGCATATCGTTTGGCTGCTTACTTGAAACAAACGCAGGAATGTGGTGGGGGTAGCGGGGCCTATAAATACGAGGAGACAACACCGCCCCAGCACGAGTATTATTCGAGACTCCAAAGAGGCAACATCACAGAATACACCACAACTACTGCTGACGAAGATGGCATCACAACAGTTTCTACAAACACTGGTTGATCAATTCAACACTCATTCAAAATCCGACCTTCTGCTAACTAAAAAGTGTTCAGAACTAAAAGAACAAAAACACTACATTATTCATAACATCAAGAAAGTGAAAACCACACATGGAGCAGCAATTCTAGTTTCATTGAGCGAAGGACCTTTCACTCCAGGAGATGAGCCGAAGTTTCAAGTATTTCTTCCAAAACGATTTGTTCAACTGCTACAAAATGAAGATTTGCGAGATATTCAACCGGGGACGTTGTATTTGGTATCACACGGTGTAAGCGGCAACAACTCTACGGAACTCACTCTGCACATCACGCATCTTTGTACATAATGTCTCTGTTTGTATTTCTCTGTTTGTATTTCTAGTCATTAATGTTAGACTTAAGCTTATTGTATTGTAAGATGTTTGTTTAATAAAGAAAAGAAAAAAAGAAAAACAGCAACACAGCAGTATATTATTTTATATACTGCTGTGTTGCTTTTTTTAAAATTCAAACGGATGACCTTGAACTTTCATTCAGGGTTAACTTATAAAGAGGTATAAAAGAGAGGGGAGCAGTGAAGTTAGTCTCAGTCTTGTCTAACACACGCTGCAGCTAACATGTCGGTGCCACCGATGAACAATTTATCATTCGATAACAATTTGAATACATATTGTTGCGAGTTACAATGTTTTAAAATACCAGGCGATCAAGTTGACGGGAAAGCTTGTCGTAAGTGCAGGTGTTTCAGCTATTGCATATGTAGATGTTAAACGTATCAAATGAACCGACAAGATAAAATACAAGAATTACGCCGACGGATTGCATTACTGTGGCGGCGAATGTAGTAGCAACCATCTGCCTCGCACCAGCTGCCTGCCATCTGCCGTCCGCCATCTGCTCCGCCCCACCACACTTTTACCCCCACCATTTTGTTTGATACCAAAACGCTAGCTAGCGAATAGTCAGTACACCTCCAGCTCTTGACCAGTGTACATCGAGCTCTCTGTTGAAATGTCCATCAAAATTAGGTGTATTCATTATGACTCTATTCATCTGGCGACTTTCCAAGACCTCGAGGTTTTTAATGAAGAGTTAAGACTTCTTATTGCGTCCGGTTACGATTTATCTTTGGAACTTTACGCATCAAAAAACAACATGGACTCTGCGCAGGAATCAAAGTATCTGCCGTCTTTCAACAGAAAGCGAAGTGATGGTCGCAACTCGTCCGGATCAACAACATCGATGACAACGAACAACGGGGAACTATTGTAAACATGAATTATTGTAAATAAAATAAAGTAATATTTGTAATATGAATTATTGTAAATAAAATAAAGTAATATCTGTAATTGTACTACCTCGCACTCGTATCATTCGATTGCTTCATTCGATATTTCATTCGATATTTCTTATCGATTAACTATCGAATCACAATCGAATTTTACGAGTGCGAGGTAGATTTTTTTTAAAAAACTTCACCGTGACCTTGAACTTTGAACTTTCCCTCATTACGTCACAAAACCGCCTACGTCACTGGCTCAGCCTCAGATGACGTATTTAATGACTCAGCGCTTCCGGTCACGTGACCGGAAGCCATAAATCAAGTGAGCCAAAAGTCCCCTTCCAACACTACTCATCTAGTTTAGCTTAATAACTCTTGCTAAATCGGGTTATTTCTTCTCTTACTGTAGCAGTACGTGTATCACGGTGCAATACTTCATTGGTCACATACCATGGAGCCTCCAGGATGTTGCGAATGACTTTTGATCGAAAACGTTGGATTATGTCAATATTAGAATTACTAGTGGTTCCCCATAGTTGGATTCCATAGGTCCAGACAGGTTTATTTAGTACTACTTTGTACACTAGTAATTTGTTTTTAGATGATAATTTAGATTTTCTATTCAAGAGCCAGGACAATTTTCTGTACTTTAAATTTAGAGATAGTCGTTTGTTCCAAAGATGTGAGCGCCATGTTAGTCGTCGGTCAAGGTGCATCCCCAGATATTTGACTTCATTTGTCTGAGGAATATTAACATTATTGAGAGTGACTGGGGGACAGTTGCCTGTTCTGGTCGTAAATGTCACGTGAGCAGATTTGTTTTCATTAACTTTCACACTCCAGCTTTTAAGCCACTCTGACAGATCATCCAGTTCTGATTGAAGTAAATGAGAAGCTGTTCTTGGGTCTTCGTGAGAGGCTAATATGGCCGTATCATCAGCGAAGGTTGCCACGGTGACGTTAGCATTTACAGGTATATCAGCTGTGATTAAGATGTAGAGGATGGGACCTAAAACGCTGCCTTGAGGAACCCCCCGCTTCAATTTTGTGAAATTGGGTATGGACTTCTTGAAGCTTAACTCTAAAGAATCTCTCTGTTAGGTAGGACCTTATGATAGCAAAGTAAGTATGAAGGACGAGAAGTTTTAGTTTGTAGAGTAGCCCCTCATGCCAAACTTTGTCAAAAGCCTGACTGACGTCCAAAAACGCAGCTGCATTGATTTTGATTTGAAGACTGTAACTGCAGCAGGATGCCCAACAAAAAACTCATAGTTATATCTTAAAACGGATTTTACTATACATTATCTTAAAATACTTTATTGGTAAGATAGAATAAAAAGTTAAAATCGACCAGGTTAAATATATCTAGAGGTCTCGTGCGGTATAAAGTGCGGCCATCCTAGCGGCCCGTTTCATAAAAACACTAATATTATTAGTTAAAAAGTACAAATTACAAACTACAAATTACTAGCTCTTATAATTTTTCTTTCATGTCAAAACCTAATGTTCTTAGTATTATTAGTAAATTTTACAAGTGAATTTTACTGCCCAACGAATAATATTAGCCTAAAAGTAAATACCCCCGTCACAGCAAACCTGCGTACTCAGCGAATTTCCAATGCGTATAAATTTATCTTAATACCACATAAAGCCACATACCAAGTTTCACAACATACATTCATAAATAAACGGTTTATGACATTTTAATTATTCTCCATAAGAATAACATGGCGGCTGAGTATGCAGGTTTGCTGAAGGAAGGAACACAAAAAATGGGGTTTTATACAAATATCAATATAACTCATTTAGGTAAAGCCACATACCAAATTTCATTAATTTATTTTCATAATTAAGGGAGATAACACGTTACTTATTCTCCATAAGAATAACATGGGGCTGAGTACGCAGGTTTGCTGCTACGGGAGCCTTTGGCAAAAAATTTTTTTTGAGCAAATATCAATGGTCCACAACCAGATGAAGCCGTATACCAAGTTTCGTCAGTATACGTTCATAAATAAGCGAGATATAATTTTTTTCTTTTCCTCCATAAGAATAACATTAGACAACGTACTGTGTTTAGCACTTTCAATATCTCGGTAACCAATTGACGTAGAGAAATGATCAAAATCCTAAGTTGTGTGTTTTTTAAGCTGAATCCAATGGTAAAAACTAAAATTTGACTACTTCCAAAATTATGTGTAAAAAATTAAAAAAAAAACATTTTTGGGGTACAAAACCCCCCCCAAAATACCCCTTTGGATAGAGCGATCTGGCTGGTTTTCGAACTTAAAGTCATAAATGTTACTTTACACGTTTATACCAAATTTCATCAAAATCGGATAATTTTTACGAGAGTTATCGTGCTCACGGACACACACACACACACACATATATATATATATACATATATATATATATATATATATATATATATATATGTTATATATATATATATATGTGATTAGTGTAACTGTATATATATATATACAGTTTTGAACGAATGGTATTTTTGGGGTCTGGGGACCTCAACACGAAAAGTTATCATGGTCCCGGGCCTAGGTCTTACCATGCCGACTACGGTAATAGCTTCTTCCCTATAGGGGAAATTCACTAAAATAACAAGTTATAAAGTACCATTAGAACTTGTAATTCATGTTTCATAATAGATTTTGTGTCACTAATAATATTACCTGTTTTAGACAAATAAATTCAGGGAAAGTAAAGTCAGCTGTTCAATTATAAATAATATGATTGATCAAATTTACCATTATTCTCATAATGTGCTTGTTTTGTAGCATGTATAGTACGTACTCTACAATTTATTATCA
Source organism: Allygus modestus (assembly GCA_963675035.1). Lineage (NCBI taxonomy): Eukaryota > Metazoa > Arthropoda > Insecta > Hemiptera > Cicadellidae > Allygus > Allygus modestus. The sequence goes on along the minus strand of OY776111.1, from coordinate 400,404,864 downwards.
TTTATTCTTAGGTGTTATTGTTTAATCATTTATTCATTTAAATTACTGTTAAAAATTGGTTACGGGCAGAACAGTCGATGATTAAATAAAAATAAAAATGTGAGTTTACGGGAAAGAAAAGAAAATACCCCCTTTACAGCAGACCTGCACACTCAGTGAATTTTAAATGATACATCACTACCAATGAAAACATTTGGTTTGTGTATTCATTGTCACTACGTCGTGAAATCTCTTACGGGGTACCAACTTTCATCAAATCACATTCTTATACAGCGATAAATGGCATTTATTTATTCCCCATAAGAAAAACACTAGGACTGAGAAATGCAGGTTTGCTACCAAAGAGACCACAAAAATCGATATTTATGCAAATACGAATGGATAAATACCCTCATCACAATCCTTCCTTCAATCAAGCAATATCAATCAATCAATAATACTTTATTTAGCACATCAAATGTACAGAATGGTGTCATTACATACATTGTTTAGGTGTATGCTGAAAACAAATAATAAAACACAAAAGTTCTCAGTAAATAATAGTTCACATTAAATAAAATCTTTGTTCTAATTCTAACTTGCCAGGTTCACTACAAATAATTATGGAAAAAAGTCATTCTTATTTTTGCCATTAGACAAAGTGATTTAGATTAATTTTTTATTGCAATGTTTCATTACTGCTGATTGTTAAAACACCGTAATAATCCAGAACAGTGGAAGAGTTATAGTTATCCCCCAACCCTATGTTTACTAGCTAACCATCAAGTCATCTCCGTACAGTAATATGTGGTATGTCTTCCCTGTGAAAACTGGGATTGTCAGGCCTATAATGGTTAAAGTAGTTTTACAGTTTCGATCACTTAAAGAAAACACGAATCAATAGTTTATTTGGTCAAAAACACTTTTTTGGTCTAGAACTTTATAAAAGTCTCTAATTAAAAACTTGTTTGACAATGGAACTTAGATAATTCCGAATCTCAAGGGACCGGTAAAAAAATAAACCATCCAAAAATTTGAATCAAACAAGATCTCGAATTGTAGAATTTCGAACTATCCAAATTCTACTGTATTACTTTTATTAAACATCTACCGGTCGAATGTGATTAATTTGTTATTACAAATTTGAAAATCTCATCAGGAACATGAACCTATGATTCCTCCATGGTAGGGAACTGCATTTTTAATATTAACATTTGTTAAGAGTCCGTAGTCTCATAAAAAGTTTAATATGTCCCTCTGATTAATGCATAACTAAACTAACGCAGGCTTTTTCCAGAAATTATATGATTTGTTTTTTGTTATTAAAAACATAAAATATATTTTTTTAAACCATAAGCCTGATTTGTTTTCATGTTATCCATTTAATATAATAAAGATTCTTTTACTCTCAACAGTAATAAATGAAAATCTTTCTTGGTAAGAATTACATCAAAACCTTCTATATGAACAGAAGGTTTAGTAAATAAATTAAAATATTAACACTATGCAATAAAATGTCAACAAATTGAAATTACACTAGAGAGCTGATCAGAGGTGAAGGTGAAGGGAGAGACAGGCCCGTCCCGTGTTCCGTCTACAGCGAACGGCACCTCAAGTACGCGCAGGAGGGGTGGGTAGGCTGGCGAGAGGCATCACAGAGGCTGCTTGTAGCGATCCCAGCACACACTAGCGGCCGAGGTTTTCAACTACTTGCGTGGCATATTTGGGCGTACCCTGTTACCCCATCCTGTCATACCTCATCTGTCTATACGTTCTCTGTGGTATAATATAAGCAACACTAGATGAAGCAAAATATCAAGTTTTATCAATATATGTTCATAAACAAGCGAGATATCACACATTTCTTATTCTCAATAAGAATAATATTATAGCTGCTGAATACGCAGGTTTGCTGCTATGGTGACCACAAAAAAATGGGGTTTGTTTACAAATATCAGTAAACCCCAACCATATGAAAGCACATACCAAGTTTCATAAATATTTATTCTTTAATAATCAAGATATAAAATTTTACTTTTTCTCCATAAGATTAACATTGCACAACATACTGTGTTTAGCATATTCAAATCTCGGTAACCAATTGACGTAGAGCGATGATCAAGATACCAAACTAAATTTTTAAGCTGAGTTCAATGGCACAAACTAAATTTTGGCTTTTTACAAATAATTATCTGTAAAAAGTAAAAACGAGTTCGCACGCAGCACGCTGACGTGAGGGAAGTGAATTTCCACAAAAAAACTTTTAAAACTCAAAATCTGTGTAAAAACATACATTTATACCAATTTTCATTGAAATCTGAAAACATTGATTTTTTAGCTGTTCTGATGCTCCTGGTTTCATTTACCTGCAAAGCTAGGAATACAATTTTGCGCATTATAATGTTAGGAGAAGGTCCAGGCAGGCTTGAAAGTAGGCGTGAGTTTCTTGGGATGATAAAGTACTTTAACAAAGGAATAACAGGCTTTCCCAGTGTAAAACCCCCATAAGACAACGTGCTGTGTTTAGTCAAAACACATTTTCTTTAATAACTCGGTAAGTATTTATGCTAGAATGACGGTAGAGGGCTTAAAATTATCGCCTCACTAATTCTCATGGTTTTACACGCATTAATTTTACATCCGGGGCTTTTCTGACCCTTTTTGGGCCCAAAAACTCAAAATTTTAAATCCCCAAAAAAGGGGTTTAGCGTTTTCCGATTGTTTTGCCCAACGAACTTGTCCAACTGATTACAGAAAGGAACGTCCCGACCAAATTTAAAGTTAATCGGACAAAAAATGTGACCGCTAGAGTGCATACACATATATACATATATATATATATATATACACACATATATATATATATATATATATATATATATATATATAAAATTTTGAACGACCCCCCAAAACGTGTTCAGGGGGTCACGTTAGGAACTTCTATGGTGATCCCGGGCTTAAGTTTCACCGTGCGGGTCATGCTAATAGTTCACTTTCCAAAGGAAATTCACTAAAAATTGGGGTAAAAACCCCCTTAAAATAGTGCGACCTATCTGGTTTTCGATCTCATGAAAATATATGTTGCTGTAAACGTGCGGGGATCTATTAAGCAAATTAAAAAAATGATGTTGTGTATAAGTTTACTGTATAATTAATTTCCCCCGTCGCAGCAGACCTGCGTACTCAGCGAATTTTCAATCCAAATATATACATGTGTCTCACTACTACATAGAGCTATACTTACCAAGTTTCACAAAAATACATTCATAAATAAAGTGATATATAGCATTTGATTTATTCTCCATATGGGGCAATATTTATTCATTTTTCGTTTGCTGTTGAATACTTCCAGTATTATGCATATTTATTCTCTACATGGGGGCCGAGTATGCAGGTTTCCTGCTACGGGGAAAATCAACAAAAAACTTTTTTGTGCAAATATAGCTAGTTGAAGCCACATACCAAGTTTCATCAAGATACATGTACAAATAATCGAGATATCAAATTTTATTTATTCTCCATAAGGATAACATTGGGCAAGTACTGTGTTTAGAACTTTGAATATCTATGCAACGGTTGGACGTATAACAACAATTAAAACATCAAAATGAATGTTGTTGAGCTAAACCGATTGGTAAAAATAAATGTGAAGTTTTTAGTAAAATTATATGAGGAAAATTCAAAAACCTTCTTCCCTTAACATTAACATGGGCTATTTTATGGACGCGTTTTTTGACTTTACAACCATAGCCCTAGGTTAATACTAAATTATTTATTTTTTAAGCTCTATAAAATGGCTATAACCAAAATTGAGAGTTTTTTTAAATTTTATGGGGAACAATAAAAAAAACTGATTTTTGGAAAATTTAAAACCCCCATAAAACCCCCTTTCCATAGTCCGATCGAACTGGTTTTCGAACTTCGAAAAGTCATAGATGTTACTCTACACATTTGTGCCAAATTTCATCAAAATCGGGCGTTTTTTCAAAAGTTATCGCGGTAACGGACACACACACACACACACATTTATATATATATATATATATATATATATATATATATATATATATTTGAACGAATAGTGTTTTTGGCATCTGGGGACCTCAAAACAAAAAGTTCTTAAGTTGGGTGTCGGGCTTAAGTCTTACCATGCCACCTACAGTAATAGCATAGGTGAAATTCATCTCTAAAAGTACTTGTTAGTAATAATGAAAGTTTATTAATAAAGGTAAAATGATTGAAACTTAATTTCTGTGAATAAGTTTAACTAACAAACATAGAACTGCACTGTTAGTAATGAAATAAATTGAGTCTGCTGGCGAATTAATTCCACCAGTGTGCGGTAGCCAAAAAAGCCCGTGTCTCCAAGCGTGTTTGGCTTGGACGGCCCGAGAGCTGAGACTAACTAAAGGCCCCAAAGGGATTGTTCTTTACGACCCCCTCCACTTGTCAATAGTCTATGTTAGACCTCACCTGAAGTTCTCTTCTGTTGTTTGGTCTCCTCACCAGATACCTCATTGATGGGCGGCTCGACGGAGTCCAGGTACGCTTCCTTCGTTTAATTAGAGCGCGGCTTGGCTATCGTTTTCTTGAGAGTCCAATCGAACTCATCTCCAATGATCTCCAACTGCCTAGCCTTGAATTTAGACGGAGTGTACAGGACATTACCTTCATCTTCAAAATCATCAATGATCTGGTCAACTATCCTGAGCTTCTCGAACTCATCAAATTTCGTACACCCAGTGACACATCCAGTGGATCAAGATCCAGGGAGACTTTCGCCAGGCTACACCACGGATCATTGTATGAAATGAGCAGCACCATGGTTCGTATTCAACGTGCAGCCAATCTACTACCATAGACAAACTACAGTACTGTAGTTAGGCTATGCTTACTACCACCTGAAGTTGACTTGTTTTGTACCAGTCTCTGCTCCTTGAGAAGAAGACTATTTTGGCTTCCAACAACCTGCCGCCGGCCTAAACTGACTGTTATTTTTACAATGGACACCAACCCAACTGGTTCCACTGCCGTTATTCATATTTTGTTATTTTTCTATTTTTTTACTGTTCTATGCATTATTTATAGTCCAATAATTTAGTTGCATTAATGTTGCATTTATAGTTGAATTTATTGTTATTATATGGCTAGGTTGTCATTGCTTAACTATCTTTAAACATGTTCTCAGTAGCTCTTTTTCTCGTTTCTAATTTCAAATTTGCATGAGCTCCCCTAGCAATTTTTCTGGTAATTTATTTTGTTGTTGCTGTTGTTGTTATTTATTCGTTCTAATTATTCAAATATTTATTTAAATGGTTTTTTTCCTTATATCGTTTATAAATTCAATGTCATAATGTCATGTGTAATAGTAGTATCTGAATATGATACATTTTCAAACTCACCAATCTACTGTTAGTCTAGCCTATATTTTCTACCTCCAAGCGCAAATCACAGTGAATATGAACTTTCTTTGATGTTATTTTTAAGATCTCTAAGTTCACTATTTTTTCATTCGTAAATTAGGGCTAAATTTAGGGCTAAACAGGGTACAACCTTCTGAAAGTGTGGTAAAAATCTGGCGACTTTGCGAAAGTTGTTTTAGAATTAACTGTAATAGTCATCTAAGTGAAAACGATACTGGTTCCTGTGACGGGGGTATTTTTTCCGGGTCAAAATTCGATAATGGCTGGACGGATTTTAACGTTTGAGGTGTCACATCAGAGGTATTATTACTTAGATTTTCCAGTACGTCTCAGAAGTTTGATAAATGGCATCACTTAAATAGAGTAAATAGCTGAATTTTCGGAATAGTGGCACTATCCGAAGGCGGAAGTCCAATCGCAAACTACTTATTGATTGAAAGTACGTTATCTAGTTATGGTACTGTAGATAGTCAAAGAAAACAAATTTTAGTATTATATTTATAGACATTGAAAAAGGTTATGACAATTTTGGGCACAGTCATTTAATTTCCGTTTTAAGGACTTTACCAATACCAAAACAAATATCGTCAATACCGTAATACAGTTCCAGTTAGGTAATGTAACAAAAATTGAAACATATAAATGAAAGACAAAAGACATTGAAATAAAAGAGGTGTTATGCATAAGGGTCTCCGTTATCACCTACTCTGTATAATATCTTTGTACTGACCACATTCTAGCAGTAATGTCTCAGCAGTCCGTGAGTGAGGAACTATGGGTTATAATCTGTGCAATATTGTGCTCTCTTTAAGCATTCTCGGATTTGCTGATGATACTGTTATAATAGGTAAATACCCCCGTCGCAGCAAACCTGCGTACTCAGCGAATTTCCAATTCATAATATATGTCTTAATACCACATAAAGCCGCAAACCAAGTTTCATAAAAATATATTCACATATAAGCGATTTTAATTATTCTCTATAAGAAAAACATTGGTAATGAGTACGTAGGTTTGCTGAAACAGTTAGAGTTTGATATTTCTAGTAATAAATGTTCACCATTACAATGAAATTATTTAATTACAAAAATAAATAATGCATAATACAAAAACTGACAAAACCAAACATTTAAGGAAGTGAGAATAAACAAATCACATATCAGCTGATTTGTAACATATTTCACAAATTAACTTTTCTTTGATACTCCCTCAAAGTTAATTTGGGCAATATCGGTAGCACTCCTAGCAAGAGTCCCAAACCGAGGATTGGGCAGACTTTTCGTGAGAATATCAGCGAGCTGCATTTCCCCTTCAATGTGTTTTACTTCAAGTTCTCCTAGGTTCACTTTCTCCCTCACAAAATGATGTCTTACATCGATGTGCTTGCTCTTGAAGTGAAATACAGGATTTTTCGCAAGATGTACTGCACTTAGATTGTCGATATACAGTTTAGGTTGACCTATACCCATCGATATCTCTTGCAATAGTCTTTTCAGCCATACAAGTTGCTTGGCTGCTTCACTTGCTGCCACATATTCGGCTTCCATTGTAGAGACAGAGATACATTTCTGCTTTTGGCTTAGCCACGTAAGCGTACACCCAGCGTAAGCACAAATTACACCTGTACGAGAGTGCCTGGATTTGTCGGCGGCATAATCTGCAACACTGAATCCCACAAGCTCCCTCTTCTGACCACTTCTGTATGTTAGACTGAAGTCCATGGTCCCCTTCAGGTATCGAAAGATTCTCTTTACTTTTCTCCAAGAACGGTCAGTTGGATGCTCAACATCCTGTGCTGCCATGCTTACTGCGTATGCAATGTCAGGTCTGGTACCGGAAGTCAGGTAGATTAAACTTCCAACTGCTTCACGATAAGGCACCTCCTTATCCAATGGCTTTTCAGGGACATCGCTTACACCAATTACTTCGATTGGAGTTTTAACAGGGTTGGCATCAGTCATACGAAACTTTGATAGCAATTTCTCAACATAGGCTCGTTGACTGAGAACTATGTTTCCGTTTTCTTTTTGTTCTATTTTGATGCCAAGGTAGCAGTCTGGATCGGAAACTTTGATCTTAAATTCGGTTTCTAAGTCCCTTAGAAAATCCATTACATCCTTCAAGTTTGTCCCGGCGATAAGTCCATCATCGACATAACAAACTACTATTAATTTGTTTTCATTTTTATTTCTTACGTATAAACAGGGATCTGATTTACTCTGCTGTAATCCTTGCTTTTTTATGAAATCGTCGAGTCTCTTGTTCCAACACCTAGGGCTTTGTTTCAACCCATAGAGGCTTCTGTTTAGTTTCCATACACGATCGGTACCGTCCTCAAAGCCTTTAGGTTGACTCACGTACACCTCTTCTTTAAGGTTACCATATAGGAAGGCTGTTTTGACATCAAACTGCCGCATCTGAAGTTTTTCGTTAGCTGCAACACTTAGAACTGTGCGAACAGTTTCAAGCCTTGCAACAGGACTGAAAATTTCATCGTAGTCTCCTTCTCTCTGTGAGAATCCTTTGGCTACTAGTCTAGCCTTTAGACGGTCGAGTGTACCATCTGATCGCAGCTTTTCCTTTAGAACCCACTTCGTACCTATAATTTTCTTCCCCACTGGACGATCTACAACTTCAAAAACATTGTTTTCACGAAGAGCTTGCATTTCTTCCTTCATAGCATGACTCCAGTCAATGTTATCAGAGACACTGCATACATAATGCTTCAAATACTCTGGAGCATTAATGTTTCGTCCAGATCGTGTAGTGACCATTCCTTTTCTATTTTCACCATTTCCTGGTTCTTGAACATCATCTTCAAGATTATCACTGTTGTCTACGTCAGAGTCAACATTTTCTCCCTCATTCTGTGTTTCAGGACCATCTGTTCCAGATCCAGGATTTTCTCCCTCTGAATCAGATTCCTGTGGAGATTGCAAAATCCAATGAACAGGATTTTCTTTGATACTCCCAACAGGTTTTTCCTTGGTTTCACTCAAAGCTCCCTTCTTGTCCTTTACAAAAACTACATCAGCTGAGGTTAACACAATTCGCCCATTGTAAATACGATATCCATCTCGTTCGCCGCAATACCCAACCAAGATTCCTTCTTCGGCCTTAGCAGACCACTTCTTCCTTTTTGCTTTAGGTACATGTACATAACACCTTTCACCAAAAGCTTGAAAGTGATTGATAGGAGATGGACTTGTGCTAAGCCATAACTCTATTGGAGCTTTACCAGCAACAACTGATGGACCAGTACGATTTATAACGTGACAAGCAGTATTTATTGCCTCTGCCCACAGACTCTTAGGCAGATTATTAGCATGAATCATAGTACGGGCACTTTCAACTAAAGTCCGCATTTCACGCTCAATTCCCCCATTCTGCTCCGGTGTGTAGGGCATGACTGTTCTTTGCGTGATACCTCTCTTAGTGAGAATATCTGTAATTTTGTGACTTACAAACTCAGATCCTCCGTCGCTCATAAACGTTTTAACTATATTACCTGCAGTTGTGGCTTCAGCTAGGAACGTCTCAATGCATCCAGGCACCTCTGTTTTCTCTCTCAGGAAGAAAACACGTCTGAAACGGCTGTAGTCGTCCTTCATTACAAGACAGTATTTGGATCCTCCAACTGATTTTACTTCCATAGGACCACATAAATCGGCAAGGATAATTTCTCCAGGAGATGTCGCTCTCACAACCCTCGGCTTGTAAGACTTTCTGTGCTGCTTTCCAAGTGGACAACCAGTACAAAACGTATTGTCATTTTGCACACGAATGTCTCTATTCAGTAGCACTTGCTTCACATGCCTTTTGTCCTGGTGTACCAGCCGTTCATGCCATTGTTGAAGGGTGTCTAATTTAGTACTCACATGTACCTTACCTTTATCGCAGGGTCTGATGACATCCAGCGCTAACTCAAACAGTCCATTTTTACGTATACCAAATAATATCGGCTTACCTGACTGCAAAAAGACACATTTATCACTCTTTGCCTTGAAGATGAACCCTTTACTCACAGTTTGACCGACTGACAGTAAATTCTTCCCAAGTTCAGGAACATACCATACTTTTTCTATGGTTCTGACTCGCTTCCGATGTCCTATAGTAATTTCTACACGAACAGTTCCCTCACCATAAGCTTTAATATTAGCATTGTTACCTACTGTTACCTCAAGTGGCTTCGTAAAGTCTTCAAAAGTCTCGAACCAGTCCTTACAGAACGTCATATGATGAGAAGCTCCACTGTCTGCAATCCACGTAGTATCACGGAAATTACTCTTGGCCGTGTAACACAGCAGACTTAAATCAGCCTTTGCAGCAACGGATCTTTTCATGGGACATTTCGAAGCAAAATGACCTATTTTATTGCATGTAAAACACTTGATTGTTTTACCGGTATCTTTCTTCTTCATATTCCTGGTCTTATTAGGACCGTTTGATGACCTATTGGTTCTAGAAGAAACATCCAGTGCAGATCCATTTGCACCACTAGGCTGTTGTGATGGTAATCTCATTTCAATAAGCCTAAGCCTTTCAAGTAACAGACTTATGGTTCTGTCGGACATTGGTATGCTCTCCCACACATTTTTAAACTCAAAATATTCTGAGGGTAGCGTACTCATTATTCGACTCATCAGTAAAAGTTCGGGTAATTTAACTTTTGACAGTTTTTCGAGCTCATCATTAATTTCAGAGAAAACTCTCTTCAGGCGTGAAATATAGGTTGCAATATCTTCTTCTTCAAGTTTTACAGCCGAGAAAAATGATTCAAGCAGCCTATCAAGACGTTGACCAGAGGCTGATTTGCAAGTGGCTGTAATATCTACATTGGAATCATTCATATTACTAACAAGTATCACTTGAGCCAAGGCATCAGCTTTCTTCCACTTTTTTACTTCTGTCTCATCCCCTATTGGACATTTGACCTCGCCTGTTGTTGTATCGTAGACCTCATGATGTTTTAAAAGTAATTCAATTTGCCTCTTCCATCTAGGCCAGTTAGGTCCTTCTAACTTTTCTAAACTGACTTTAACATCCATTATTATACTGATACAATATCTTTACAGGTTTCCTGGGCCCATAACCAGTTAGAGTTTGATATTTCTAGTAATAAATGTTCACCATTACAATGAAATTATTTAATTACAAAAATAAATAATGCATAATACAAAAACTGACAAAACCAAACATTTAAGGAAGTGAGAATAAACAAATCACATATCAGCTGATTTGTAACATATTTCACAAATTAACTTTTCTTTGATAGAAACAAGGAACAGAAACAATTGGTTTTTATGCAAATATAAATAAAATTTAACTAGGCGAAGCCACATACTAAGTTTCATCAATATTCAATCATAAATAAGTGCTATATAACATTCTAGTTATTCTCCATAAGAATAACATGGGGGCTGAGAAAGCAGGTTTGCTGCAACAAGGAACAGAAAAATGGGTTTTATATAATTATCAAATATAACTCAACCAAGTGAAGCTACATACTAAGTTTTATTAATTTATGTTCATAATTAAGGGAGTCATTACATTTTACTTATTCTCCATAAGAATAACATGGGGGCTGAGTACGCAGGTTTTCTGCTACGGGAATAATCAACAAAAAATCAATTTTTTGTGCAAATATCAATATACCAGTACTACGTGAAGCTACATACCAAGTTTCATCAACATACATTCATAAATAATCGAGATATCAAATTTTATTTATTCTCCATAAGGATAACATATTGGACAACGTACTGTGTTTAGCACTTTGAATATCTCTGCAACGGTTGGGCGTAGAATCACAATTTAAACACCAAAATGATTGTTTTGTGGAACTGAACAGATTGGTAAAAGCAAATGTGAAGTTTACATTAAAATAAACTGAGAAAAAGCCAAAAACCTTTTTCCCATAAGATTAACATGGGAGATTTTATGAGCAGGTTTTTTTGGATTTTCTCCGCAACCACTTAACCTAGGTTAATAATTCAAGATACTAAATTATTTGTTTTTTTAAGCTCTATAACATGGTCAAAACCAAAATTAAGTTATTTAAAAATTTTAGGGTGAAAAATTCAAAAAACTGATTTTTGGAAAATTTAAAACCCCCATAAACCCCCCTTCCCATGGTCCGATTTTTCTGGTTTTCGAACTTAAAGTCATGAATGTCATTTTACACATTTGAGCCAAATTTCATCAAAATCAGACGTTTTTTACTCAAGTTATCGTGTTAACGGACACATATATAGATATATATATATATATAGATACATATATATATATATATATATACATATATATAAATTTGAACGAATAGTGTTTTTGGCATCTGGGGACCTCAAAACAAAAAGTTATCATGGTCTCGGGCTTAAGTCTTACCATGAGACCTACGGTAATAGCTTCTTCCCTATAGAGGAAATTCGCTAAAACAAAGAAAGTTCGCTTATATTTTACAACTCTATACATGAGTTATTTGAAGAAATTGGTTTAAACATAAATGTGTCAAAAAAATTATAAATATTAATAAAGGTTTATTAGAATAACTAGACAACTTTCAAGTCAATCTGAAAGAAATTAATTCAATAAATTCTGATGAAAAAATCAAATATCTACCTCAAGATGGTAGGAGATGTAATTCCTGTAAGAAGTTTGCATGGGAGATCTAGGGATGGCAACCAGTGCAGACGTTGTTCTGTTACTGAGAACTTTACTTTTGAAACCCTAGTCCATGTTCTTGGAAAATGCCCTATATAACGATCTTCTCAGGAATACACGTCACCATACAATTAGGAGAATTATAGCTGACCAATTCCGTAAAAAACTATATGAATAAGTATATGAAGAAGTTGTGGGACTTGAAGGCTCCATAAGGCACAGTGATATAATAGCCATTAATAGACACAAAGATAGTGGTCCAATAATTGATCCCATGATTAGGATGGAACAAAATAAAAATAAAGCTGAAGAAGTTCACAATGAAAAATCTGAAATATATAAAAAAAATATAAAATATTATTCAGAAAAATATTAAGTTTATAATTTTGAAGTATATAGGCTCCTCATTGGTGCAAGAGGTACTATTACAAAACACGTTCAAGACTTCTAGAAAAAAATTGCCTTAGAAAATCACGTGTTAAATTATATTTCGTTAACGTCTGTCAAATTTTTCATTAATATTATTAGAAACCATATCTACAATACTAATTAGGATTTAACCTCATAAAAATGTATGAACAGTATTCTTTGTTTTACAGCAAATTACAATGTGTAATAAGATGTTAATTTACCAATTATATATATATATATATATATATATATATATATATATATATATATATTCTGTTCTTATTACATAGGCCTAGAGCAAGTTCGTATTAAGGACGGTTTAATAGCGTAAATAACCTTAAATTTAAACTACAATATTGATTTGTAAAAAACACAACAACTGATTAGTTGTTATTTCCAACTTCTCCATGCATATAGTATATTCTTAAGCTCAGAATTTTTCTTTCTACTCTGTGCAATATAATATAATCTATGTCTAATATTTCCCGCCACAAAAATTTTTTTATACAGGAGTGTGGGTTGGCGGGTAACTTTGGTATTCTGCTCTAAGCTACCTACAATTTGTTCGTTAAGTTTAGCTCTTTTCAGGAAGCACTAATTACTTTTCGTTTGGTCGTAAAAAGCCAAGTTTTTAGCTTTGGATAAGGTTGTCTGGATATAACTTTAATTTATAATAATATTATTCATTTGGAACTTCTGAAGTTGTAAAATCTGCAATGGAAGGGTTTGATGACGCTGGGCTCTTTTTCTCCGACAATTTTGGCGATGATCAGCAAAGTACAGGGCAAGTAAATTTACAAGCTGTCAAAAAGAAATTCAAAGAATTTTTACGTCAGTTTCATGAAGGGAATTTCAACTACAAGTACAGGTAAGAATTTTGTCTGCTTTTACAGAAACATGGTGTTAGTGAAAGCACAGATTTTACCTAGGCCAAATCCTTTAATGGGAGACCCAAGCTGAAAAAGATGCCTATTCTCACCTCTGCATATATTTACTATAGTGGTCATAGGATAAGCCTAGGGAATACAGGTACTGGGAACGGCATACACTTCAGATGGTCGCTGGGAGTATCTTGGCCCTAGTAACTCGCAGTTTCATACTACTTTTTGGAGGAGTTGGGTCTGGCACCAAGTTGTGGTTTTGTTTATAAAATACCTCACATTCAACCTGGATTTGACAAGCTGATTTAAAAGTTTTTGTAAACTCAGGTAGAGGATCATAAACATACCTACTCAGGGTGATCGAGAAGCAAATATTGCTGTCTAGCTTGTAATTACATATTAGTAGGCCTAACGGTAACTTAGTTATTAAATAAAAATAGTAAGCTTTGCTCATTAAAAGAATGCATAAGCTGACAATTGCCGGGGAACACCGTTTAAAACAAACATGACATCCAATAAATTAAATGGTTAACACAGGACAACAAAAGCCACCAACACATAACCTTTTATTCAGATATTCTACACTACAAAATCCTATCCATCGAACCTCTTTTTTGAAGATAAGTTATTCCGTTATAAACCTGTTTGAAAATGTATAGGCCTAACAATTTTCTACCTATATACAAAACTATCCGGCCAAGTTGCATCTTAGCCTGCGTAAACTCTGATAGTTTTGTGTGCTTCAATCTGTGGTTAGTTAGCCCTTGGAACTAATACAAATCTAGATCAGCTGTTTAAATTTTTGTCAGCTCAAACCAAAGTGAATATCCATAAGAAATACATGGTAACCTTGGGACCCAGCGGGGCTGAACACGGGAAATTTCATAATACCGTTTAGTAGCAAGCACCTAGGGTCAAAGAGGAACCTATATGTCAAATTTCAACTCTGTAGGCCTGAAATTTATGATAGTTATGGAGATTTTGTGATAGGTCGGTCAGTCAGTCAGTGGTATTTGTATTTTACATATTTAGGTGAACCAAGGCTGAAAAACATCGAAATAGCTGCCTTTTACATCCCTCCCTAAGCATTCTTTCTATGATGTTAAGAAATGTTTATCATAACTGTTTAACCCTTTCAGTGCTATGGCCCGATATATCGTCTTTTGAATCTGTTATCAATAAACACTTCTACTGCTTCATAAGCGATTGTACCGTTAGGCGCTCAGTCTGCAGTCTGAGTCTGACATGTGGTGAAACCTGGTAGACACGAATTGAACTACCTCGTCCAGCGCCTAGTCTCAATAATACCAACTGATCCACTGCAGCTGCTAGCCTGACCAGTGGCTGTGCGGTCTAAGGCGTTACCTTCCCGGCCGGGGGTAACAATTGAATCGAGGGTTCGAATCCCGTCACAGTTTTTATGTGCAACTCATGGAGAGTTCACCTGTCTGTGGCAGAGTTGAAGGGGAGGGTGGACCTTAAGCAAACGGTGGACGGCTCGGGTCCAAGCTGACGGGATGGGTGGATTCTTTGTGAGTTGCACATCTGATCAGGTGTTTTGCTACTTTTTACCTATCCTTTACTGTGTGTGTCCAGCGGAAGCACGTTTTTATTAATTTTAACTGTTCAGGCGTTCAGTATATTAAAGAAATCAACAAAACATCACGGATTCAACTACTCCTTTCAGAAGCTTAGCACTCAAAGGGTTAAACTTGAATTTTATTTGTTAGGCCTATTTTTCTTTGGACACTCAGAATTTATGCCAAGTGTATTATTTTCCTTAGTATGTAATGCCTTCCTTAGTGTGTTTATTATGTATTTTGGTTATAACTTTAATTTTATCTAGAAATGCAACTATTTTATTCAGATTTATTTTCTTGATTCGGCTATTTTCTAGTTCCCAAATGAGTTTTCCAAACCATAATATTTGAATTTTCTTGGGGTGAAGGATTTTGCCAATCGATTTATTAGGCCTAAAAACCCTATTTTCAATTTTCAAGTGTCTGCAAAGTCCTTCTGCAGGATTCTGAAATTCATTTTCCATTCAGCCATTGCTCGATAAGAGTAGGTACAGTAAGGTAATTTCTTTAGTAAAACTTAGCTGATTTTGTTGATGTTATCAGGTACGATTTTTGTATGCTATAGGTTAGTGACTTTTAACTTTTGTGTTAGCAAAAATAACCATGCTGACATTTAAAAATTTTTTTGGAATAACTAACTTGATGCTAAAATTAATTAGAGATATATTGGTAGTCCGTTTGATGCTTGAGACATTCACTGGATTTGTAACTAATTCATTTACAGGGATGCCTTAAAACGACAGTACAATCTTGGTCAGTATTGGTTGGAGATTAATATTGAGGATTTGGCAAGTTTTGATGAAAATCTTGCTGATAAACTATACAAGCAGCCAACTGAACATCTTCCAGTGGTATGTACAAAATCCCATTATTTGCATTAGCTTAGTATCAAAATAAAATCACAATGTATTACATCACTAAATAGTTAGGGAATTCACTTACCTAATGTCAGCGTGCTGCGTTCAAACTCGTTTTAGCGAATTTCCCCTATAGGGAAGAAGCTATTACCGTAGGTCTCATGGTAAGACTTAAGCCCGAGACCATGATAACTTTTTGTTTTGATGTCCCCAGATGTCCAAAACACTATTCGTTCAAATTTATATATATGTATATATATATCTATATATATATATATATATATATATATATATATATATATATATATATATATATATATATATATATATATATATATATATATATATATATATGTGTCCGTGAATGTGATAACTTGAGTAAAAAATGTCCGATTTCGATGAAATTTGGCTCAAATGTGTAAACTGACATTTATGACTTTAAGTTCGAAAACCAGAAAAATCGGACCATGGGAAGGGGGGTTTATGGGGGTTTTAAATTTTCCAAAAATCAGTTTTTTGCATTTTTTACCCTAAAATTTTTAAAACACTTAATTTAGGTTTAGACCATGTTATAGAGCTTAAAAAAACAAATAATATGGTATTTTGAATTATTAACCTAGGTTAAGTGGTTGCGGAAAAAATCCAAAAAACATGCTCATAAAATCTCCCATGTTAATCTTATGGGAAAAAGGTTTTTGGCTTTTCCTCAGTTAATTTTACTTTAAACTTCACATTTTCTTTTACCAATCACTTCAGCTCCACAAAACAATCATTTTGGTGTTTAAATTGTGATTCTACGTCAAACCGTTGCAGAGATATTCAAAGTGCTAAACACAGTACGTTGTCCAATGTTATCCTTATGGAGAATAAATAAAATTGGATATCTTGATTATTTATTAATGTATATTGATGAAATTTGGTATGTGGCTTCATGTTGTACTGGTATATTGATAATTGCACAAAAAATAAATGTTTTGTTGATTGTCCCCGTAGCAGCTAACCTGCATACTCAGCCCTAATGTTATTCTTATGGAGAATAAGTAAAGTTTTATTTCTCCCTTAATTATGAACATAAATTAATAAAACGTGGTAAGTAGCTTCACCTGGTTCAGTTATATTGATAATTGCATAAAAAATCATTTCTTATCTTCCTCGTTGCAGCAAACCTGCGTACTCAGTCCTAATGTTATTCTTATGGGGAATAAATAAAATGTAATAAATAACTTATTTATGAATGTATTTTTGTCAAAATGGGTGAGTGGCTTTATGTACTAGTGAGAAACATATCAATGCATTGGAAATTCCCTGAGTACGCAGGTTTGCTGCGACGGGGGGTATTATTATTTTATTAATATTAGTGCTTGCTATATATATATGCTGATAACTGTTGCTCGAACCCAAGCAAAGATCGAAGACTTTGTAAACCGGTGTCTCTTAGTGAGAACTAAGAGCAAAACAAGATTGTACAAGCCAAAATTAAACTTCGTTGGTTGGCTCACAATATACAGGGTGTTCAAAAAAGGTGGGGACATAATTTACGTAATGATCCCTTGGTTCAAAATAGCAAACAAGTTTATATAAACATATGTCCTATCTCCTTTCGTTTAGCGTCTGTCTGTCTGTATGTGTTTTTTACAAAAAAAGTCATAACTTCTTAATGGTTCGAGCTACAGCGTTGAGATTTTGCACTAAAATGTTCATCTTATTGGCCGCTTTCTTTGTGCAAAATGTGAATAAAAACTCTTTAACCGTTTCAAAATGGCGGCTATTTTAAATATTTGACTCCAAATTTCACGAAAACCGTTAATTTTACCAAAAAATTGCAAGATAGGCTGCATAAAATTTAGTAAATTTTATGGAGATTTCAATGATATCTTATTAAGCTTAGTTTGGACAAAGAATAACTGAGAAATTAATTTCTTTCTTGCTATACCTACAGTTTTCTCCATGTAAACAATGTTAAAACTATAACAAATATCATAAAATCAAAAATTATGAATATATAAATATCAATTTATTCTTAAACATATACAAAGTGAACACTTTTTAAAGAAACACAACTTTTTTTAACACTTACAACGAAACATAACTTTTATAACATAAACCGAAACGTTGGTCTGTCAGTTATTTTATTATTTCTCCACTTTATTTAACTCTATTTAAAAAGCAAATATTTCTAATAATACTCTTTAAGTGTTAAAGCATAACAGAACGTTATTGTTGAACTAAATTTGATTATAAAAGCATTGATTAATAAAAAGAAGTAAAGTCTGGAGTTACATGAACCGAAATGTCGATCTCTTTCCATATAATCAATGTATAAAGCTTGCGAAACGTCGGTCTGTCAAGCCGACATAACAACAAAAATTCTTGCAAAAGAAACCTTTAAAGAATTTTCAATTTAAATTCAATATATGTTGCTTATAAGAGGGTTTTAGAAAGTTACTGTAGAGATGATAATTTTAACTGATTCAGGATTGACATAATTAAAAAAAAATTATGTCTACAGGCCTCACAGACCGATGTTTCGTTATAAGTGTTAAGAACAAGTAAATTTATAAATCATGTGTCATAGATTTTGTAAATCTATGAACAGCTGAGATAGTTCAGCTGTTCATTGTTGTAATTATCAACAACCACATACATGTCATTATTATTTGGTTATACAGTGATATTTAATAGTTATAATTTAAATGTCCTATTTCAATGATTATTTTAATTAAACGTAAGAACATGGCAGTTACTTATAGTGATCGTGAAATGGCTGACATGCATTTCATGTATGGTCGAACTAATGGATCAGCACTACAGGCAAGTAGGTTATATGCTGAAACCTATCCAGACAGAAGGCATCCTGATAAAAATTTGTTCGCAAAAATCCATCAACGATTGTCAGAGACTGCTGGTTTTAGGCCACTTGCTCATTCAAGTGGACGTCCTATGTCTGTTAGATCTCCTGAAGTAGAAGAAATGGTTTTAGAAGCTGTCCATGAAAATCCAGAGTTATCCACCAGAAGAATTGCTCAACAACATGGAATTCGTTGTCATAGTACTGTATGGAAAATACTACATGATCAACTCTTGTATCCCTACCACCTGCAGCGAGTTCAGGCTCTTTTGCCACGTGATTTTGAGGTGAGAAGCAACTTATGTAGATGGTTGAGCAATCAGCAAGCTGGAAATCGTTTCTTCATTAGTAACATTTTATTTACAGACTTCATTTACTAGAAATGGTATCAACAACTTCCACAACAGACGGGTAGGCAGAAGAAAACCCACATGCGGTTTTGGAATCAAGCCACCAACATAGGTTTTCCCTAAATGTCTGGGCAGGTATCTTCAAAGACAAGTTGCTTGGGCCTGTTTATTTGCCAGGTAGACTAAATGGCGAAACATACCTAGATTTTATTGTAAACACATTACCTGACCTGTTAGATGAGATTCCTTTGGAACATCGACTAACAATGTGGTATATGCATGACGGTGCTCCTGCACATTTCTCAGTAGATGTTAGGAGGCATTTAGACAATCAATATGGTGAGAATTGAATTGGGCGAGGTGGTCCAATTGCCTGGCCTCCGGGGTCCCCGGATTTGAACCCCTTGGACTTCTACCTGTGGGGACATCTAAAGGATGTTGTGTATGCTACACCCGTAAATACAGTAGAAGAGTTGGAAAACCGGATAAGTGCTGCTTTTCAACAAGTAAGGCACAATCCAGGCATATTTGAACGTGTAAGAGGTTCAATGTCAAAACGAATTGAGGGCCGTATCGAGCAAAATGGGAGGCACATTGATCATCTACTGTAAGTTAATGGTTATCTCTTCATTTTGTTAACGTTCATTTGATGTTTTTATAACAAAAGTTGTGTTTCTTTAAAAAGTGTTCACTTTGTACATGTTTATAAATAAATGAATATTTATGTATTCATAATTTTTGATTTTATGATATTTGTTATAGTTTTAACATTGCTTAAATGGAGAAAACTGTAGGTATAGCAAGAAAGAAATTAATTTCTCAGTTATTCTTTGTCCAGACTAAGCTTAATAAGATATCGTTGAAATCTCCACAAAATTTACTAAATTTTATGTAGCCTATCTTGCAATATTTTGGTAAAATTAACGGTTTTCGTGAAATTTGGAGTCAAATATTTAAAATAGCCGCCATTTTGAAACGGTTAAAGAGTTTTTATTCATATTTTGCACAAAGAAAACGGCCAATAAGATGAACATTTGTGCAAAATCTCAACGCTGTAGCTCAAACCGTTAAGGAGTTGTGACTTTTTTTGTAAAAAAATACAGACAGACGCTAAACGAAAGGAGATAAGACATGTGTTTATATAAACTTTTTTGCTTATTTTGACCCAAGTAATCACTACGTAAATTATGTCCCCACCTTTTTTGAACACCCTGTAGTATTTGATTTGAAAAATTGTCCAACTTTCTAAAGGTTAAAACAGGGTTGTTAAATTGTTACCCCTTTTTCTGATAAAACAGAGTTAAGAGCAGGGATTCAGTTAGGAAAAAAATTCTTTAAGCAAAAATGCTATAAGCTGTTGGAGACTTGTAGCAAAAATATTTTCCTTTTCACATTTTTATCGCGTGTCATTATACTATTTTTTGGTCTTAAGTTGTTTTTTGCTTGTATTTGTTTTAAGGTTTAACATTTAAACTAGGTGTACGCTCATTCCTCGCGTATAAGGATAATTGAAACACATGGTCAAACTTAAATCGAGTCTCAAAAAAATTCAATATCTGATTTGAATAACATCATCAGAATACATTCCGTTATCATTTAACTGCCGCCAGAATCCGGGTTTTATGTCTATCTAGCTATAGTTTTAGTCACTTCTCCCTTAAGAATCAATTATCACGGTAGCTGAGAGGGTATCGCACTGGCTCTTGGAGCGTAAGGTCGCAGGTTCGGATCCCGCCGCCGACCTAACACTTTATCCGTAGAAAAACATACATACATTTATCACTTGTTTTTATCAAGGTAAATGTTGTATAAATACGTAAATTTATTTATTTTTAAAATAAATTGAAGATTTCAGGCATGGTTTGTTGTTAGGATTGGCATGGGTGCATTATCTTAGAACAAACAGAGTATTTTGGGCTAAGCAGTGACTTTAGCAGTGTGGTTAATTTAACTTTTAAGAGAACAGCGAGTTTCCTATATGAACTAATGTTAACAATTTCTATAGGCCAAGTCAAAATATCCTTAAGGATTAACAATAAGTCGTCAGGTGCAGTTATTTAGATGAAAAAATGAGATTTCAATATATTGTTTCAATAGCCTAGGCTATCATGAAATTAAATGCTATAAACATGGGTTGGCCCAAGTCCATACATGAAACTTCTACCCTAAGTGTATATGCCTACATTTTATAGTCATAGGTCCAAGTTTATGATGAAAACAGCTCACTATAATCCAAACCTAGGAAATGTCAAATCATTTCAGATAAACTGTACAAAAGGCTTAGTTTGGTTAGAATAGTTTAAAGCTTTTGTTTTGCTTCGCTACAACATTCCTGGTAATGTGTTTAAAGTATTTTACAACAGTTGTATTTTACAAAATGATATTTCAATATATATTGTTTGAATAGCCTAGGCTATCATGAAATTAAATTCTATAAACATGGGTTGGTCCAAGACCATACATGAAACTTCTAAAATGGCAAGTAGCCTAAGTGTATAGGCCGACATTATAGCCATTATAGCCATAGGTCCAAGTTTATGATGAAAACAGCTCACTATCATCCAAACCTAGGATATGTCAAATCATTTCAGATAACCTGTATAAAAGGCTTAGTTTGGTTAGAATAGTTTAAAGCTTTTATTTTGGTTCGCTACACCATTCCTGGTAATGTGTTTAAAATATTTTACAAAAGTTGTATTACAGTTTAATGTCGGCTTATTTTTACTGTAATCCAACCCTTAGGCTATGTCAAATCATTCAAGATAACCTTCCGAAAAAGGCTGTTTGGTTAGAATAATCTATAGCTTTTATTGTGGTTACCTACTACATTACTGCTAATGTATTTTAGGTAATGTAGACAATTTTTATTATTAATTTAGTGAAAATATAACCCAGCAAATAATTGTCCTACAAAATAAATTTTAAGGTTGTTCGCTTACTGTGACTAACTTCATCAACGCTTTCTAGACAAATTCAGGCTTCGTATACTTTTTACACATGACAATCACAATATTACCAATTGTCTAAGAAAATGTAATAAAACAAACTATTTTATAAGTTAATTTAATATCTTAGTATCTACTGTTATCAAAAAGTTATTTTGAGTTTTTCGATCTGCCACACGCGTCGTCTGCCACTGTTACAATCGTTGCCTCTGACCGACTGACGATATTTACACAGAGTAGGCGTACTAAGGGAATATTAACTGTATGGATATTTTTTTTAAATGTACACTTAATAATTTATACAAAATTATTATGCTCGCAACTTAAAAATATACTTTGATTTATCTCTCTTGTGTGTTTTTGTTGGTAAAAAAACTTTTGTTATCCAGTATAACAAAGTATAATCTAGTAAACTAACTATTGTTACTCTCTCGTTGAAACATAGACATCGGCTAAATTTTAACGATTCAAGTACCACTAAAATGGCTTCCAATGTTATTCTTATGGAGAAAAAATAAATTTGGATTAAGATAATTTGACTAATACTGAACGAAATTATCTGAATAACGAACTCGACCAAGATTTTGACCTGTTAAGTTTTTCTGGAAAATTTTAAGTTTAACTGTGGAGGCGTTCTCGAGTTATTGTGGTCACAGACACGCCAGTTGAGTTGATTCTCTTACCAGTCTAAGCAGTAAAGTTGTGTATAAGGATAACTTCACTTTGTTAGTAGATGTGAAATGGCGGTTTAACATCACTTCCGGCGCTTTTTCCCCATGTTATTCTTATGGGGATCAGTTTTTGCGCCGACGCCCGATCCTGCCTATAGAGCTCCCGCGCCCTAGCCTATACTATTGTCCAACCCCTGCCTATATTAAATATATTGTCCCCATCCCCATCCCTCCTCTATATTTTTAAAAATTAATTTTCAAATTCTAAAAAACTATCTTTGGTGTTTACTGTCCGATTTGTCTGCAATTTGGATATGTTATTGTCCTAGGCAAGTGTTTTAATAAATTTCACTTACATTTCCCAAATTCACTATTACGGTTGAATTAAAAAATATTTTTGAAAATACTGTAGTGCCAACTTCTTTATTTACTGTCCGATTTGTCTTCAATTTGGATATGTTGTTGTCCTAGGCAAGTGTTTTAATAAATTACACTTACATTTCCCAAATTCACTATTACAGTCAAATTAAAAATTATTTTTGAAAAATACTGCCAATTGCCAACTTCTTTATTAAATGTCCGATTTGTCTTCAATTTGGATATGTTATTGTCCTAGGCAAGTGTTTTAATAAAATCCACTTACATTTCCCAAATTCACTATTACGGTCAAATTAAATAATATTTTTGAAAAATACTGCCAATTGCCACCTTCTTTATTAAATGTCTGATTTGTCTTCAATTTGGATATGTTATTGTCCTAGGCAACTGGTTTAATAAATTCCACTTACATATCCCAAATTCACTATTACAGTCAAATTAAAAATTATTTTTGAAAAATACTGCCAATTGCCAACTTCTTTATTAAATGTCCGATTTGTCTGCAATTTGGATATGTTATTGTCCTAGGCAAGTGTTTTAATAAATTTCACTTACATATCCCAAATTCACCATTACGGTCAAATTAAAAAATATTTTTGAAAAATACTGCCAATTGCCAACTTCTTTATTAAGTGTCCGATTTGTCTGCAATTTGGATATGTTATTGTTCTAGGCAAGTGTTTTAATAAATTTCACTTACATATCCCAAATTCACCATTACAGTCAAATTAAAAAATATTTTTGAAAAATACTGCCAATTGCTAACTTCTTTATTAAATGTCTGATTTGTCTGCAATTTGGATATGTTATTGTCCTAGGCAACTGGTTTAATAAATTACACTTACATTTCCCAAATTCACTATTACAGTCAAATTAAAAATTATTTTTGAAAAATACTGCCAATTGCCAACTTCTTTATTAAATGTCCGATTTGTTTAAAATTAGATATGTTATTGTTGTAGGCTGGTGTATATGCACCATCCACATTTCCCAAATTCACTATTACAGTCAAATTAAAAATTATTTTTGAAAAATACTGCCAATTGCCAACTTCTTTATTTACTGTCTGATTTGTTTAAAATTTGGATATGTTATTGTTGTAGGCTAGCGTATATGCACCATCCACATTTTACAAATATTGCGGCTAAATTTTAAAAAATTTGGAAAAATACTGCCAGTTGACAACTTCTTTATTTATGGTCTGATTTGTTTAAAATTTATATATGTCATTATTCTAGGCTAGTGTATATGTACCATCCACATTTGACAAATTAACTATAATGGTCAAATTTAAAAAATATTTTGAAAAATATACTAACAATTTCAAACTTCTTTATTTTCGGATATGTTATAGCTCTTATATAGGTAACAAGACCACACTACCACAAGTTCCATTACCCCCCATAATACAGTATTTTGTCTTTTTGTTTGTTTATTTTGCTGTAATCCCAAAACTGACTTTGCTGTTTATTGTCACTTTGGATATTGTCCTAAGCATTTATTGTCTGATTTATTTTTGGATATGTTATAGCCCCCAACTATTATATCTAAAATTACAATATTATTTCCACCTATAATACAGTTGATGTGTTGTTTGTTTTGCCGCAACCTAAAAACTAATATTGGTATTTGTGTTTTTACAAAACTATATTTTGCAAATTACTACCAATAACTCCTTTATTTACTTTTCGACTTGTTATATCCCCTTATATCTAAATTTACCGTATATTTTTCCCCTTTTAGTGCTGTTTTGTCGTAACCAAACTTTGACTGCAACATATTACTGGCCACTGCATAAGTGCATTTCCAAATTCACTATTACGGTTGGATTAAAAAAATAAATACAAGCTTATTTACCATCCAGCTGATAAGTAATATATATCCACAATTATGGTCAGAACTGCCCAAATTTTAAGCCAATACAAAAATAAATTTTTAAACCCCAAAACAACTAAACACAAAACACCAATCTTTCTTTGTGTTTGTTTGGAGTAGTCTTTATTTTATCCAACTTAATTTTGTAGTTAAAATCAAACTTCCCACATTCTAGCTCCCTTTCCAGTGGTTGGAGACATAAAGGTTACGAATATTTTCAAACAATATATCTTTTTCTTCCCCTATGTTGGACTTGTTTAATAGCGCACCATATTCCAAATCCTCCAGTCTACTACATTCTTTAAATTTAACATTGCCTTTAATATCTCTATGTCTTCTTGTCCATTGTTACGGAAACTTAGGTTTTCTATTTTTGGAATTGCCATAAAATGTTGCGGTTCCGTTAGTGTTAAAGCTGGTGGCTGGTTGGTAGATAAATAATGTCCAAATCACCACTGTATGGCAACACGCCCTGCCCATTCTTATTTATCTGTATAAACACAGTTTTACAGACACCTTTAACATAGTATACACCCCTCCTTTTCTGCCAACACTCCCACAAACTTGTTTACTACAAACGCACACACCATATAATGTCCATAATGCTCGCAGGAAGTAATCTTTTAATTTATCCTCCCTTTCCCTTCTTTCTTTAGCCAACTGTGCATTCCTCTGCAACAGTATTTTCCACATATTCCAATGTCTTCTAATTCCAATTTCCTCTTTTTGGAACAACTCTCTGCTTGGAAATTGGCTCTATTTCTTTAATAGTGTATGGGTACAGTTTATTGGTCCGGCTTCTTAAAACGTAGGGAGTAAGGTTAGGACTTCCCACCAAGCCTAATTCTTCTAAATTGATGGAGAAAGGTGTATTTGATGCCCCCAGATTTGATGTAACACTTATGCTTTACACTTACGGCATCCTCCTCTATTACCTCTACATAGTTGGTAAACAGTTAAAGCCAAATGCAGATAGAGCATACTTTATTAACTTTTCCCTTTGATCTTTTGGCAGTTTTAGTTGTACTCCAGTTATCTTCCCCCAACATGCATCGTTAAACACTAAACAACAACTGTTTTGTGATTGGCAACTTTCACCCACATCTTATGCAGAGGTACAGCATAGAATGGAGCATTTTGAAAGTACCGTTTGTTGTCTTCTATTAGACTTAAACAATCTCTTAAAGGTTCAAACCCTTTACCAAAACCTCTACAATAGATTGTTGCCTCTAACCTTGCCATTCTCTCTAGCCAGTTGAGAACGTTTCTTTTAGGTTTACAAAGTTTATTATATGGTTTCCTATACTTTTAATTACTCCAGGGCTTGTAATCTGGCATATAAATTTATTATATATTTTTACCCTGCTATTTACATTAAACCATGCTAACATTATCTACAATAACATTATGGGGGTCCATTCGCCCCCCCCCCCTGGTAGCAAAAGTTTTCTGTAAGATATTGGCACATTTCCTCTTTATTAAATATTCCAACCAAATCTAGTGTTATATCGAAATCCATAAGATAGTACATTTCTTTGGAAGATCTTCCAACAAATCCTTAATTTTAACATTTGCAAGCTCTATTTTATAGGGAATTGCTATAGGATCATCATACTTTTGTTTAATTTGGTCAATATCTTTCTTTATTATTTGTAACACACCCTCGCTTTGGGAGAATGGTAGTTTGGCCACAACACCATGTCGAGCTAAAGAGAACTTTTTAAATATTCCTCATAAGTAGCTATTAAACGAGCCACATATTTCCTTCTTAACTTTAAATTTATTCCGAACGTCCCCATCACAATCCGTAACATTGGTTATCTAACATTATGTTATCACAAAACGCATCCGTTATAGATGTTATTTAATTTTGGTTCGCCCTCGCAATAGTTTATATTACCTATGTCTGTAAGAAGGTTATTATTACGTAGATTTTCTAATAAAAACCACATACCAAATCTTTCGTTAGTAGGTTTAATACAATTCCCCAATAAATGGCTAACAGAGTACATTTCTTTTATACAAAAAGTAGCGGAAACATGTAAACAGGACAGATATATAGGCATATATGTGTTGTAAATATATATTGTATATAAACACAGGCGAGCGGTAAGTGTAACACGTAAGTGGACACCCACATGCAAATATGGAATACCCACAAATTCGACTAATTAAGTTTATAGTCTCAATATAATTAACATATTAACATTAGTACTCAAATTGTCGAAATTCTATAATTCTATTCTTAGTCCTTGTATTAGGTTTTGTACTATTAAACCCAACACCCCGTGCAGTAGAGTAATATATGTATTTAATATGCACATTCTACAAGACCCATACATCTGTTGTATAAGCAGCAGAATAGACGTCTCATTGTGTTGTTGTAAAGTAAAACATAAATTGTGCTGGATACAACCGGCCAGATATTAGACAGGAAATGTGTTGGAAGTGTATTGCCAAAGACAAACACCACATAGTGCAGCATGTAATCAATCCATTACTATTTAGACAGCATTGGTACAACATCCGATATATTAGCCAAACCCACAATCAAACTTGGAAAACAAACAGTAAAAGATAAATATTATAGTAACAGAAATAGTAAGAGTATAAGGACATAGTAATATTTAAAGTTTATAAAACAACACAAATGCAGAGACACAATAACACACTCCAACACATTTGGACACAGGCACAGATACTGGTTTACATCCATTTAACACAACTTTACACGTTCTGTCAACCGACACAAAAATTGTTTGTAAATTGTGTAAGAAATATATGTAATATAAACAAATTTAACACAATCATAACATTGTCCACAACCACCATCCATTGGAAGTTAAAGGGGGGTGTATCGATACACCCCCCTTTAACTTCCAATGGATGGTGGTTGTGGACAATGTTATGATTGTGTTAAATTTGTTTATATTACATATATTTCTTACACAATTTACAAACAATTTTTGTGTCGGTTGACAGAACGTGTAAAGTTGTGTTAAATGGATGTAAACCAGTATCTGTGCCTGTGTCCAAATGTGTTGGAGTGTGTTATTGTGTCTCTGCATTTGTGTTGTTTTATAAACTTTAAATATTACTATGTCCTTATACTCTTACTATTTCTGTTACTATAATATTTATCTTTTACTGTTTGTTTTCCAAGTTTGATTGTGGGTTTGGCTAATATATCGGATGTTGTACCAATGCTGTCTAAATAGTAATGGATTGATTACATGCTGCACTATGTGGTGTTTGTCTTTGGCAATACACTTCCAACACATTTCCTGTCTAATATCTGGCCGGTTGTATCCAGCACAATTTATGTTTTACTTTACAACAACACAATGAGACGTCTATTCTGCTGCTTATACAACAGATGTATGGGTCTTGTAGAATGTGCATATTAAATACATATATTACTCTACTGCACGGGGTGTTGGGTTTAATAGTACAAAACCTAATACAAGGACTAAGAATAGAATTATAGAATTTCGACAATTTGAGTACTAATGTTAATATGTTAATTATATTGAGACTATAAACTTAATTAGTCGAATTTGTGGGTATTCCATATTTGCATGTGGGTGTCCACTTACGTGTTACACTTACCGCTCGCCTGTGTTTATATACAATATATATTTACAACACATATATGCCTATATATCTGTCCTGTTTACATGTTTCCGCTACTTTTTGTATAAAAGAAATGTACTCTGTTAGCCATTTATTGGGGAATTGTATTAAACCTACTAACGAAAGATTTGGTATGTGGTTTTTATTAGAAAATCTACGTAATAATAACCTTCTTACAGACATAGGTAATATAAACTATTGCGAGGGCGAACCAAAATTAAATAACATCTATAACGGATGCGTTTTGTGATAACATAATGTTAGATAACCAATGTTACGGATTGTGATGGGGACGTTCGGAATAAATTTAAAGTTAAGAAGGAAATATGTGGCTCGTTTAATAGCTACTTATGAGGAATATTTAAAAAGTTCTCTTTAGCTCGACATGGTGTTGTGGCCAAACTACCATTCTCCCAAAGCGAGGGTGTGTTACAAATAATAAAGAAAGATATTGACCAAATTAAACAAAAGTATGATGATCCTATAGCAATTCCCTATAAAATAGAGCTTGCAAATGTTAAAATTAAGGATTTGTTGGAAGATCTTCCAAAGAAATGTACTATCTTATGGATTTCGATATAACACTAGATTTGGTTGGAATATTTAATAAAGAGGAAATGTGCCAATATCTTACAGAAAACTTTTGCTACCAGGGGGGGGGGCGAATGGACCCCCATAATGTTATTGTAGATAATGTTAGCATGGTTTAATGTAAATAGCAGGGTAAAAATATATAATAAATTTATATGCCAGATTACAAGCCCTGGAGTAATTAAAAGTATAGGAAACCATATAATAAACTTTGTAAACCTAAAAGAAACGTTCTCAACTGGCTAGAGAGAATGGCAAGGTTAGAGGCAACAATCTATTGTAGAGGTTTTGGTAAAGGGTTTGAACCTTTAAGAGATTGTTTAAGTCTAATAGAAGACAACAAACGGTACTTTCAAAATGCTCCATTCTATGCTGTACCTCTGCATAAGATGTGGGTGAAAGTTGCCAATCACAAAACAGTTGTTGTTTAGTGTTTAACGATGCATGTTGGGGGAAGATAACTGGAGTACAACTAAAACTGCCAAAAGATCAAAGGGAAAAGTTAATAAAGTATGCTCTATCTGCATTTGGCTTTAACTGTTTACCAACTATGTAGAGGTAATAGAGGAGGATGCCGTAAGTGTAAAGCATAAGTGTTACATCAAATCTGGGGGCATCAAATACACCTTTCTCCATCAAT
This sequence comes from Allygus modestus, assembly GCA_963675035.1. Taxonomy (NCBI): domain Eukaryota; kingdom Metazoa; phylum Arthropoda; class Insecta; order Hemiptera; family Cicadellidae; genus Allygus; species Allygus modestus. The sequence continues at coordinate 400,375,142 of OY776111.1, read as the reverse complement.
TTAGAAGAATTAGGCTTGGTGGGAAGTCCTAACCTTACTCCCTACGTTTTAAGAAGCCGGACCAATAAACTGTACCCATACACTATTAAAGAAATAGAGCCAATTTCCAAGCAGAGAGTTGTTCCAAAAAGAGGAAATTGGAATTAGAAGACATTGGAATATGTGGAAAATACTGTTGCAGAGGAATGCACAGTTGGCTAAAGAAAGAAGGGAAAGGGAGGATAAATTAAAAGATTACTTCCTGCGAGCATTATGGACATTATATGGTGTGTGCGTTTGTAGTAAACAAGTTTGTGGGAGTGTTGGCAGAAAAGGAGGGGTGTATACTATGTTAAAGGTGTCTGTAAAACTGTGTTTATACAGATAAATAAGAATGGGCAGGGCGTGTTGCCATACAGTGGTGATTTGGACATTATTTATCTACCAACCAGCCACCAGCTTTAACACTAACGGAACCGCAACATTTTATGGCAATTCCAAAAATAGAAAACCTAAGTTTCCGTAACAATGGACAAGAAGACATAGAGATATTAAAGGCAATGTTAAATTTAAAGAATGTAGTAGACTGGAGGATTTGGAATATGGTGCGCTATTAAACAAGTCCAACATAGGGGAAGAAAAAGATATATTGTTTGAAAATATTCGTAACCTTTATGTCTCCAACCACTGGAAAGGGAGCTAGAATGTGGGAAGTTTGATTTTAACTACAAAATTAAGTTGGATAAAATAAAGACTACTCCAAACAAACACAAAGAAAGATTGGTGTTTTGTGTTTAGTTGTTTTGGGGTTTAAAAATTTATTTTTGTATTGGCTTAAAATTTGGGCAGTTCTGACCATAATTGTGGATATATATTACTTATCAGCTGGATGGTAAATAAGCTTGTATTTATTTTTTTAATCCAACCGTAATAGTGAATTTGGAAATGCACTTATGCAGTGGCCAGTAATATGTTGCAGTCAAAGTTTGGTTACGACAAAACAGCACTAAAAGGGGAAAAATATACGGTAAATTTAGATATAAGGGGATATAACAAGTCGAAAAGTAAATAAAGGAGTTATTGGTAGTAATTTGCAAAATATAGTTTTGTAAAAACACAAATACCAATATTAGTTTTTAGGTTGCGGCAAAACAAACAACACATCAACTGTATTATAGGTGGAAATAATATTGTAATTTTAGATATAATAGTTGGGGGCTATAACATATCCAAAAATAAATCAGACAATAAATGCTTAGGACAATATCCAAAGTGACAATAAACAGCAAAGTCAGTTTTGGGATTACAGCAAAATAAACAAACAAAAAGACAAAATACTGTATTATGGGGGGTAATGGAACTTGTGGTAGTGTGGTCTTGTTACCTATATAAGAGCTATAACATATCCGAAAATAAAGAAGTTTGAAATTGTTAGTATATTTTTCAAAATATTTTTTAAATTTGACCATTATAGTTAATTTGTCAAATGTGGATGGTACATATACACTAGCCTAGAATAATGACATATATAAATTTTAAACAAATCAGACCATAAATAAAGAAGTTGTCAACTGGCAGTATTTTTCCAAATTTTTTAAAATTTAGCCGCAATATTTGTAAAATGTGGATGGTGCATATACGCTAGCCTACAACAATAACATATCCAAATTTTAAACAAATCAGACAGTAAATAAAGAAGTTGGCAATTGGCAGTATTTTTCAAAAATATTTTTTAATTTGACTGTAATAGTGAATTTGGGAAATGTGGATGGTGCATATACACCAGCCTACAACAATAACATATCCAAATTTTAAACAAATCAGACAGTAAATAAAGAAGTTGGCAATTGGCAGTATTTTTCAAAAATAATTTTTAATTTGACTGTAATAGTGAATTTGGGAAATGTGGATGGTGCATATACACCAGCCTACAACAATAACATATCTAATTTTAAACAAATCGGACATTTAATAAAGAAGTTGGCAATTGGCAGTATTTTTCAAAAATAATTTTTAATTTGACTGTAATAGTGAATTTGGGAAATGTAAGTGTAATTTATTAAACCAGTTGCCTAGGACAATAACATATCCAAATTGCAGACAAATCAGACATTTAATAAAGAAGTTAGCAATTGGCAGTATTTTTCAAAAATATTTTTTAATTTGACTGTAATGGTGAATTTGTGATATGTAAGTGAAATTTATTAAAACACTTGCCTAGAACAATAACATATCCAAATTGCAGACAAATCGGACACTTAATAAAGAAGTTGGCAATTGGCAGTATTTTTCAAAAATATTTTTTAATTTGACCGTAATGGTGAATTTGGGATATGTAAGTGAAATTTATTAAAACACTTGCCTAGGACAATAACATATCCAAATTGCAGACAAATCGGACATTTAATAAAGAAGTTGGCAATTGGCAGTATTTTTCAAAAATAATTTTTAATTTGACTGTAATAGTGAATTTGGGATATGTAAGTGGAATTTATTAAACCAGTTGCCTAGGACAATAACATATCCAAATTGAAGACAAATCAGACATTTAATAAAGAAGGTGGCAATTGGCAGTATTTTTCAAAAATATTATTTAATTTGACCGTAATAGTGAATTTGGGAAATGTAAGTGGATTTTATTAAAACACTTGCCTAGGACAATAACATATCCAAATTGAAGACAAATCGGACATTTAATAAAGAAGTTGGCAATTGGCAGTATTTTTCAAAAATAATTTTTAATTTGACTGTAATAGTGAATTTGGGAAATGTAAGTGTAATTTATTAAAACACTTGCCTAGGACAACAACATATCCAAATTGAAGACAAATCGGACAGTAAATAAAGAAGTTGGCACTACAGTATTTTCAAAAATATTTTTTAATTTGACCGTTATAGTGAATTTGGGAAATGTAAGTGAAATTTATTAAAACACTTGCCTAGGACAATAACATATCCAAATTGCAGACAAATCGGACAGTAAACACCAAAGATAGTTTTTTAGAATTTGAAAATTAATTTTTAAAAATATAGAGGAGGGATGGGGATGGGGACAATATATTTAATATAGGCAGGGGTTGGACAATAGTATAGGCTAGGGCGCGGGAGCTCTATAGGCAGGATCGGGCGTCGGCGCAAAAACTGATCCCCATAAGAATAACATGGGGAAAAAGCGCCGGAAGTGATGTTAAACCGCCATTTCACATCTACTTTTGTTCAATTATCCAATAATATATAATTCAGCAGAGTCTACTTTTCTTGGTAACTTATCCATTTTAACCATTAAACTCTGTAAGGAAATATACTAAACATTCTAAGAGAATAGGCCTAGTATGGCACCAGAACAATTATAACTCACACACCCCAAACATTACACACTCTGAAATATAACCGATTGCGCATCACCGATTTCGAGTTGTTTTGTTTCCGCTAAGGTACCTCTACACTATCGCCCGATCGTTGCGATTTCGAGCGGCTCGTGCTCGTGTAACTGTCCACATTCTGCAACGAGTCGAGACTGGAGCAGTACTAAGTATGGAGGACCTGCCGCTCGTCTCTTTTGACTCGGTCACAAAAACCGACAAGAATCGGTACGATTGCGTGGCGAGCGCAGTCATCCTTTCGGTGGCGAACTGCCCCTCGACATTCTCGCATTCGCCGATTTGCTTGGCTAGACTCGGCTGCTACAGAGTGCGCACCAAACCGAGTCACAGCGCATGACGTCTGCTAGGGGGTTAGCTACTGTCACTACAACTGTCATATCAGTAACTCGCCTGTTCCGTTTACACGGTACGCAGTTGAAATCGACAGCAACTATTTACGTAATGTAGGCTCGTCTCCTCTACCACTCGCTCAGAGGCGATCGGTAAAGTGACGTAGTGCAACCAACGCAACGTTAAGCCTCTACAACATCCCAACTACTCTTCTAATCTTTTTGGTTGTGGATCGTGATCATGGACTTTTAATACAATTTGTATTGTTAGAACCAGATTTTCTGCAGTAAAATTAACAAAATTTCTTATACTTTTCTTTATAGCAAAAAAGCGACAGCCTGCCCAAATATTGTCGCATTTTCGTGGTGCTTGTCACATTTTGCGACAAATGCGACCGCAGCTTAAACCCTGGTTAAGAGACAAGAATTCCCATTTTGAAGTACCAAACCCTAATCATTTCATTGTTTGAGCGAAGTATTTTAGTTCCTTTGTTATGTCTAGTTTTTTTTTTTTTTTTTTCCTTAAAGAGAAAGGTTGAAAGGTTTTGAAAGGTTGGCATTTTTAATAACCTTTGTCCTGCGATGATGAAAACATTTCGAGACTTTACTGGACTGATATGTTCAGCTATATGTGACAATCTTAAGAAAAAACATTTTTGTTCCTAATGGTAATTGTGAGTATAAAAGTGTGTGCCTGTAGCCAACTGCTAAGTGTTTCTGTTAAATGTAATTCCAATTTATTTGAAAATTGATATGAAATAATACTGGGTGATTAAAAAAGAATGGTTCAAATGTAAGGTTAATTTAATTACAAACAAAACAACACAAAAACATGAAACCAGTGACAAACAATTAGTTATTTTAACAAGTTTTTATATACACTGCAGATGCTTGATATGAACGCCGAGGTAACATCCAAGCGATATTCCAATTCTGCCCACACATTGCAACATGCCATGCCTTGTGTTATGTCTTGGCACCATTGACTAAAGACCTGTACTAGACTGAAAACCTTAGTCTGATAACAAAAGAGGCGGGATTCTCCACGTAGTTCTGATAGCACTGGATAGAAATCGCCACCATCGCACGCAATGGCGGACATAACTCTGGCTCATGCTGATTGGCGCGCTCAGCTCGGCTGTGGCGGGTTTTAAAAATCTCATTTGTTAATAAAACAAATGTCTCGCTTTCCTCGCAACTCAGAAGTTTTAATATACGATTTAGCAAAGGCTGTAATAACAAAGGTTGTTTGAAATAAAAATAATATTGTTATAACTGTTACAAAGTTGTAATAAAATTGGTGTCGACATAACCGTCTTTCACCATCGTCAATCAAGCGAGCTCTGTCTGATCTTCTGTCTGTGCGATTCCAAGTAGTTCGCATAATGTCTACTAGGAGGAAGCACATTCGATAGCCCCTATTGCCGACCGCACTCAATACATTGTGCTGTTTCTTGGTTAACTTAACCGATTTTAGCAATGCATTTACCGTCTACTACAGGTGTATTCTTTTTATTATTGCAACAATTAGCTGTTTTAGTTAATGCAAACAGAAATACCACATGTTTAGTTTTGCACAATTCTTTTTTAATCATCTGGTAGCCTATAGATATAGGCTACATAATAATATATATTTTATCATATTTTGTATGTTGTAATAAAATATTATGATTACAGTTTGAAGAGGCAGCCAGGGAAGTTGCTGATGAAATCACTGCACCAAGGCCTGAAGGTGAAGAACATGTCGAAGACATTCAGATTCTGTTGAGTTCTGATGCTCTCCCAACATCTCTTCGTAATGTTAAGGTAAGTAGACTAAGAAGGCCCATATTCATGAGGATTATGTACTAAGTAGGAAAGATTTAATACGGCTATAGTTCTTGGTACAAGGCTGTAACAATCATCATGAGGAAAGGGAGGACCAATCCATACCTTCTTTTTCAATCTATCCTTTTTTCACACTCCTAATACCTATCATACCAAGTGCTTGATTCAAGTAGGCTAATGTCACAACCTCTTTCGCTAACAGAAAAAGGTGTTCATATGCTCTAACATAAAATAAATTTTAAAAGAAACAACAACAAAAATAGATGCCCTAATTTTAAATACTTTGGATAAATTGTCTAAGCTTTGCTAGCATTACCTAAAACAAAACAAAAAATAACAATTTTTCGTTTGTCAAAAATGTAGACTTGAAATATGATATAAAACATGGTGATTTAAGAATCTTACAATGTTTAAAAACTTATAAATATTTCTATTGGTGGGAGGACTTTTTTTTTTTTTTAAAGGAGCCCCAAGGCAGAAAGTTTTCATTCTTTCCTCAACAAAATATTTAAAATCCCAAAACTTTCTGCAAGCCTAGTGCGATTTTTCATGCGCCTTCCGCAACCATTAGAATCATTTAAAACCACTTAAAAAAACTATTAATTAAAAAAATTATTTAAATAAACCAATCTTATTGGAGAACTCTCCAAATAATTCTGTTTTTGGCATTCCAAAAGAAAATTAATTTTATTGCAACAATATACTGTATAGCCTGAACATATTAAACCAATATCTATATAGTGTTAATAATAATAATAAGATTAATCAGCTAGTACAGCAGGGATTCAGCTAGGAAAAAAATTCTTTAAGCAAAAATTCTATGAGCTGTTGGAGACTTGTAGCAAAAATATTTTTCTTTTCGCATTTTTATCGTGTGTCATTATACTATTTTTTGGTCTTAAGTTGTTTTTTGCTTGTATTTGTTTTAAGTTTTAACATTTAAATAATATATAATTCAGCAGAGTCTACTTTTCTTGGTAACTTATCCATTTTAACCATTAAAGTCTGTAAGGAAATATACTAAACATTGTAATAGAATAGGCCTAGTAGGCTATGGCACCAGAACAACTAAAACTCACACACCCCAAACAGTACATAATAATTTTGCATGGACAATTTTGTAAAGAAATAGTAATTAAGTATTATTTAGACTAATCATATTTATGTTTTGACACTATTTATTGTACCTTTGTGCAAGAGACAAATAAAGATATTTTTGATTTGATTTGATTTGATACACACTCTAAAACATAACTGATTGCGTATCACCGATTTTGAGTTGTCTGTTTCCGCTAAGGTACCTCTACACTATCGCCCGATCGTTGCGATTTCGAGCGACTCCTGCTCGTGTAACCGTCCACATTCTGCAACGAGTCGAGACCGCGAGCAGCACTAAGTATGGAGGACCTGCCGCTCGTCTCTTTTGACTCGGTCACAACAACCGACAAGAATCGGTGCGATTGCGAGGCGAGCGCAGTCATCCCTTCGGTGGCGAACTGCCCCTCGACATTCTCCCATTCGCCGATTCGCTTGGCTAGGCTCGGCTACTACAGAGTGCGCGCCAAACCGAGTCACAGCTCATGACGTCTGCTAAGGGGTTAGCTACTGTCACTACAACTGTCATATCAGTAACTCGCCCGTTCCGTTTACACGGTACGCAGTTGAAATAGACAGCAACTTTTTACGTAATGTAGGCTCGTCTCCTCTACCACTCGCTCAGAGGCGATCGGTAAAGTGACGTAGTGCAACCAACGCAACGTTAAACCTCTACAACATCCCAACTACTCTTCTAATCTTTTTGGTTGTGGATCGTGATCATGGACTTTTAATACAATTTGTATTGTTAAAACTAGATTTTCTGCAATAAAATTTTTAAAAAATTCTTATACTTTTCTTTGTAGCAAAAGAACGACAGCCTGCCCAAATATTGTTGCATTTTCGTGGTGCATGTCGCATTTTGCGACAAATGTGACCGCAGCTTAAACCCTGTAGTACAGTATAAGTGATCAAAGTGTAAAATAAGCACTTACTGTACTATATTAGTTAGGTTTTTTGTAAATATAGAAATGACCCAGTCACTTTCCTAAGTTGCACTCATAAATGTATTTGATTATTCCCTAACACTTAAAACAAGGCAAATAAATATTTAGGTATTCTTGTTTTCTCCTAATCACTTTTGATGATACCATTTCAGATAGTTAGTTTACTTATTTAAACTGGCTTGAAATGGTTGTGGTAGCTTAGAGAACCATATTTTTTGATAAAGGGCCTTTTTTTGCCCAGTTTATATTTCATTACTTTCATGACTTTCTTCTACTTTAGGTCTTTTCGCCAAGGGCCCCACAATGAAATAATTTCCCGCAGGGTCCCCACCCAACCATGAAAACCGTGAAACCTTGAATAAGCCGTGAATTTCGTATACCATGAAAAAACCTGGAATAAGCCGTGAATTTCGATATCAAACCTTAAAAATATATCAAACTTGAAAAACAGTAAAAAATATCTTATCAGAGAATATCACATTTGTTTTCAGATAATTCTGTACAACAGAATTATTTAGAACGTTGTAAATATGGTGAATACCGCGTCGTCTGCCTACTTGCAGATTGCAGCTCTGCAGATGATTTAGGATTGGTTCTGGTTTCCACGGTGCAAAGGAACTCGGGCGATAGATGTTAAGTTGCTGGTGTTTTTTTCACTGTCAACTGACTGCTGACTGACACTTGTGTAAGACCGTTTATGTGTCTTCTTTACTGTATGTCATTTGCCTATTGTTTTGTATTATTCGGTGTATTATTCGGTGACAGTAGACAGCTACTGTAACTAGACTGTTAACTATGCAATTGTCACGTCAGTAACTCGCCTATTCCGTTTACACGGTGCGTAGTCAGCATTGCCAATTCGAGAGAAATTACCCTTGCCGGTGATAATTTTGAACTTCGAGGGTAAAAAGGGGTAATTTTACTAAAGCCTTTAAAAATATAAAAATTTATATTATACTCTGTTATATGCTAATTATACATTCATTGACGTTTATTTATGATTAAATTTGGCCTACTTCATTTCTCTACTTTATCGACTCTTCCGATTTTCGTTACTCTGACGAATACTCACAAAATCCATGACAGAAATCAAGCTTGAGTAAGGATTACATGTACAGTGATCGTCTCATGTTAAAAACGTGGAAGAGCCACGAGTGCCAGGACGACAAGAAGTCCGCTAAGTTGCAGTAATGACCGCAAGTTTTAATGTCAACCACACAATAAATAACGAAAATAGAAAATAGGGATTATTGTCACCTGTCTCCGCCTACCTAATCCTAGCAGTTGATAGACTGAAAGATGACAGCGTTAGATGTTTTATAATTGTTGTTTATGGCTGTAAACAAATTTGTATCAGCTGTTAGTCATTTATATACTGTGATTTTGTAAGCAGTAAAATAAATTCTGAGAAAAATCCGTTATATCTTGCATGAAAAAATTGAGACAAAAACTGGCTGTCGTGTGCAACTTCTATTTTCATTCTTTATTCTAAACTTTAAAATTAATTATACATCAGTGACATCTGTAGGCGGCTCCTCAAACCTATCAAATTTCAAGCACATTTCCTAACTTTTGGTGTTTCATTAGCACTCTTACTCAAATACAGGAGTTTAGATTTTGAGGGTAATTTTGACGAGGATCAAGGGTAATTTGGGGAAAAGTGATTGGCAACACTGAGCGAAGTAGAAATCACCAGCAACCGATAACCGATAGACTGATGACATGATTCACGACGACAATAAAACAATAAGAAACTCTAAAATGGTTCTTTTTTTTAAAAGGTTCACAGGTTCACTTGGCATGTATGGTATGGTTTTATGGTTCTGTGACATCGTAATTGGATTGTTGGAAAGTTTTAACTAGAATTTGACCGCTGCGCTGCGTCTTCGTTGTTGTTTTGCGAGCGGTATAGGTTATGTTTTTTAATATTTCGACCATGAAATTGACAAATTTTAGACCTTGAAAACCGTGAAAAACTCGTGAATTTGATCATTAAGTTTGAGTGGGAACCCTGTCCCGATATTTTCGCTCTTAGTAGACTTACATAGCAGACAACACTGGGTGATGCCTCGCGTAATGGTTTTAAATTTTGAGAATAACCTTTCTAAACAAACTGAGCAAATAACCCGCTAACCGGATTATCTCATTATTGGTACTCCACAGCAATTAACCAAACTAGCAGGTACTGGTAATAGCGCTACACATTGCTAACAGCCCGGCCATTGGTTGGTTGGTAGAACCAGAAACGCAATGTATTAGAGTCACTGATTGGAGCCGCACGATCACGTGACCGAGCGATGTGCAGTGGCACTACGAATACGAACATCCCGTTTCAATAAAATATCGTACTGCCGTATCGTATCAGACTTTTGTAGTGTAAGGTATCACATTGCATCGTTTTTGACATATTGTGTCTTCACATATTCCAGGGTTCCCTTATATAATGTATTTTGATTCCTAAACGAGCACTCAAATACTTTATAAGATTTATTTTTGTTATGTGCCGATGCAATTTGAAATATCAAAATGGACGATGTATATCGCTTCCAAAATACACCATCGAAATATTGTATCGCACTTTGATACTATTGATAACTATTGATCAGGCTATAAACATAATCATAAAACTTTATTGGTAAGCAATTTTATGGTTGCAAAAGTGATAAATTGTTAGTAACAGTTTAATTTGATTTTATATTTATACTTATTTTTGTTCCTTTTACCTAAACCTAACAAAAAAGCTTGTTAGTGTCTAAAAACGGTAATACAAATATTTTCCTGCAGTCCGAACAAGTCTCTCGCCTGGTGAAGATTCCTGGAATTGTCGTCTCTGCGACAGGTATCAGGGCCAAGGCCACGCAGATTGCTATACAATGTCGCTCTTGTCGCAATGTGATCCCCAACCTGCCTGTCAGGCCAGGATTGGACGGATATGTGCTGCCGAGGAAATGCAACACGTAAGTGATTTTATCTACAGTCTGGCCATCAGAGAAAAACTATTTGGCTCATAATCTGATTTTTTAGTGGTATCATGTTCTATTATCAAGATCTTACAATACATACTTTTTTCAGAAAAGTACTGTAGAACTGTTTTTTATTTGGGCTGTACAGTAATGACCAAGATAAATATATAACACAAAAATTCATTAATTCATAGTATCGATAGTATCGGTTTTGAATAGAGGTGTGCCAGTATAGTGATTTTTTTTATTGAGACGAGTCGGCAAGTCGAGTAGTGCCAATTATTCTCAAGTTTTGGGTATTTATAAGCGAATATTTGCCATCGGCAATATATTGTCGTGGTAGTTTCAAATAGTGTAATAGGAATTGGATACCATTCCAGAGTTGATGGTCTAAACATGGTTCCCAAATAATATATGAGTAGCAATACACATTTTGACTGCCATTTTCCATTGTGATAAAACACGGCCGGTTGCCAATTGGCCAATATCACTTGGTCCGGTTATAATCAATATTAGTCGTTATCTACGGGCGATATTATGTGCTCTGGTTGGCATTTTTGGCCAATTTTATGTTTACTGTCGTCTTTTTTATTGATTACATGGGCAACATGTAATTTTTGGTTGATATTTCGCGGTATGGTCATTATTTCTGGATAATATCATGCATTATCTCTTAAATTACGACCTAAATTACGCGGTCTGGTTGTCATTTACAACATGTTCGGTTGTTTTTTTATGAGCAATTTGTGTTATTGGTTTTAGGACATGGGCAAAACTCTCATACTTAGAAGTGGTGTACAAATTGCCTTACTATGAACGATAGGACCCCTGTGCATTGAAATCAAATTTTAATAATTATAACATTTTCTTCACTAACAAACTAAAAAAAACTTGATAGCGTACCCAGTTTAAAATGATATTTTTTAAAATATTTTAATATATCAATGCACCGGGGGGGGGGGGGGGGGCAGCTGTCTAATACCTAACATTAAACTTGTTTAATTGCTTGGTTTTATTTTATTATTTTCGTAATAACTTGTACCAAAGGATGTGTATCATTGTATTCAAAAGTTATGCTGTTCAAAGGTAAAGACAATTTTGTATTATCTATTTCAGTGAACAGGCTGGCAGACCAAAATGTCCTTTAGATCCTTATTTCATTATGCCGGACAAGTGCACCTGTGTTGATTTTCAAGTATTGAAACTTCAAGAGCTGAATGACTCAATCCCTCAAGGAGAAATGCCCCGTCACTTACAACTGTATGCTGATCGGTAAGAAATAGAATTATTGTTTGTTCAAATATTATAGTGCCTGTTGTATAAGCTTTCAATTCATGCTTGAGTATTACTCGTGGTTGTCCCCAGGATGACACTGCGCAAATCTATAAGACACTGACTTATGCTTTAAAAAACATCTTGTTATTTTATGGAAACACTAGCTGTGTACCCTTCCTCTGTATAAGTTGTACAAATAATAAATTAATTTTAACAAATTGAACTAACTAATTAATTTTAAGTTATTTAAATTCCATTTTACATTTTGTACTGTACATTATTAAAACAAATAAACATAAGTTAATTAAAGATATTTTGGGCTATGTGTTAACTGTGTCACTTCAATAAAACTGGGAGATGTGAAATTATAATGAGTTGTAGTTGTGTGATTGTAGTGTATCAAACACCTGTACAAAATAGTTTTTTGAAGAGCCTCGTGATAAATTTGAAGTATGTCCACCTGGGGCATGTATAATTAGGCTGCATGAAGATCTGACTCTTGGTCAGGCTACGAACAGCTGCCTGATTGAAAATCAGTCATATCCACTAGGCCTATTGCATTTTAATGTAGCATGGATTGTCAGTTATCAATACAACTTTTTTACTTATGTTAAACAATTCTTTTTCTATTTACATATTTCGGCATTCATGCCATCTTCAGCACTATGGTGTCTTGTAAGTTATGCCATCGGAAACACTATATTCTTGGCCACAGTGCCCTCCTCCTCTTCAAGTCAGTCTACCTGCAACTGTGCCTGGGGAAACCAGAAATAAAAATCCACGTGGTGACAGTCTTTGCAGTTTTCGTCTGTTTATGTATATGTGACTTAGTGTGAATTTTAAACGTCTTAAATTGATAAATCGTCGCTACTTCACAGCCAAAGATATAGTGTTTCTGATGGCATAACCTACACGACACCAAGGCACTGAAGAGGGCATTAATGCTAAAAGATGTACACGCCAGCATAGAAAAAGGATTGTTTGAAGTAAGTAAACAAGTTGTATATCCACTAAGCTTCACCTTGGCAGTAGACAATGTCTGGCCCTGTGACTGGGAACTACAGCTGCTTGAACTCTAATACGTAGTTTGTTGGGATCAAGGGGATGCGTGGTATGAAGACTGACTCTACAGCCGCGTTCCATTGCACAACTTGGGAGCTTGTAAGTTGCGGAGGAGCATTATTGGAGCTCAGACTCTAAGCGTGAGATCTTGAACAGATAATTTAGGTAGTTTTTTCAATTAACTACCTTTAGTATTGCTTTTATTCCTTATTGAAATCTTATCTTTTCAGGTACTTGTGTGAGAGAGTTGTTCCTGGAAATCGAGTGGTAATTCTTGGAATATTTTCAATCAAAAAGGTTTCAAAAGCAAAGGTGGGTATTTTTCTTTTATAATCACAGTGCCCCACAAAATTAGAAAGCAATGGGAAGCAAAGGGAGATTTATATAAACTATTTATTATGAGCCTATTTCATAAACAAATTACAAACTTACTAAATGTTTCTAAAAATTAATACAACAATAGAAAAAATCCTAAAGGAATTTAATAAATAAAATTCCTAATTATTCTAATTATTGGGCTAACTCATGAATAAAAAAAAACGGTATAATTGCGTGATCCGTAATCCTAATACTAATTCACCCCATAACTATTTAAACAATTTTTATTTTATTTACCTAATTTTCATTCTTCCATTGATATTTTACATACCAAAGACATTATCATTGGAACCTAGAAGGGCTATGGGGATAGCCCTAATGAAAAGGGAAAGTTCTTAAAATTTGTATGAAATCAAGCAAATTGTCTAATAAGATGCTTTATATGATGACTTAATTGTCATAAATGATGCTGAAATGGAGGATAGTCAAAGATTGTTCATTTTACTTTCTTTGGTCCAGTAGTACATTTATTGTAATGAGATTTTGTAAATTGCATATGGTATTTTTTAGAAACAGATCAGTATACCTCAGAGGAATTTAAAATTAAACATAAATAAACTGCTACTAATTTTCATTTTAGTCCCTGATGTTGATGCAAAAATCATTAGGACGGTCAACACGTTCACTGCGTTGCAGCAAATTTGTATGTGATTACGGTGGTGCGTTAAGAGACCTATTTTTCTCGTTTGGTGTGATTACGGCTGTCCGATACGAGACCTTGAGATCTCGTTGCACAGACGATCTTTTGTGCATCATAACATTGAAACAAATAGAAACAGAGCACTCTGTGGTGTATTTTGTGAACTAGCACACTGTTGCCAACCTAAAGCCTGCTCAGGATTTAAATATGACACAATAGTACGAGGCACCGAGATCTCGTACTGCACATTTACGAGAAAAAACACACTATAAATTAATTTAGGTTATTGCAATAACAACAAACTACTTGTGGCGCAATTTTGTGAACGGAAAGCAACTAAGCTTCAGTACGAGGTCCGAGGGTCTCGTGTTGTATGAAAGTAATAATTTATTACTTCAGTGCATTACGAGATCTGTAGGTCTTGTTTGTTGTCATGGTTACAAAACGATTCAGAAGTCAACAAGCTTTATGGACATATTTATCTATTTCTCTATGTCAATTTACGTAGAGTTATGGACCCCGAATCTGAGGGAAGAATATCATATGATGAAAGCGCACCAAATATAGGTTATGGTACGAGACCTCGCGACCTCATGACGCAGTGAACGTGTTAACAATATTGATATATTCTTTTATTACAGCTAACTATGAATGACAAAAAAGATTATATTTACGTCAGATTTATTGGTTATTCAACATTTTGCTCATATTTTTAATACAGTAGTGTCTCTTAACACAATGTGAACTTATACACTGTAGAGTTTGGTGAATGTTGAGTTTCTCAGAGTTACATTGGGGAGAGAAAAGCACCCAAGCTATAGCTTTAAATTGTATAAGACAACGTTCAACAGCTGAAACCGGTGCCAAACCACCGAAATCATTAACCAGTTAGTTGGCCAAAATCATTAATCAATCTCATTATTAGGGGTCTAATGGCTAAAAATTGTTGCTTCTACTCACATTATTTGTTATCAAATATGGTTGCATAGCCACAATATGGCTTATTCTATCTAAAGTGGGTATCAAATTTCATTAGACTATTTGAAACTTTAAAACCATCTACTAACAATGATGACAACTATCCACTCAAAAATCCTCAATAACACGAGATTAACTAGAAAAACTTGACTCCACTTGATAACAAAAATCACTACTCACACTCCTCTAGTTACCAGATTGAAGAGGTCCACTAGAACTATATAAAATCAATGTATGGTAAACACAATAATTGTGTGCTGTTTTCTCAGAGAGGTGGTGGAGGCAAGGAGAGGTCTATTGTGGGTGTGCGTGCGCCGTACATGCGTGTGGTGGGCATCACTGTGGATGATGGGGGAGCAGGCAAGTCGACCTCTGCAACCGTCTCGCCTGAGGAGGAGGATCTCTTCCGTCGGTTGGCTGCCTCAGACAACATCTACGAGAGAATCGCCAAGTCCATCGCTCCCAGCATCTTCGGCTCTATTGACATCAAGAAAGCCATTGCTTGTCTTCTTTTTGGAGGTAATTCTTTTGTTGATAAATTATTTAGTATTCAAGTTTCTCAAGTCGCTATTTGTATTAAGTCACCTTGGTATCAAATTTTAGTGAATATTTTTCCGGTAGTTGCTCTAACTTGTTACACCCTGTTGGGCAGGTGTACTCTAGTTGCAAATTATAGACTAATATGTGCAAAACCTCATGATATTTTATGCTACTGGTGATGGTGGTGTGTTTTTTATATTCTTTTCGAAAAATATTGTTTGTAAGGCTTAGGCCTATTTAATCTTAAATATTATTTCTCTAGCCTGTTTTTCTGTCAATCCGCGAGGTCTTCCTTATTCCTTTTTTCAAATTCCATGATTTACCCCTTATTTTAAAGCTTATCGTGCCGGCTAATGACAAAAAATAGACCCAAGGGCTAAAAATGTACTGCTTCCCTGAAATTTGAATAAAATGAAAAATAAATAAAGGGAATAGTTTGTTTTAACAGGAGCGAAAATGTAAACAAAAGAACATCTGATCAGCTGACAAGATTTGGTTCGCAGTGCGGAATTCCCACGGGCCGAATAGTTTAGTTATATTCCTGGAAACACTTACTACTTAATTTTTACTGTTCAGTTTACTCGTAAAAACATTTTTTGTGACTAATACCAATTTCAGCCAGGATAGTTGTTATTTTTGATAGGTACATAACAAAATAGAACATTGCCATGTCGCCAAAACAAATTTATATTCTTGATAGTGAAATATTTATGGCATTACTATGCAATAAGGTTGCTATTTTAGTGTGACAGATATTTTTTTTTACTTAAACTTCTAGACTTTTGATAAGGGAAATCTTGAAAAAGTTTATGAGTATTAAAACCAGAAATAAAAATTATGTTGAAGTGCATGTAATTAAATTGTCAATCCAGAATACCAAATGTGAAGTGACAAAATCCTTATCACATTACTTATTAATATGCTCATTTATGATTCACCTACTAGAATCTAAACTCTGAAAATGTTGGGTTTTTAATCTTAGAAATTTGTTAATCTCTTATTTCATTGAACCTAGTTGCAAACAAAAATAAAACCACCAATGATATGAGCGATGGTGAGCCTGTATTGTTGGTTGATCTCCATTTGACTCTGCTTGTCTGCAGGATCGCGCAAACGTATGCCGGACGGGCTGACGCGGCGAGGGGACATCAACATGTTGTTGCTGGGAGACCCCGGGACAGCCAAGTCCCAGCTGTTGAAGTTTGTGGAGAAGGTGTCTCCCATCGGGGTGTACACCAGCGGCAAAGGCTCCTCGGCTGCGGGGCTCACAGCCTCCGTCACGAGGGACCCGACGACGGTAACTCTCTTCTGTTTACTCATGAACAACTACCGAATGCGGTAGCTCAGAGGTAGTGTTGGCTTTGCAACTCAGCCGTGGTAAGCGTAGGTGCAATCCCAGCCGACTACAGTGATACTTTTTCACGAGCGGTCACCATGTGACTGTTGACTGTTACGGTACCTAGCTGTCATTAGATCGCCCCACAGGCCTATGTGCCTGTGGTGACGGGCAGTTTAAATTTCATTAATTTAAAATTTTTAAAAAATCATTAAAAACATCACTGAAGCATTGATGTTTTAATGATTTCTACAGTATTGCTCTTCAGTAGACAGTTTTATTTTTATTGTAAATGCCAATCAGATATGAAGTAGTTAACGAGTTCATTAGATACCATAATACTGTTTGTCATAAATTGTCATCATTTGTGCCAAAATTGTTTCTTCCAACTATACCACTGCCAGAGTTAGTTAGGTTTTGATACCAACAGAAAATCTATGATGAGCAAAATTTATTTTTTATATAAAAATTAAATAGGTAATATATTTTAAACAACTGGTGACACTGATTCAAGGATCTGGTTTTTTATAGTGTTTATGACAGGCATTACAATGATTTGTATATAAATCTCAGAATTATGTTTCAGCGCAACTTTGTGATGGAGGGAGGAGCTATGGTGCTGGCCGATGGTGGTGTTGTTTGTATTGACGAGTTTGACAAAATGCGGGAAGATGACAGGGTTGCCATCCACGAAGCTATGGAGCAACAGACTATATCTATAGCTAAGGTACTAAATAATACACCTTTGTTTTATATAAATTACAATTTTACTCATTCAGGGTCATTGCAATTTAATGCTAATTTATTTCACTCATTATAAAAACCGCTACTTCAAGTATAATGGCCGTTGGTTGTGGTCTTAAAATCAAGGTGAAGGTTGGGGGGATTTTTTTATATACTCAATTAGTATCTCCTAGATTGGTTTTCAAAAAAGCTCCCAACTTGAAGTATCTATCTGTATGTGCTCCATTAGTTGCACCACAAACATCAAATTGGTATTGTATTTTTGGCCATGGACACGAGCATGTCTCAAGTTAAGTGCCTGCTGTGCAATCAGTGGAGCTCTAATAGAATGTTATTAAGTTATCAAAAACAAAACTCCCAAGCTCCTTTGTTTTAAAGCCACAATTAACTCAGTATAGTAGAACCCCTCTTAACTGACCCTCACGGAAATTAAAATTGAGCTTAATGGCCTTAAACATACACCAGTGTTACAATTTACACCAAAAATTCTCAACCGAGAACTGTAAAAGAGAGTCAAAAGAAAAACCAAACCAAAAGCCAGACACTCAAGCGAGACAGCAGGCGCAGAACTACACATTGTGAGAAACTCAAGCGAGTCTGGCGTAGCTGGGCTTCCAGGCCATGTGAGGATGCATGACACTAATGCTCACGGCGCTGCGGCAATAACCTGAATCACCTGGGCGATGGAAAATTACCCGCAAGTGTCGGTATATCTGTTTGTGTTTTCGTTTACCTAATGTCTCTCTCAGGCCTTACCACGGGTACCGAAGCGTAATGTGTGAATTTTGAAAAGATTTAAATTGTACTATATTTACTGAGGATTTATGTTCCCTATTTTTCAATTCTTTGTTTATTATAGGCATCCACAATGGCCTTATTTAAACTGTGGAATGACTGATGGGTTTGTCTCCTCACCTTTTACGAAATTTCGGTTAAATTACTTTAAATAAATTAGGTTCCTGCATTCAAATTCAATAATCTTTATTCATAAAATATTCATATACAATTGAATAGTGTCAATACTATGTGTACAGTTTTATTCTTTAAAATTCATGTGGTGATTTTCAGGCCAGCAATATTGAGCAATTTATCTTTTTCTACTGGGTTGTAATTCAATATAGCAACAACAATTTATGCTCAAGCAAGCTTTCCTATAAACTAGAGGCCTTTAAAAATGTTGATTTTTGTATTTATAAGGTTGGATACAATTTTTACAGTAATTACACCGATAGTGGAAGTCTAACCATGAAGATCTCAAAAAGCATACCCAGTCAATCATGCATCTTCCAGTCTAGGCCAACATGGATAACAAAATGCCTACGTTTGTTGTAACTTGTAAACGTTGGGTAACTGGAGTACATTTTCCTAGTACAAAATTGTTACAAAATGATTAGTCTTATGTTTCAATTTATATTTTAGGCTGGAATAACAACTACGTTGAACTCAAGGTGTTCTGTGCTGGCTGCTGCCAACTCAGTGTTTGGACGCTGGGATGACACCAAAGGGGAGGAAAACATTGACTTTATGCCAACCATTCTGTCGAGATTTGATATGATTTTCATCGTAAAAGATGAACACAACGAAGCAAGAGACACTGTAAGTTTTGTTTTGGGTTGGAGTTTATATACCAAATATACTTAAATACTGACAATAAATAGTGTTTTCATTCCAAATAGATTTTGTTGAAATAATGGAGATAAAGCCACTGCAAGTTGGTAGCTCATCACAAGTTTGTAGATATCCCTTTATCTGTATTCAGTGCAACAAATTATTGAACAAGTATCTACCAATAATCCATTAACATTGCAATTTGTTTTTATTAAGGCAGCTCTTTAAATTAATATTCACCTTTATAGCATTCCGAACACTTTATAATTAATTAATGTTAAATAAGAATAGGCATAGTATTTTTTTATGCAATAGTGAAATAATTTTCTCCATAAATCCCATAAAGAGTAATAATTATAATATTACATGTGATATCATTCATTATTTAGTGTTAATTTCCCTCATATATTATTTATTTCCCACATGATTACCAATGATTTCCCCATAATATGTTGTTTAATATTTAATTTCCTTGTTAAATATGCCATGTAATTATTTGTCCCCATAAAATGTGTTACTTGTATTTTAATATGTTACCTTGTGTTAATTGTCCAATATAAATCACCCTTTTCACCACTCCTCAGAAAATCACCCCTCTCCATGTATAGTATAATATTTATTTATCTGTGTATTTTAAATAATGTATATTTCATTAATTAATAATCATCCACAGCCTATCCACATCTAATAGCCTACTTAACTTTAATATATTGACCAATAACTTATTTTAAATATAATTAATGTTAGAGAAATGCAATAGAATTAAAATTTAATGTAATATAATTTTCAAAATTAGTCCTTAAGGAATCAAAATCACAGTGACCAGTGATTTATCACGTGTTTGTGAACCTTGTGCTAGCCAACAATAGGATTTGCACCAAGATCTCCACCTTCACCAAGACTCCTTGCTGACCCAACTGCCCATGTGTTAACAACTAAAATTTTGTAGCAGGAAATTTTGTTCCTTTAATTTTACCCAGTATGACCTAAGTTTTGAATCGCTTAGTATTCATTGAATTAGGGACATATTGTTCAGAAATTACCATATTTAAATTCAACATTTTTATTGGATTCACCTCAAATAAATGGCTCTTGGTATTGAGCAAAGAATTTATGAAGCAGATTGGTAAACCATCTCCATTTTGATATTCCGTATAGGGACTTTTTGAAAGAATACCGACATTTTAATAGAACAAGCCCAATGTTCTGAGCTATTATAACTTCAAGAGTAATCTATCTAATTTGAACTATACTTTTCTAAATTTAATTGAATATCTTTAAATCATTCTTAACTTCAGTGAAAACAACCATTGGACTTTCCTTTTGGACCACACCAAAATTTCTCATTGTTGCAAATTTGTAAACAAACCCAATTTGGCCAGTAAATATTCTTTCTTTTAATCAACGTTATTCAAGTCAGCACTAATCTTCCCCCCTGAGATTAAGAATCCCCATTTATTAAGAAACTATGAACATTTTAGTCATAAGCATCTATTATTTGTTGTAATAACCTTATTGTAATATAATTGTAATTCCCCTTTTTAAAGCCTACCAGAATTTCACTCTTTGTCCATAAGATAAATAAATACTGTCAATATTGTCAATTTGTAAACTGTATTTTAATTGAATTAGGTAAAAATATTTGTATAAAAAGATACCTACCTTCTGAGGGTTATCCAGTCACTAACTACAGCAAACAATTCTACAGCTACATACTATAAGAAGGAAGAACCAGAATAGAAAATATATTTATTGGTAAGAAAGAGGTATTTTGTGAGCTATTTTACATAGCCTAAACGAATTTTGTAAGGTATTTCACCATTTGTTGTAGGTTTAAAGAGAGGCTAGTTTCATTGCAGCCATTGCCCATCAATGAGATCCTTTTAACAATCACTTGTCCCCGAACCCCACTAGAGCATATTATAAGATTATTTAGATACCGATTCAATTAAGAGACAGATAAAGTAACACATAAAAAGTAGAGAGAGAAGTAAAAATTTATAATTTATTACGTGTGAGTAATTCTTTGAACACCTTACATTTATTCTTAATTAGTACTTTGATTGCACGTTACAGACTAAGCATAATTTATTGGAGTACCGCTGACAAACCTCTGTGCACGTCTATAGAAGTGATACCAGACGACTGAATTGATGCTAATATATATATGATTTTGCTTTTCAGATCCAAAAACTATAAAATTTTGGTTACTATTCAATATTAACTCTTCCTATGATTAAACGTTTCCAACTTGTTTCAAACAGTGGATAATATGCAGATTTTCCACATATTAACTGAAATGTGATTGCTTTTTGTATTCACTGATTGTAAACAGGGGGAAAAAATAGTGACTGTATCTGATATTACTCTGAGAAGAGTTTAAACTAGTGTAAAATAACGAAACGGTGCTAATTCAGTATTGTGAATTAAAACTAGGGGTCTGCGGTGTACCAAAAAATCGGTACCGGTGCGTTACAAAACAAATTACCGTATTCGGTTCGGTACCAGTAACGGTGCCGGTACTAAGTCGGTACGGTACAGCCTACAACTACAAAAAAACAGTATTCACTGTTTATCAACCACATTTTTCCTTTAGTTTTATTCTTAACATCTTTTTTCACCCACTGACATTTCATTTACACAACGTGATGTTCCTTTGCTCACGACAGCAACTTTTAAGTTCTACTGGCATTTGCGAGTTTATAGGTTCACGATCATGATAATTCACGAATGATGACAAGTCGCCTTTACAGAATTGATAAAGCTACCTCCACACACTGGCCGAATGTGTCGTCGAGTTGCTTACGACTCGGCGAGTAATTTTATAATGTACATAAACATCGAGAAAATCAGAGGGTAATAACAAACTCCTATGCATTTACTCTGTCTCGCTTGTCTTTGCTCGCCTAGACTTGGCCAGTGTATGGAGGCGGTATAAGCGTAAACAAAAACCTACAACCGAATTTGTATGACATTTAATAATTTTTAAATCAAACTGATAAACACATCAATCTCTGTTTTTTTTTTACAACAAAATTAGAACACCGATTTGTGTTGTACATTGCCGATTGTATAACGGCCCCTAACCTAAAAATCGTTAAACTTGATCTTGATACCACTTAAAATCGCCAAACATTTATTTGGCAAATACATTCTGATCCACAATCCTGTGTTACAGAGAGTAATAACATGCAGAAGGTCTAGGTTGACCCTTATTTTGATATGCAAACGTAATAACATGTACATTAATTGAAAAACAAAAATCGGGTTTAGCATAACATTTTCCTAATAGGCATTGGTGACACTTCCTAACGTTTTATAGATGGAAATTAAACCAACCAAAAGAAAATGTTTGAATTAAATATTAAATATGGTGTGAACGGTTTAGAATAGTGTTTAGGTTAAATATTAGTTTTATTGTTAAAACGTCGATTAATAAAAAAACAAGTGTTTACACAAACTACTGTTGCAACAAATAAAGGTTAGCCTACATTGGTTCATAATTTTATGTCGTATTTCATAATGTGGTAAACTGCGTAATTCTTTCTCTCTGATATTCACTTTCTAGGTATACTCTTTGTGTGACGATGATGTTTGGACATAATCACCACTTCCACTGAAAGTGACCGCGCGTTGTCTTTGTTGATAATATTTTTCAAACAAGTTTTGTGATAGCCTTTATAGTTTAACTATTTAAAACAAAAAATGAGTGATTGTGATGGATTCTTGATTCTTGATGAACCGCCATCGCCGTCGACTTCTGTTATGACGAGTAGGCTACAACTTCGACATCTGCTGAGTATGTGCACAGGTAAAGGACCTGTATGTGTCATCTGATTGCAATAACAATTCTTATTCTGTTGTGATACTTTACAAGATTTAAAAGTTGTTGTAGGCTATAATTTACAGTTCATAAATATTTAATTATAATCAAAAGCTTACCTAAATACATTTTGTTTGTCTGCCAGGACCCATGTTTTTCTTTTAAAATCTTTTTTCTGTATTTGTTCTGTTTGGTTTCCGAATACACTTATGCTATGATAAATTGTGGCCATTTTATTACCGCGTAGGGTACCGGACCGATTTTGTACCGAGAACCGAGGTACAAAAATATTTACCGTACCGAACCGAACCGACCTTAAATTTCTGGTACCGCAGACCCCTAATTAAAACCTTAGAAAAGGGTCTCACATGAGTGCATTCTATAGAAATGTTTAATTTGGTTTAAGTTTTGATTTCCCAACTGATACTGGTAGATGTTTAAGTATACAAATTTAACAAAACCTTATGCTCTTTTTTCTAGACTTTGGCCAAGCACATCATGAATGTTCATATGACAGCCGGTCAGGCTTCAGAATCCACTACTGAAGGTGAACTTTCCCTTAACTTGATAAAAAAATACATCAACTACTGCAGAAGGTAAGTGACTATACTTGTTAAAACATTCTCAGTTTGGTCTTGGTTATAATCATCTTTTATTATTATGTATATTACTGAGGTACCGCCTTTGGTTATCTTATTATCTTAACTGACAATGGCAGAAATGTCAGTCACGGTATTTTTGTTAGGTAAACAAATTGGCTCTAACACAGTTATTTGTATTGTTGAGTATCAATTTTGACACATCAATTTGGCCATGTGGGGTTGAAAGGGGGGATACGCCTCGTTAAGCTAAGATGTAATACCCCCATCGCAGCAAACCTGCGTACTTAGTGAATTTCCAATGCATATATATGGGACTCACTACTACATAGAGCTATTTACCAAGTTTCACAAAAATACATCCATAAATAAGTGATATATAGCATTTTATTTATTCTCCATAAGAATAACATTAGGGTTGAGGAAGCAGGTTTGCTGCAACAAGGAAGATAAGTAATTTTTTTTTTGCAATTATCAATACAACTGAACCAGGTGAAGCTACATACCAAGTTCTCTTAATTTAGGTCCATAATAAAGGGAGATATACAACTTTACTTATTCTCCATATGAATAACATGGGGGCCGAGTATGCAGGTTTGCTGCAACGGGGACTATCAACAAAAAACTTGTTTTTTGTGCTAATATCAATATACCACAACTAGATAAAGCCACATACCAAGTTTCATCAATATACATTCATAAATGATCGAGATATAGAATTTTATTTATTCTCCATAAGGATAACATTGGACAACGTACTGTGTTTAGCACTTTGAATATCTCTGCAACGGTTGAACGTAGAATAACGATTAAAACACCAAAATGTTTGTTTTGTTGAGCTAAACACATTAATAAACAGGTGAGGTTTTTAGTAAAACTATCTGAGAAAAATCTAAAAACCTTTTTCCCATAAGATTAACATGGGACAAGTTTTTTTTGCATTTTCTCCGCAACCACTTAACCTAGGTTAATGATTCAAAATACTAAATTATTTGTTTTTTGAAGCTCTATAAAATGGCTATAACCAAAATTGAGTGTTTTTAACATTTTGGGGTCAAATTTGCAAAAAAAACAATTTTTGGAAAATTGTAAACCCCCATAAAACCCCCTTCCCTTAGTGTGACGAACTGGTTTTCGAACTTAAAGTCATAAATGCTACTCTCCACATTTGTGTCAAATTTCATTAAAATCGGGGGTTTCTTTCAAAAGTTATCGCGGTAACGGACACACACACACATATATATATATATATATATATATATATATATATATATAATTTGAACGAATAGTGTATTTTGGCATCTGGGGACCTCAAAACGAAAAGTTATCCCTATAGGGGAAATTCGCTAAAAGCCAAAAAAGCCTGCCTCCCTTGGGGGGGGGGGGGCCTGGGAACTAGGTGGGCCACTGCTGGAAGCAGTATACAGCTGGCTTTGTCACACAGCTTTGTATGTGGTTGGGTCAAGTGACTAACAAATACATTTTTGCATGAGTTGGCAGCTCATGCAACTGTCGACACAATTTCAGTGGGAAATAAGCAAATTGCATCTCCGACTTTTGCCTCATGTGTTTAGAAATGGCAAATGAGCAGAGACAATTTTCTTCTCATGAAATAAAAGCTAATTATTCCACATTAATGGTCCAAAAGTTACTATGCAATAAACAGCTTGATTCATTGCATAGTAATTTATGCCCATATGCTTGCTGCTTGGAAAGATTTAATTAGGGATGACTCGATTACAATTTTTTCCGATTCCGATTCTTACAAATCGATTCTCCATTCTCGATTCCGATTCCATCGATTCCTAATAACAGGTGAAACAGCAAAGTAATGTTTTACAAATTATTTAAAAACGGTAAGTTGGTCAGTAATTGAGTTTAATTTAATAAACAGAAACAATCAGATGGTGATTATTTTTCATTAATAAAATAAAATAAATAATTAAAAAACCAAGTTGAATTGCGTGTTTATTTTTCAAGTGTTTTTTGCGTGTTATGCTTTAAGTTACATAAATCTCCCATGATATTTTTTGAAATTGGTTTGTTGTGTTATAAAACAATCACTTTAGATGTTAACTATTCTCGACCGATCAAAATTAATTTGTAATGTAAATTTAGGATTTTAAATTTTGTATACAAATCAGAAAGCAAAATTTGTTTTTAAAATAATGATTGTAGATCAACGTTTTTAAATATACTGTAATATTAAATTTTTACTTTAATTAAATTGAATAACAATAAATTTTAGGATGTCTAGCAGTCAAAAAAGTTGGGAAAGTAGGGAATTCGAATAGAAAGAAATAAAATGTCGGAAA
Organism: Allygus modestus; assembly: GCA_963675035.1. NCBI lineage: Eukaryota > Metazoa > Arthropoda > Insecta > Hemiptera > Cicadellidae > Allygus > Allygus modestus. The sequence continues at coordinate 400,349,321 of OY776111.1, read as the reverse complement.
AGAAGGAAATTAAGATAAAAAAGTTTGGGGGAAATAATAAAACTGATGAACAGTGATTGTATTATCCATACCTCTTGAATGGAAAGTCACACAATTTTGATTGACATTTTATTTTATTTGTGGTAATCAGACGAAACAAACCTGCGTACTCAGCAAATTTCCAATGCATATATATGTATCTTAATACCACATAAAACCAAATACCAAGTTTCATCAATATACATTCATAAATAAACTATGACATTTTAATTATTCTCCTTAAGAATAACATGGCGGCTGTATATGCAGGTTTGCCGAAGTAAGGAACACAAAAAATGGGGTTTTATACAAATATCAATATAACTCAAGTAGGTAAAGCCACATACCAAATTTTATCAATTCATGTTCATAATTAAGGAGATAATACGTTACTTATTCTCCATAACAATAACATGGGGGCTGACTATGCAGGTTTGCTGCTGCGGGAACTATAGGCAAAAAAAACTTTTTAGTGCAAATATCAATAGACCACAACGATATGAAGCAATATACCAAGTTTCATCGGGATAAGTTGATAAATAAGCGAGATATACAATTTGTCTTATTCTCCATAAGAGTAACATTGGACAACATACTGTGTTAAGCACTTTCAATATCTCTGTAACAATTTGATGTAGAGCAATGTTCAAAACACCAAATTGTGCGTCTTACTAAACTAATTCCAATGGGGAAAACAAAATTTGACTTTTAAAAAAATAATATATAAAAAACTCAAAAAACTCATTTTTGGGGTACAAAACCCTCACTAAATACCCCTTCGGATAGGTCGATCTGTCTGGTTTTTGAACTTTAAGTCATAAATGCTGCTTTACACGTTTATACAAAATTTCATCAAAATCATATTATTTTTACGAGAGTTACCGTGCTCACGGACACACACACACACACACACACACACACACACACACACACACACACACACACACACACACACACATATATATATATATATATATATATATATATATACAGTTTTTAACAAATGGTGTTTTTGGCATCTGGGACCTCAAAACGAAAAGTTATCATGGTTCTGGGCCTGGGTCTTACCATGCCGACTACGGTAATAGCTTCTTCCCTACCGTGGAAATTCGCTAAAAGACAATTAGTTTCGGTTTTAGCATTTTGAACTAGAAACTCTTATCTCCTGAATAAATTACTGGGACCCTCGACCGGAAGCTGAACAATAGACCAGCAATTAAGAATGGGACAAAAAATATAGGATCGCTCAGCGACTCGGGCCACTAGCATTGTTACCTTATCTCAAATCAAATCAAATAACTCTATTTGCTCAATACATAGCATGTACATAAATAGTGTCAGATATCTTACATACTAAATACAAAATACACAAAGTATACCAGTACCCAAAAGGGAGCGTCTCAAAACTCCGAGATTTCATAATTCCGAGGTCTGTAAAAATCAACTAAATGTTTAAAATATCATAACTCCGAGGTTTCATAATTCCGAGGTCTCTAAAAGTCAACTAAGGATTAAAATTATCATAGTTCCGAGGTTTCAAAACTCCGAGGTTTTTATAAAATCAGTTAAGTATTAAAAACATCACAACTCAGAGGTTTCATAATTCCGAGGTCTGTAAAAATATGCTAAATATTAAATTTATCATAACTCCGAGGTTTCATAATTCCGAGGTCTGTTTAGTTTAATATAATATTGCACTTTATCACTCCGAGGTCTCTAAAAATCAACTAAATGTCTAGAATATCATAACTCCGAGATTTCACAATTCCGAGGTACAGTCTGCACCACAAGTGAACATGCCACGCCGGCTGCCGCGCTGTGGTCGTACGGCGCTGGAGCCTGCAGCTTCGTTGTTGTGCAAACATTTACTTATCAATTGTAGTATAAATTTAAAACCATAAAAATAAACCATTTTATCCTATACTTATATCCAATAAATGCCTTATTATTTGTCTGCAAACTGTATTTGTTCAGCCATAGATGATGTTTATCCCTTTAGATTCGGCATTTTTGTACTAGGCGAAATCCTAAAACCTATAAAAACTTAAATGTTGCTAAAAAATCTAAACGAAAATTTATCATTTAGCTTAACACATAAATTTATTGGTTGATAAAAAACTGCGTATGTGGTTAAATAGTCAGTGTATTGTTTAAGGAGCAACACTCAAAAACGTTTTGAATATCAGCAAGTGATTTTACCCAAAACAAGACCTAGAACGTTTGATGGAAGTTCATACATTTAGTGGACATATACAAATTGGATAAAAATAACTTATATATGATAGCTTATATATAGGCTAATGTTAGTGAAAGAGTCAATATTGGGGGAGAGTGAATATGTCACCGTATGGGTTTTATTTGGAATATATTTGGCATATACTTTTATAACTACCTATTAGAAATTATTAGGATTGGGGTAGGTTTTGCTAACTTTTTGTAATTTGTTGGTACTTTATGTTCGAAAACTTTGATAAAATATATCTTTTACAGTACTTTAAGTATTAATTGTAATGTACTGTTTAATTAGGTGTGGTTGTGTTTTGTTTTTGTTTCATAATAAATAAAAAACTAGTGGCTTAGGGGGATATAGCCCCTAACATATGGTTTTTGTGTAAGTGGATAATCACAGCTGATCATTAGTTTATTTTGCTTATTAATAATGTTTGCACATTAAACATAATCATAGCTGACCATTAGTTCCTTTTTGTTTATTAATAAAAACACTGTAGTGACATTTCCATAAGAAAATCATTGGATCTTTAAAGTCCAGTGGGGCGTAGCCCACGTTATTTTTAACATTTCTGATAGTTTTCCCACCGTCTAAGGCCCTCAAGCTATAAAATTAATCGTCATAACCTAACTTAACATCTTCCTAGCTCAAGATATTTCGTGGGGACCGATTCGCTAACGGAATTAAATATATAGATAACGCGAAGAATGAGAGAATGCAATTTTTGTGACTACCAAGGGCTATTGTGAGCTATCCAACGGCCGAATTTCAGTTGGTTAACCCAAGAGTAAATAAATTAGGCAAAACTGCCTTAAGGGGATTAACGTTCCCGTCGTTCACTGTTGTGATGTTTCTCCTTCATGTATTAGTAGACTGAGTGCAGCATGGGAGTGTGTTTAATTGCTTGCGTGCATATGAAGGACCCAATCACCATTATTAGTGAATTTCTTTGGAAAGTGAACTATTAGCATGACCCGCACGGTGAAACATAAGCCCGGGACCACCATAGAAGTTCCTAACGTGACCCCCTGAACACGTTTTGGGGGGTCGTTCAAAATTTTGTATATATATACAGTATATATATATATATATATATATATATCTGCAGGCACTTCGCATTTTTTTGTCCGATTTACTTCAAATTTGGTAGGGACGTTCCTTTCTATAATCAGTTGGACAAGTTCGTTGGGCAAAACAATCGGAAAACTCTAAACCCTTTTTTGGGGATTAATCTTTCAAATTTTGAGTTTTTGGGCCCCAAAAGGGTCAGAAAAGCCCCTGATGTGAAATTAACGAATTTAAAAAGATGGGAATTAATATGGCGGAACTTTTAAGCCCTCTCTCGTCATTGTAGCATATATATTTACCGAGTTATTAAAGGAAATGTGTATTGAACAAACACAGTACGTTGTCTTATGCGGGTTTTACATTAGAAAAGCCTGTTAATCATTTTTTGGTGTACTTTTATCATCCCAACAAACTCACGCCTACTAAGCGTGACTGAACCTTCTCCTAACCTTATAATGCACAAAATTGTATTCTCAGCATTGCAGGTAAATAGAACCAGGAGTATCAGAACAGCCAAAAAATCAATATTTTCAGATTTTAATAACAATTTGAATAATTGTATGTTTCTAACTGATTTTGAGTTTTTATGGTTTTTTATGTGGAAATTCACTTCCCTCACGTCAGCGTGCTGCGTGCGAACTCGTTACAAAATGCAATGAAAAAGACGAGGGCATAATCTTATATAGCTAGGTTATGATGATTTTAAATGTCTCCATTCTATGAACTTAACAGAAGAAAGTACAAGAATGGAAGACGCTTTTAACCGTAATAGTTATTTGAAACAGTAGTTTCTACTATTATAGATTTATTTTTTACCTCAATGACAACAACTATAAAAACGAGTTTGCACGCAGCACGCTGACGTGAGGGAAGTGAATTTCCACTTAAAAACTTTTAAAACTCAAAATCAGTGTAAAAACATATATTTGTCCAATTTTTATTGAAATCTAAAAACATTGATTTTTTGGCTGTTCTGATTCTCCTGATTTCATTTACTTGCAAAGCTGGGAATACAATTCTGCGCATTATAAGGTCAGGAGAAGGTCCAGACAGGCTTGAAAGTAGGCGTGAGGTTGCTGGGGATGATAAAAGTACTCTAACAAAGGAATAACAGGCTTTTATAGTGTAAAACCCCCAAAAGACAACGGTACTGTGTTTGGTCGATACACATTTTCTTGAATAACTCGGTAAATGTTTATGCTAGAATGACGAGAGAGGGCTTAACACTTTCGCCTCTCTAATTCCCATCTTTTTAAATGCATTGATTTTACATCTGGGGCTTTTATGACTCTTTTGGGCCCAAAAACTCGAAGATTAATCCCCAAAAAAGGGGGTTTAGAGTTTTCTGATTGTTTTGCCCAACAAACTTGTCCAACTGATTACAGAAAGGAACGTCCCTACCAAATTTGAAGTAAATCGGACAAAAAATGTGACCGCTAGAGTGCAAACACATATATATACAATTTTGAACAACCCCCTAAAACGTGTTCAGGGGGTCACATTAGGAACTTCTATGGTGGTCCCGGACTTAAGTTTCACCGTGCGGGTCATGCTAATAGTTCAATTTCCAAAGGAAATTCACTAATAACTTTTAGCGAATTTCCCCTATAGGGAAGAAGCTATTACCGTAGGTCTCATGGTAAGACTTAAGCCCGAGACCATGATAACTTTTCATTTTGAGGTCCCCAGATGCCAAAAACACCATTCGTTCAAATTTTTATATATGTATATATATTTATATATATATATATATTTATATATATATATTTATATATATATATTTATATATATATATATATGTGTCCGTAAGCACGATTACTCTCGTAAAAAAGGTCCGATCTTAATGAAATTTGGTACAAAATGTGCAAAGTACCATTTATTTGAACGAGTTCGAAAACCAGATGAATCGCACCATCCGAAGGGGGGTTTTGGGGGGGGGGTTTGTACCCCAAAAATGAGGTTTTTGGGGTTTTCACATTTAATTTTAATTTAAATCAAATTTTAATTTATACCATTGAATTCAGCTTAAAAAAACAAACAATTTGGTATTTTGATCATTGCTCTACGTCAATTGGTTACCGAGATATTGAAAGTGCTAAACACAGTACGTTGTCTAATGTTATTCTTATGGAGAAAAAGGAAAATTGTATATCTCGCTTATTTATGAACATAAACTGGCGAAATTTGGTATATGGCTTGATCTGGTTATGGTTTATTGTTGTTTGCACAAAAAAAAACAATTTTTCGCCTATGGCTCCTGTAGCAGCACACCTAGGTACTCGGTCCCCATGTTATTCTTATGGAAAATACTTAAAATGTTATATATCGCTTATTTATGAATGTATATGGATGAAACTTGGTATGTGACTTCACTAAGATGAGTTCTATTGATATTTGCATAAAAACCCATTATTTTGGGTGCCTTGTTGCAGCAAACCTGCGTACTCATCCCCAATGTTATTCTTATGGAGAATAATTAATATTTTAAATATCGCTTGTTTGTGAATACATTTCTTATAAATCCTGTTAAGTGTTATAATGTGTTATGTTATATATTCAATGGAAATTCGCTGAGTATGCAGGTTTGCTGCGACGGGGGTATTTTTAATTTGCATGGTATGTGTTGTAACAGCAAATTATGTAATAAAATTCGTCTTACAACACAACAAAATACTCTATTAGCGAATTTCCCCTATAGGAAAGAAGCTATTACCGTAGTCGGAATGGTAAGACCTAGGCCCGGGATCATGATAACTTTTCGTTTTGAGGTCCCCAGACCCCAAAAACACCATTCGTTCGAAACTGTATATATATATATATATATATATATATATACACACTGTTATATATATATGTGTGTGTCCGTGAGCACGATAACTCTCGTAAAAATTATCCGATTTTGATGAAATTTGGTATAAACGTGTAAAGCAACTTTTATGACTTTAAGTTCGAAAACCAGCCAGATCGCTTTATCCGAAGGGGTATTTTGGGGGGTTTCGTACCCCAAAAATGGGTTTTTTGAATTTTTTATATATAATTTTGGAAATAGTCAAACTTTAGTTTTTCCCATTGGATTCAGCTTAAAAAAAACAAACAATTTGGTATTTTTGTTTTCTCTACGTCAATTGGTTACTGAGATATTACAAGTGCTAAACACAGTACGTTGTCTAATGTTATTCTTATGGAGGAAAATACAAATTTTATATCTCGCTTATTTATGAACATATACTGTCGAAACTTGGTATACGGCTTAATCTGGTTGCGGACCATTGATATTTGCTAAAAAAAAAACAATTTTTTTCCAAAGGCTCCCGTAGCAGCAAACCTGCGTACTCAGCCCCATGTTATTCTTATAGAGAATAAGTAATGTGTTATCTCCCTTAATTATGAAAATAAATTAATGAAATTTGGTATGTGACTTCACCTAGTTGAGTTATTGATATTAGCATAAAACCCCATTTTTTGTGTTCCTTGCTTCAGCAAACCTGCATACTCAGCCGCCATGTTATTCTTATAGAGAATAATTAAAATGTCATAAATCGTTTATTTATGAATGTATATTGATGAAACTTGGTATGTAGCTTTATGTGGTACTAAGATAAACATATATGCATTGGAAATTCGCTGAGTACGCAGGTTTGCTGCTAAGGGGGTATTTTATTTATTTTATGCAAGACGTAGGAAATATACATAAAATAGATTAATCTGAAGTAATAAGTAAAGAACAAGTAAGTAAAGAAGTAAGGATATGGTTATAACGAGAGTCGGGGCCATCAAACTTAGTACGTATTTAGATGGTATATATTATTCTACTTCCCCTATTGTGTTACGACACAATTCCATGTATTCACTTTATTCTACTTCTCATAATGATATGTTTTATTTTAACGATCCGTTTATAGTTTAATTACTTCTTTTGTTACTATGTTGTTTTTTTTTTTTAAAGAAAAATGTTTGGCAAAACTTATACCTTTATATTCTAAAAGAACTAGGGATTCCACGAGTGTTAACTAATAACTTGTAGGTTAGTCCGTAGATTCTACTACCTTCATGAAATAGGTGGCGATCTGTCGGGGTGGCTACTTGTCGCGGCCGTGCGAGGTGGCGATCTGTCGTTAGCGTACCCGACAGATCGCCACCTCGCATGGCTACGTCAAGTCGCCACCCCGACAGATCGCCACCTTCTTTACTCCGAGGTGGCGATCTGTCGGGTACGCTACCGTCAGATCGCCACATCGCACGGCTGCGACAAATAGCCACCCCGACAGATCGCCACCTTCCTTACATAGGTGGCGATCTGTCGTGAACGATACAAGACAGATCGCCACCTCCAAACTAATTTGAAAAGGTGGCGATCTGTCGGGGTGGCGATCTGACGGGGTGGCGACTAGACGCGGTCCCGAGTGCCGGAACCGAAAAATGTGAATAACCATTCTTAACGGCATGTTCAGTTTGGAATATTTATTACAACATCACTATAATCAAAAATGAAATACAGTAACATAATTCAGACACATCTGAACTAGTTTAGCTTTTGTATTTCACTCACTATCGATCTGGCTTTGAAAGTTCTACTAATATATAAATAAAGTTAAGAATTATTTGATATTGTAGTAGTATAAAATAAATTAAAAACCTATATAATGTTTAACTAACGAAACATATTTTATTAGGAAAAAACAATTATTCTTTATCTTAAGGGTCCCATAACCCAATCACATGTCATTGAACAAAATAACCGTGATTAACTTTTGTCTTGAACCTAAATTTGTTTTTTTATAATACCAGTTGTTTTTTATTGGTAAATAACAATCCATAAAATATTTTACGCCACAGTTACAGACATTCTATGGTGTCCCTGAAATTCATAATTTGTTACATGGCATAGGCCTAATCAATACCTTTTAAGGGATTACAAACTTCAAATGTTAGTTTATGGGTGCTTTCATTTGGGTTAATTGAATACAGCTTAAGTCTATAGGCATATTTTTCTTAAGTAGAAACTTAGAGCAGGGTTTAAGCTTTCAATACCTAAACATTATAGCACGGATAAAGTCTGTGATTATAGTTAGGCTACAGTACTGCAGTATGAGAAAATGCATGAATACAACAATACCGTTGCATGCAGTTTTGAGATTCCAATGTTTTAAATTTAGAATACTCGAATAATGTTAAGTTGTTATTAACTTCAGAGGGTTTGGTTTCTTATATTCATTTATTGAATAGGTATAAGCCTTTATCATTAATCATTCTTGTTCACGTTATTATTGTTTAACATGGCAAACCGTAATTGAGGTAAGGGCTTAACACGTGATTCATTTTGGAGAATGCCCAACATAAGAAATAACACCAGTTTCTCCGCTGCTAATGTCAGACCAAAGGCCTACTTCTAATAAATTTAAAGAATCACTGTAATAAAAAGAGCTCACTCAATTACCACACTTTTAAAATAAAAAAGTTGTTAATTTTAGGAAATTAAGAAGAAAGAGTTAGGGTAATAATAATAAGTAATTTTTGGGCAAAAAATGCCCTAAACTAACAGTTTCACATCACACTGAATATAATAACAATAATGAAACGTCTCTTTTAGGCATTTCTATCAGATTTGCTAAGTAATATTTTTCCCAACATAGCTACTGTTTATATTGTGTTTACGTTAATCTAACAATTAGATTAATAAAAACAGCTGATTTCTAATGCACATATGTCAGAAACTAATAACAGTGCGTCAAAAATCACCAGATTTTTTACGGCACTAGGGTAGAAAAGTGCCACGGTGGTTACGTCTCGAAATCACCAAGCCTGAAAATGGTACAAAACACATGTGTATTTCCGATATCATATTTTAGAGGATAACACTGTACTGCCTTTTGGTATTTTTAGTTTTTTTTTGAACAGTTACAGTTTTGTGGGTATTACGATTTTTAAGCAAGCAATTGCTGCCATTTTGAAATGGTGCAAAGTAGAAAATTGATACTCAACATTGAAATAGTCGTCATATATGTACAAAGTTTGAAGTTGACACCTTAAGGGATTATTAACATATCATTCATTATGTAAAAAACCATGCAGACAGACAGACGGAAAACTAAGCGTTTTGATTTTAGGAGCCATGATTACAAGATTCTTTTCTTGGCCGAAGAAACCAAAATTCGAATAAAATATTATTATTTGTGAAATGTATTGACCTGAATAGAATATTGTTGAGATACCAATATATCATAACAAAATAAAACCACATTCCAAGTTTTATCAAAATACAGGGTGTACCTCAGTAAGTGGCCAAATCCAATAACATTGAGGAATCATCCAACAGACTGTCATTTTGTTATGTAAATCTAGAACATATCTCATCAAATTAAACTCTTTATTAAAACTTATAAGATTCAGAGATATAACAGTCCTCCCTTTTTATTTCACTGAAGTCTATTCAAATTTATCAGTATTCACAGCCTAGTTTTGCTGGTTTCCTTTTTCTGGCCGACCTTCTTACAGGCAGCGATTCTGGTAGTTCAGGCGGAGCTGGTGGATTCTGGTAGGTCAGCGATACTGGTATGAGTTTTAAACACATGATTACAACTTATTGTATTCAGGGGTATAAACAATAATACCCTTGTCGCAGGGAACCTGAGAAAAATGATGTATTTCAAACCAAACCAGGTGTATAGCAGCGGGCAGGCTCGTCGCGACGCGACGGCGACGTAGAGCGGGTCCCGAGCGCTGTGATGAGACAAATAAATCCTCCGGTTCAACCTAAATTATATCCTGAACCGTTAATCGTATTTTCTCCCAAAATCCTACGGTGACGTATGAAATCTTTATCTAAAACTTTGTCAGTGATGAAAAGTTCTTAGCCTAAATATACAAAACATCCTCGCTTACTAACTTTGTTATGTCACGATCACGGATTTCAATAATTGGTTTTACTTTTGTTAATTATCATAACTAAAGAAATATATATTATTGATGTTTAGATTAACTATCAGTTCGGAGCACTGACCATGATTCACTGTGCAAACTTTCATAATTTCAAGTAATTATAAGTGGGTATAATCACAGTAGAATTGAAAATAGAGCGTACAAATTTCATATTTTAATTTTAAATACGTAGATTGGTGAATTGGCAATCTATTGGTTTTGTGTTTAACGTTTTTAAGCCGTTAAAGATTAATGTACAATTATATTGACACGCATATAATGTTTTACATTTCACAACTAGTAAACAAAATTGAAAGGATAGTTGAATTGTTTGCGATCTGCCATCTACTACGAGCCCGCGCGTAGTCGGCAAGCTGTTGGCGCGGACTGTACCTCGGAATTGTGAAACCTCGGAGTTATGATATTCTCAATATTTAGTTGATATTAAGAGACCTCGGAATTATGAAACCTCGGAACTGTGATAAACTGCATTTTTATATTTAAATAAACGGAACTTGGAGTTATGAAACCTCGGAACTATGATCATTTTAATTCTTAGTTGACTTTTAGAGACCTCGGAACTATGAGACCTCGGAATTATGATAAACTGCATTTTTATATTTAAATAAATGGAACTTGGAGTTTTGAAACCTCGGAACTATGATAATTTTAATTCTTAGTTGTTTTTTTAAAGACCTTGGAATTATGAAACCTCGGAGTTATGATATTTTAAACATTTAGTTGATTTTTACAGACCTCGGAATTATGAAATCTCGGAGTTTTGAAACCCACCCTACCCAAAATACCTACTTCTTTGATTGACATCATTACATGCTAACAAGAGATTTTCAAAAATTCATTAATTGAGTAATGGGGGTCACTGATTAACATTGTTTTTAGACTCCTTTCAAACTTGACTTGATCCGGTTCCTCTTTTATGTCAGTAGGCAGAAAATTCCAAAATTTTGTCCCCATATAAGTTGTTTTTTTAGTAAAAAATGAAAGTCTGTGTTTTTTAATGTTGTTTAATACAGATAAGCTGCATAGCTGTGACATTCTTTTTAGTATATAGATTCCAGAATTAATTTTTTTGACACACTTTAATATGTAAAATATACTTTAATATGTTTTTTTGTTTTGAATATGTAAATCCCAACTAAAGTTACTATCTATTTCTAGACCCAACAATTTTGTATTGTTGATTTTTTCCAGGCAGCGATCTTCAATAGCAATACTAGGCGCAATTATACTTCTATTTTGTTTTGTTTCAAAATCTGTTTTCTGCATTCACGTACATCCATAAATAGAACTCCTGTTAATTCTTTCTTTCGGTTAGTTGAGAGTTATTTTGGGATTGGAAAGAAGTGATTAGTTGTCGTAAGGAGTGGTTTATGTCAACCACTTATTTTGTGAAACGTCTAGCTTATTTATTTATTTATTTATTTTTTTACCGACGGCTAGAATTGATACTTTTGCAGGTCATGTGTGCATGTGTTGCATGGGTTTATAATGCACTTGTCATCGTGTTGTATTGGTTTGTAATTCACTTGTGTTGTATTGGTTTTTAATTCACTTGTGTTGTCAGGCGATGTGGCCCAAGGCTGTCGGAAGCCGCTGGAGAGAAGTTGAAGAACCGCTACGTGTTGATGCGCAGCGGCACACACGCTCTGGAGATGGAGAGTGAAAAGCGGCTGTCCATCCCCATCACAGTTCGGTAAATCTCATCTTACATCAAATTGCACGCAAAAATAAATCCTTAAAATACTTACACAAGTTATTAGTAATAATAAAAATAAAAATAAAAAAAACAATGAAATGATAACATGTTGGTTTGTGTCACTCTTCAAAAACTGATCAGACTACGATAACAATAACATTGCAAATTAATTTATGTACTGCATCGATTATCAACTGAGAACCGAAGTAAAAATGCATTACCATGCTGAACCAAACCAATGTTAAATGTTGGGTGCCACTAAAACCCAACATTAAGCATAGCATTAAGCATTCGCTAGCATCAAGTCATAGAATTCTCTTGAAAACCATTAAAAACTTCTTTATTATTTCATTTTTTAGGTTAATCTATGTTAATGCGTTCAGTGTAGTGCGCAGGATTTCCAGTGGTTGCTTGGAAAGGAAACAAATCATTACTAAACATTTTTAACATAGTGAATGAGTTAAGCTGGATAAATAGTTAGTTATGATAAATAGTTAACAATTTCAAAATGTTCAAACTATTGATTAATCAGAAAAATAAATGTTACTAGACAATTGGAGGCAGTTATCCGCATTGCTGAATCCTTAGCCAAGATGCAGTTGCAAGCTTTCGCTACGGAAACTCATATTGACGAAGCCCTCAGACTGTTCCAAGTGTCTACGTTGGACGCAGCTACGTCCGGCAGCTTGGCAGGTGAGGCTCAACTTCTATCACTCGATCAGCATGGCCAGCATTCTGTGGTTTTCAAATTCTGTAATAAAACAATACTCAAGACGCTCACTGTTCTTGCAAAGTGTGTTTTGGCTGATGTTTTTATTGACTTTGTGCAACTTTACAACATATTTATAACTGGGCAAAATCGCTGTGTTGGATGCTTATACATTGTTTATAATAGTTGGTGATAGCAAGTTAATGAAATCGGTGCCATAAAATTGAAGGCTATCACTCCATTCATAGATTTAATTTGCTATCAGTAGTGTAGAAAAAATGTAGTTTCTTCACTTTTAAGTATCCAGAATATAGTTATATCATCAGAAAAGAATATTAAGACTCAAGCCCAGTACTATATATATAGATTACTTTCACCATGTCTCTTCCAAAAAAGGAAACTGTCCTAAGGGCGAGTTCTCTAGCAATCTTTCCTCATTTCTCATTCCAACATAGGCTGAGTGCTATTACAAAATCAAACGTGTTCATTATGCTGGTAAAAAGTTAAAGGTTCCTTTCATCACACATCTCAGTCTTAAAGAAACAACACAATAATCCATAAGTTTTGCTACGCTTTTAATTTAATTTAAATTTTTTGTTATACTTAAAAATAAATCATTGCCTTGATTTGTTTGTGGCATTTATGTCATTTTCGATAATACTACGTGTTAAACAGTTACTATTAGGGGTGGGCGAGTAATTTTTTTTAAATCAGTCGAGTCGAGTATTGAACCAAACTACTTGAGTCGAGTAATTCTTTAAAAAGTAAAAAAACTAATTTTTTTTGTTGAAAACAATGTTTTTTTACATATTAAACTTTAATTATAAATATAACATTTTATTGAATTATTAATGTTTTTATTTTTATAATTTATTTTATTTTAACCTTTATTTTACCTTGAATGATTAATGATTAGAATGAAAATATATATATATATATATATATATATATATATATTAGAGAATCAAATTCACAGTAAAGGTAGCCCATTATGAATTAGCACTGTGATCATGACTTGAATGTAGATGAAAGTCGAAACATGTTAGTGCGAGTATAATTAAAAAATGTATTTAACAGGGTACTCATGGTTATTTTAATGTTTATATATATATATTTAGAGATGTGTGAGTCCAGGTTTTTTAAGTCGAGTCGAGTTCGGGTCGAGTAAATGGCAAAAGATTTGAATCTCGCGTTCGAGTCGGGTATACAAATAAAAAAAACACATTGGTAGAGTTGAATTGGATCAATACAGTGTATAGGGTTTCATTTATAAATGTTGTTATTAAAATATACTTTTCTAGTCACTATGAGCTGAAAATAACAATAGTAAGTAAAATAAATGGATTCTTGCTTCATTGGAAAAAGGTAACTACATACCAAAGTTATTGCTTAACATTTTGCCATGAAGATAAAATACTTTTAATCTTTTGGTATCAAGGTTGTTATAGCCTATATGGTATTAATTAACAGTTTCATTAAAAAATAATCTAAATTTTTTATTTTATTTCCTCCTTTTTATTTATCCTATGTTTTGTATATTATGTTTAGGCCTAAGCTACATCTTTCTACGAATGGAGAAAATAAAATTACTTCTAGGCCTTAAAAGTTAAAATAAACTTGCTTAATATTTAAAAGGCCTATTACATAGTAAAACATTAGCCTACTTACCACACAAAATGTATTTACTAACATATCTTAGCATTAATTTTAACACTATTTGACCTAATAAGAACAATCAGTTAATAGCAACATGAAGATATGTTTGAAAGTGCCTGGCAGATCAATTGATGAAATTGAAGCCATGTCTTTAGAGTTTTAAAATATTACAAATTATTTAAAAAATCATTAATGAAACTTAAACAACGCCAAAACAAATCACTTGTCTTTAAAAACAGCTCCATGCCAAAGGACAGTTGAGCCTAAAATTAATGGATTGACTCAATTTCAATTATTATGGAACAAAAAACAAGCACTTATGCTAACATATTTCATTACAGATATGTTTTTGATATTTTACTTAAAAATAACAAGGTTAGGTTAACCTAAAAGAGGACTATACGGATAGTGTTCATACAACTCAATCTAAAGATCCTGGTAAATCCTCCATTTTGGTGTAAAGAGTAACACAAATTTATAAGCCACAACTTACACTTACTTTAGTGTTTTATTAATTAACACCTCAAATGCGTTCACACTCAATTTGAATTTACAGACGACGCGCAGCTGCGGACGACCCTTGGTAGCGTGGGTGAATGGCGGGTGTAAACTCGCTCAAAACTTCGAGTTTCAGTGCCGAACTCGGCTCGAACTCGAAATTTCGAGTACTCGCAATTCTCTAATATATATATATACTGTTTTCAACAACCATAACAAACAAAAGACAAGTATTAAAAAATATATCCATACAAATATTTTGGGTTAGTTTATCAAAACCAGAACATTTTAACAAGAAAATGATTTTTTTTACCCCAACCCAAACACTCCCTGTGCCCCTCTCCTACTTATCTTAACTCACAGGTATCCATAAATAATCCACCTAAAAAATTTCTCCTACGAGCTAAATATAGATTTTAAGCTTATTTTTCTTTATTTCAGTCACTTATTTTGTTAAACATTGGTTAGCGGCGGAAACGTGGGTAAACGGCGGGGGTAACAACAAAATGTTCAACTATTTGGGGTAATTGGCCGGAGTAATCAACTACTCGATTCGAATTTTCGAGTAGTCACTAATACTCGCTCGGCCTTCGAGTATTAGAATTCGACCGGTACTCGAAAACTCGAGTACTCGCCCACCCCTCGTTTACTATAGGCTACATTTTATGAAACAAATTGTTATATTCTAGATTTGTCTAAGGAATATAGGAAAATGAGGTTCCGTGATTCCTTAAAACAGTAAACCACTCAACTTTTCACGCTACATATAACAGATTCAGATGTCATAAATTACTCGGATGTAATGTAATTCTCTTAATTCTGTGATTAAGCCTAATGATGACTGTTGGTTGTGACAGGTCGAAAAATGATGCTTTCACCAACCTTAGTGTATGGTTAGTAGTGATGGTCAAAACCAGAAATTTTGAATCTCGAAACCGAAACCGAAACTTACAAAATCGAATCTCGAATCTCGAATCTCGAAACTCAAATCGCGAAACCCTATTTACTTGCCTGGGTATGGTTATGAAAAATAAATCCAGTTACTCCAAATAAACCAGTTAACTTACTGCCATTCTCGAAGTATCCTAGAAAAATATTAGTTTCAGAACTAATAGTGAACCAATTATTTGCAGCTTAATTATAAACTTTGGTTAGAGTTGTTCTTTCACAAATAAAAAATCAATAATCCACAAAAGGTGAAGGTAGACGACCGATGACAATAGGCATTTGACCTTCACATTATTAATCAACACTCGGGCGTGATTTCTGTTAAAAAAACAACAATGACACAAAAAATCTCGGCAGTTTTGAGTTTTGATTCTCGAAACTCGCCGATCGAATCTCGAAACCGAAACTTTTCCAAAGTTTTGGTTGTTTTGAGATTCGAGTTTTGGTTTTGACACATCACTAATGGTTAGCATCTTGTATGTAAATTGAAGTGTGAATATATTTTGTATTGTGAGATTTAGCTATTACCCTGTTTCATTCTACCATGTTAGGGGCCTATGAAGAAATTAAGAAATTATTCATACATTTTTCACATATAGTGTATCAAACTCTCATAACTGTACATTCATGCAGGAGCTGAGGGTTTTACTACCAATGAGGACCAGGAAATGCTGACAAGAATAGAAAAACAGCTCAAGAAAAGATTCGCCATAGGTTCTCAAGTATCTGAACACAACATTGTGCAGGACTTTCTGAAGCAGGTAATCTTACATTGAGGATTCAAGCTACACCATTGCAAGTTTTATAGAAAACTATTTTTCTTTAACATTTTTGGATTTAAATTATTTAATTTACCCCTCAGCCCTCCTCCATAATTTGCGTATAGGGTGCCCACAAACCAGCAATTTTTTTGCTGGGAAAATGGGGATATTTTGTATAAAATTTTTCTTGGGTTGGGTAAAGTGTGGAAAAATAGCAAAATTGCCATAGTGTATTACAAGCATGGAGGGGAGAAGTCATTACTGTGCATGCGCATACCAGATGCCAACTAACGGGAAAGATCTGTGCTGGTAGGACACTCTGCTCCGTAGGACACTTGGGAGAGGAGAGAAGAGTTTGGTTTACACGTTTACAACCTTGGATCTTCATATAATTCTAAGTAGGGATGAGTCGATTCGTCGATTCCAATTTTTTTTTGATTCCGATTCTTACAAATTGATTCTCGATTCCGATTCCATCGATTCCTAATAATAGGTGAAATAGCAAAGTAATGTTTTAAAAATTATTAAAGACAATAGGTTATCAGTAGGGATGAGTCAATTCCAATTTTTTTTTCGATTATGGTTCCGATCCTTACAAATCGATTCTCGATTCCGATTCCATCGATTCCTAATAATAGGTGAAATAGCAAAGTCATGGTTTAAAAATGATTAAAGACAATAAGTTAGTCAGTAATTGATTTGTATGTAATAAATTGAGACAATCAGTTGGTAGGTGATTATTTTTCATTAATAAAATAAACTTACAAAAATAAATAATAAAAAAAAAACTAAGTTGAATTGCATGTTTATTTGTCATATAATTGCTATGCTTTGTTACATAAATCTCCCATGATATTTTTTGAAATTGCTTTTCTTACTGTAGTAGTATAATAAAACAAAACTGTTTAGTTTAAATTCATAATTCATGGGGAAAACCGGGGTTGTAATATAATGACTCAAAGAAATAATGTTGGTCAGCCAACTGATTTATTGCTTTCAACCGGACTCCACCCCTCCCGTCCCGTCCCGTCTTGTCTTTCTTCCTTATCTCCAAGGTCAGATTTTTTGCTGCTGATCCAAACACTCCCCGTATATCTCTCTTACTTATCTTACTTCACAGGTATCCATAAATAACTCACCTGTCATTGTCTCCTTTCATTTGAGACAAAAATAGATTTTAGGCTTATTTTTCTTGATTTCAGTCATATATTTTGTTAAACATTAGTTAGCGGCGTAGATCTGGGTAAACAGTGGGAGTAGCTTTGCAATTCATTCATTCATAGTTGCTGGATTAGGAAACCCCAGCATAGCTGCTAGACATGTCTTTCACAAGTGGGAAAATTGCGCAGGTTACCGGAAGGATAGGAAATAGCAAGAAAGGAAATGGTGGGGTGGGACGACAGCCAAATTATTATATGGTGGGAGGGCCAACTCCTATGCCCCTGTGACAGCTGGGATGGGGCTCAAACAGGGGACCTGCATTCTGCCCTCCAACTGGCCAACTCAACTGACAGGGTATCAATGTATAACAGTTGGGGACCAGACCCAGAGATTCTGTCCCCAGCTGCTGCAAATGGAGGGACCAAAGGTGAAAGGGAAGTTTGTGATAATGGACAGCCAAAAGACTTACCATACGTAATGACAACTTCATTTGCTGTACGTAATGTCAGCCTCAAAACTAGCTTTGCAATTTCAACTACTCGACTCGAATTGTCGATAGTTAGCGGCATAAATCTGGGTAAATGGCGCGGGTGTATCGACAGCCTGGAAGCGGTAGAATCGGAATCGACTTTGGGCCATCGATTCTCGATTCCGATTGTAAGCCTGAGAATCGGCGGAATCGAGAATCAACATTGGAATCGACTCATCCCTAATAGTCAGTAATTATTTTTATTTAATCAAATGAGACAATCAGTTGGTTGGTGATTATTTTTCAGTAATAAAATAAACTGACAAAAGTAAATAATAAAAAAAAAAACTAAGTTGAATTGCATGTTTATTTTCTATATAATTGTTATACTTTAAGTTAAATAAATCTCCCATGATATTTTTTGAAATTAGTTTTCTTGTGTTATAAAACAATCTCTTTGGATGTTAACTATTATTGACTGATAAAAATACATTTGTAATAATGTTAAATTTAGGGTTTTTATTTTTGTATGAATTTAAAAAGCAATATTTGTTTAAATAATTCATTTTTAATGGTTGTAGATCAAAGTTTGTAAATATACTGTAATGTTATTTAGCACTTTTTGTAGTTAACTATCAAACTTATTTGTAATGCAATTATTGTATAATTTAATGTTAATTTCACTAGTATACTGTAGAAATATAGAAAAAAAAAATCTGTTTAATATTTAATATAAATTCATAATTCATGGGAAAGAAAAACGTTGTTGTGAGATAATACTCAAAGGTATATTGGTCAGCTGGCTGATTTATTGCTTTCAACCGGACCCCACTCCTCCCCTCCCGTCCCGTCTTCCTTATCTCCAAGGTCGGATTTTTGCCCCCGACCCAAACACTCCCCGTGCCCTTCTCTTACTTATCTTACTTCACAAGAATCCATAAATAAAAAGATTATAGTTAGCGGCGTAAATCCAGGTAAACGGCGGGAGTATCTATACCATTTTTAACTACTCAACTCGAATTTTCGATGGTTAGGGGCTTAAATCTGGCGGGAGTATCGATCGCTAGGAATCAATAGAATCGGAATCGACTTTGGGCCATCGATTCTCGATTCCGATTCTAAGCCTGAGAATCTGTGGAGTAGAGAATCGACAATTGGAATCGACTCATCCCTAATTCTAAGGAATGGTAATTACAGTGCTGTGGACCGATAGAGAAAACTATTAGTAGGGGGTAAAGAAAACTCTGAAAATGTTGTTACATATTATGTGAGATAATACTCCTTCATTGATAATCCGAGATTCCCTTGATCGATCCTAACCACAGTCTGAAAAGTGGGTGTTCAATACTGGACTTAGTTGCCATTTGTCATTGAGTTATTGAACAATTATCCTTTTAAAAGCAGGTCGAATTTAGATAGTCACAAGATCAGGGTTTGACTATCAAAAAGTTAAATATATGTCATTGGCGTGGACAGACACAAAACAAAATCAAACATCCCAATTAAAATTTCTCATACTTAATATTTTAATACTATATCTCAAAGGTTAAATTATAATTATCCTCGAAAACTATTGGTCAAGCTAAACATTTAAACTGCATGAAAAAATAAACTTTTGATTGTGAAACATAATTTATTTAGCAATTAAATAAATGTTGACACGATTGTAGGTGTGAAAAGTTACAATTATTTTCAGAAATACCCTGAACGTGCAATTTACAAAGTGATTCATACGATGATCCGGAGGGGTGAGTTGCAACATAGGATGCAGCGCAAGATGTTGTACCGTCTCCAGTGATCACTGCTGCAGCTCGCTGCGGAACGGATACTCCGGGTGTGTCTCCACTCTGGGCACACATGGCTATGTTAATACACTCGTATGTTTGTACATTCATCAATAAATATTCTGTTTTATCTCTAGTCCGTGAACATATATTACCTGCATGAAATCTTTAAATTAAAATATTCAAGCACCCCAGTTGCCTTACTTTTGTTAGTGCTAGTGCCACAATTAGTGGTTTTATTGCTTAACTGCTTAACTAATAAACCGTAGTTTATAGAAATTCTATGTTTGGTTTAAGAAAGTACTTTTTCTAAAGATTTAAAATGATTGTACTATGTGATCTAATGAGATCCTAGGGTATGACATAACTTAAGCCTAACTGCTGCAGTCAAGCCTAACAATCTAGCTAAGGAACATTAAGAGTAGACTCAGTGTCAGAACAAACGCGATAGTTAAAGTTATTTATTTTAAGTGGGAGAAAATTTGTATCAGTTTGCTGATTCATACCGGTTAACAGATTTGTTTGTCTGAGTTTGTTTGGAGTGTGGTTTGCAGCACAACTTACTTTATAACCTCTTTAGTGTGCAAATTAGCCTCAAGACTTTAACCCTACATAAATCCTTCAAATGCAGTTTTCTTCCTTTTAACTCTAGCAGTGGCCTAATGTTGAAGTGGGAAATGGCCAAGCAAATTTGGCGATTTTGCAGACCTTTTTTTGAAAATTCGTATAAATTCAACCGTAGGAGTAAACCTAGCCAACCTCATATTCATTTTGATCGGAAAGAACAGGAGAATCTAGAAATACTAAAAAAATAAATAAAAAAGATCTAGGAAAATATTTTTTCGGTAAAGTGAAAAAAATAATAAAATTGATTTTTTTAGAAATTTCAAAAACAGCCTCTGTAACATTTTTTTCTACCAATTTTTTATGGAAAATTCATTATATACATTTTGTAAACAATATAATTCCCTACACAGAAATATATAACAAGTTGTGGAAAGAATTTTTTTGTAAGTTTTAGGGGCGTAATATAATAATAAACGGAAACCCGAAATATATGTAAACTGCACGGTGTTAGTTTGTGTTGTAAATAAGGCATCTAATGTATGTATATACTAATAATGATATATACATATTTGTAAAGCTAATGAAGTAAGGAATCCAAAAAAGTCATCAAGTTGTTGGTAAAAAATTGTTATAACTTATAAATAAATGTAAATAAAAGTATGTTTTGCTATTTTTGTGTATTTGGAAAAAAAAGATTTCACAGTATTTAGTATATAACTTTTTTGTCAAATGTTTTACCCCCAAATCAATATAAACATGTTGTAGCACATTCAATTTCTTCTATAGAAATATATAACATGTTATACATAGGAATATACGTATAAATATATAACTCACCACTAGGCCTACCAGATAAATAATCCAATTAGCCTACGACACCTATGACGCATCATCAGGAAAGTCGTTCACCTCAGTATCACTGCCTATATTACCCTCTAAATCGTCATCAATGTCACTAATACTTTCTTCAAGAGCACCCCGAATGTCACTACAATCCATTTTTGCGTAAATTCGGCTAAATAAATAAATAAAATGCTCTTATACAACTGACAGCGGTCAAACAATAACATAGCGCGCCATTTTGGACTGGGACTTGGACATTGCATATTTCAGATGTCATGTCATACTGTCAACAAAAACACAACACACAGATATAAGAAGAAAGCCTGAAATCTGCTGTTTACAGTGATACCAAATACAATACAGTTGGAGCGAGCCAAACAAACTGACTGAGACTTCGTAAACAGCAAACAGCTGCGCAGTTGCTGATTAGGAAAAAATGTGAGTAATGAAACAATTCCTTGGTGATGAAGCCAGAATAAAATAGTGCTGCCAACGGCAAAAGTAAGTTACTCTACATTTCTTCCTCTTCAAAATAATATATTATTATTATAACATACACTGCATATAAACGCGATTTTCTGATCCAACCAATTTGGTCGGATAGGCCATTATAATAAAAAAAGCAGGTGAAAACACCTGTTTTCAGAAAATCATATAACCTGTCCAATCAATCTTTCATTCTAAAAATCAATACCAACATAAAGCGCTACTCTTTAGCTGTGCATTGGTACCAACCGCATCTTCCTGCGAGAAAAATTACTTGATCTGGGTAATTTAAAAAATATCGTGTTTTGCCACTGTCAGAGCATCGGCTGCAGCAATTGCGTTGCGCCAAAACTTCATTCGATTTCTAATCGTCGTAACATTGTTATACAGCTGCTACACGGTTCATTTATGTAATAAAATGAAAGTTCAGAATGTGATCTTTCGAATGATATATATACATATATTGATCACTTTTGAATTTATTATTATTGGTTTTTTAACGTTACAAAATTTTCAGTAAAAATCCGACCAATTTTGTCGGTGGCCACAACAGGCAACATAAAAATCCGACCAAATTGGTCGGAGGGCCACTGCTAGGGTTAAATACTGGGCTGATGAAATTTGATTTTCTTTAAGGAATCGTGTCCACTTTTAAACTGCTTAGTCTGTAGGATTGACTGACAGATATAAATTTTTGATTGAAATAAATAACAAAAATGTCATGCCGTTGACATTCCCAGAGGCCTAAATATAAACGAGTTCGCACGCAGCACGCTGACGTGAGGGAAGTGAATTTCCACATAACAACTTTTAAAACTCAAAATCAGTGTAAAAACATACATTTGTCCAATTTTTATTGAAATCTGAAAACATTGATTTTTTGGCTGTTCTGATACTCCTGGTTTCATTTACTTGCAAAGCTGGGAATACAATTTTGCGCATTATAAGGTTAGGAGAAGGTCCAGACAGGCTTGAAAGTAGGCGTGAGGTTGCTGGGGATAATAAAAGTACTTTAACAAAGGAATAACAGGCTTTTCTAGTGTAAAACCCCCATAAGACAACGTACTGTGTTTAGCCGATACACATTTTCTTTAATACCTCGGTAAATATTTATGCTAGAATGACAAGAGAGGGCTTAAAACTTTCGCCTCTCTAATTCCTATCTTTTTACATGCATTAATTTTACATCTGAGGCTTTTCTGACCCTTTTTGGGCCCAAAACTCAAAATTTGAAAGATTAATCCCCAAAAAATGGGTTTAGAGTTTTCCGATTGTTTTGCCCAACGAACTTGTCCAACAGATTATAAAAAGGAACGTCCCTACCAAATTTGAAGTAAATCGGACAAAAAATGCGACCGCTAGAGTGCATACACACATATATATATATATATACATATGTTTATATGTAATATGTACATAATTATATATATGTATGTTATACATATATATATATAATATATATATGTATATGTATGTTATTATATATATGTAATATATATATAATTTCGAACGACCCCCCAAAACGTGTTCAGGGGGTCACGTTAGGAACTTCTATGGTGGTCCCGGGCTTAACCCTAGGAGTGGCGCCATGTTAACGCGTAGTGTGGCGAGCTAAATTTGGCGATTTTGCAGACCTTTTTTTAAAAATCCATATAAATTCAACCGTTAGAGTAAACAAGTTAACTTTATATTCATTTTGTTCAGAAAGAACAGGAGATTCTAGAGATATTAGAATAATAAAGATCTAGACATTTTTCTTCCGGTAAAGTGAAAAGAATAAGAAAATTTTGATATTTTTTTTTGAAATTTCAAAAGCAGCCAGGGTAAAATTTTTTCCACAGATTTTTTATGGAAAATTCATTATATACATTTTGTAGACAATCTAATTCCCTACATAGAAATATATAACATGTTGGGGAAAGAATTTTTTTTATAAGTTTTTTGGGGCATAATGTAATAATAAACGGAAACCCGAAAAATGCGTAAACTGTAGAGTGTTAGTTTGTGATGTAAATAAGTAATGTAATATATATGTATACTAATAATGATATATATATATATATATTTGTATAGCTAATGAAGTAAGGAATCCAACAAAGTCATAGGTTTATGGTAAAAAAATTTTGTCACTTATAAATACATGTAAATAAAATAACGTTTTGGAATTTTTGCATATTTGGAAAAAAAAATTTCACAGTTTTTAGTATATAACTTTTTGACCAAATATTTTACCCCCAAACCAATATAACCATGCTGTAGTACATTCAATTACCTACATAAAAATGTATAACACTTAGGGTAAATTATTGTTTTTATATGTGTTATGTAGCACTAAACAGTCGCGGATTTGGCAAATTTCACTAGGCCTATGTAGGAGTAAACACAACACTTTATAAACACTATTTGTCAAACTTCAGTAATATTTATGCATAATATAATGCATAAAGATTTCTGTTATATACACACAAACACTTCACTAACACTAAAACTCCGAAATACTAAATTATTTAGTAATAACTCACGGATTGAAATATCACAACGCACATAAAACGAAACTCAAAATGGCTGATACAAGCTGTTGACAGAACAAATATAACACAATGGAACGTTTACTCTATCGAGTGCGGCTACATTCAGTGCTGCCATCGCGCAACACCAAATTATTCGCCATTCTTTCTTCTTTCAAATAAGATATTATATGTCATGCAAATATAACATTACACTGGATATATATTCGATTTTGCAATCCGCCGGTTTCCGGCGGATCGCCATTTTACAGAAGAACAAAAATCATCTGTGTTTATAAAATCATATGATCTGTCAAATCAATATATCGATCTAAAACTCCATACCAAAATGAAATATAACTCCTTGGCTGTGCATTGGTACTTTCCGCAACATCGTGTGACGAAAATTACCCGAGGTGGGTAATTTCAAAAAAGTCATGTTTTGACATTTCCCAAGTGTCGGCTGCAAGTATCGTGTCGCGCCTAAAATTCATTTGATTTCTAATCGCGGTGACATTGTTATATACCTGCTACAGGGTTTGTTTATGTAATAAAATGAAAGTTCAGAATATTATCTTTCGAATTATATATATATTATTCACTTTTGAGTTGATTAATAGAGGTTTATTTACGTTGCAAAATTTTCGGTCAAAATCCGCCGGAAACCGGCGATCGCCACAATAGGCGACACAAAAATCCGCCGGAAACCGGCGGATCGCCACTCCTAGGGTTAAGTTTCACCGTGCGGGTCATGCTAATAGTTCACTTTCCATAGGAAATTCACTAATTATAAGACAGGTAACACAGCCGTTTTAAGCAACTAGTCTACATTTCCATGCAAATTCAAACATCAGTTAACACATTGGGTGCGGAGCACATTAATTAACGTATTCTAATTAACATTAAAACTTATGTCATTTTCATGTTTAAACATGTTTGTAAGCATTGAACATGTTAATAAATCCAGTAATAGAGGTTAGTATAAAACTCTGAATGGACTAATATGCTTACTTAGAATACTTATTTATTTCTACTCACCCTTTGAAAAATAAAAAGTTTACAATTCGTCCTTTGGGCCCTCGATCTAAACCTTTTAGTTTGCTAATATCTTCTTCTGACAGTTCAAAGTTAAAAATCTACAAAATAGGAGTTTCAAAGAAAGTTAGCATCATAGAAAACTCAGCCCTCTACTAGGTATATAAATAAATGTATAAATAAGATTTAACAAACTTTTTTCCAGACAGAGAGAGTGTGAAATTTAGTCTCCTAATCTGGTTCTGTTTGTTTTTCATTAAATTAAATGATCCTACGATTTATTTTTGAAATGCATTGCTTGTCAATAAACAGGAATATTTCATTGTACTGTTTTGTTTAGTAGTCTCTCTATCTACGCCATTGGCATTTTTAACGTTTTGATAGAGAACGGTTTAAACCCTGGTCTTGTTACCAAGACCCTCCCTCTTCTTTGAAGGCATTGTTGATTAGTCAATACAAGCTTGCTCAACAAATATATTCCTTTTATCTTTTTAGCAATTTTCCCCTATAGGGAAGAAGCTATTACGTAGTCGGCATGGTAAGACCTAGGCCCGGGACCATGATAACTTTTCGTTTTGAGGTCCCCAGACCCCAAAAACACCATTCGTTCGAAACTGTATATATGTGTGTGTGTGTGTCCGTGGGTGCGATAACTCTCGTAAAAATGGTCCGATTTGGATATTTGGATGAAATTTGGTACAAACGTGTAAAACATCATTTATGACTAAGTTCGAAAACCAGACAGATCGCCCCATCCAAAGTGGTATTTTGGGGGGGTTTTGTACCCCAAAAATGGGTTTTTTGAAGTTTTTACATGTAAGATTTTAAAAAGTATAATTTTAGTTTTCACCATTAGATTCAGCTTAAAAAAACACACAATTTGGTGTTTTGATCATTTCTCTATGTCAAATGGTTACAGGGATATTGAAAGTGCTAAACGCATTACGTTGTCCAATGTTATTCTTATGGAGAATAAGAACAATTTTATATCTCGCTTATTTATGAACGAATACTAATGAAACTTGGTATACGGCTTCATTTGGTTGTGGTCTATTGTTATTTGCACAAAACAGCAATTTTTACCGATTATTCCCGTAGCACCAAACCTGCATACTCAGCCCCCATGTTATTCTTATAGAGAATAAATAAAATGTAATGTCTCCCTTAGTTATGAACATAATTTAATATAACTTGGTATATGGCTTCACCTTGTTATTTTAATATTTATAAAACAACCATTTTTTATCCTTGTTGCAGTAAACCTGCGTACTCATCCCCCATGTTATTCTTATGGAGAAAAATCAAAATGGTATATATCGCTTATTTATGATTGCATATTGATGAAACTTGGGATGTGGTTTCACCTAGGTGATTTATATTGATATTTGCATGAAAACCCATATTTTGTTTTCGTTGTTGCAGCAAACCTACATACTCATCCCCAATGTTATGCTTATAGAGAATAATTAAAATTGCATATATCGCTTATTTGTGATTATATGTTTATGAAACTTACCATCCAGCTTTATGTGGTATTAAGATATTATTATGCATTGGAAATTCGCTGAGTACGCAGGTTTGCTGTGACGGGGGTATTTGAGTTTTTTTACATATAATGTTTTTGTAAATCAAATTTTAGTTTTCACCATTAAATTCAGCTTAAAAAAACAATTTGGTGTTTTGATCATTGCTCTATGTCAATTGGTTACAGAGATATTGAAAGTGCTAAACACAGTACGTTGTTAATGTTGTCCTTATGGAGAATAAGAAAATTATATATTTTTCTTATTTATCAACTTATCCTGACAAAACTTGGTATATTGCTTCATACCATTGTGGCCTATAGTTGAGTTAGGCCTATACAAAAATTTGTATAAAAACCCATTTTTTGTGAACCTTGTTTTAGAAAACCTGCATCCTCAGACACCATGTTATACTTAAAGAGAATAATTCAAATGTCATAAATCATTTATTTACGAATGTATATTGATTAAACTTGGTATGTGGCTTTAAGTGGTACTGTATTAAGATACATATGCATGCATTTTAAATTCGCTGAGTACGCAGGTTTGCTGCTACGGGGGTATTTTTTTTATTTAAGGTATTTAAATTATGAATGCTACTACTATTTCTTTGAAGGGTTGGTTGTCCATTCAAATGACAAATTTATATTTTTCAGCAACTAACCATTTTTTTGCATTTATCGCAAAATTATCTAGAAGGTATTTAAACATAATATATTCTAAATAATTGTTTGCAGTTCAAGTGAAAAGTATGGTAAATGTTAAGTAGTTTCTCAGTTGTTAAATAAACTTAACAGTTTAACTTATGCTCTATTCATAACAAATATGAATATGTTATCATTATTGCTAAAATGTTGCAGTATTTCCAAGGCTATTATGCAACAAAACCAGATATTTAAATTTGAGTTCACATAAAATCCCAGTCGCATGCATTCATACTGTATTCCTTTGTAAACACATTTTCACATTCTTCCTTATTTATACTAGATACATTCTTCGACTAATGCCTGCAAATATTATACAACTAACCTGTTTTGCTTTCGCGTGTTGTTGAATTGGTTGACTGTCACTAGTAAGGTACTGTTTTAGCATTGTGCTGGTTTATTTGGATTTTTAGCCAACCGGATCAAGACTCAGACACATTAGTCCAGATAAACTGGAATTGAAAGAAAATGTAACCTTGGTAATGTGAACAGGGCCCAGAACCACATTCACAGGGATCAAAAATAGTTTGTTATATCATTTACTTGCATTACAGACATGATAATAAATAGTTCAAACAATTCATACTCACTTGAAGTAAAGATGTGAAATGTCAAGAAAACAAAAACAAAGAGGGCAAATGTTTATAATATATACTGATAAATACTTTTACCTGAGAATTTTCTCTGATTCTTTGCGGATTTACACTCTTGGGAATCACAGCAATTTCCTGCTGCACAAGAAATCTTAGGAGTACTTGAGCTGGTGTACGTTTTGCTTTCTCAGCGATTTCAACGACAATCGGTTCATTTAATATGTCAGGGAAATCAAAATCACTCCTCCTGAAACAGATGGTTTTAAGATGTATTATTCCAGGGTTGTTGTAAGAGGATTAGGAAGCCTGGATTATCCAACACCCACAAGGAATCCACAGGGCACTTTCCTGTTTTTAGTCATTTGGTGCTGGCTACTAGAAAGGAATAGAAGTCTTCCCTATGCTGTACCCCCTCCCCCCCCCTTATTCCAGGGCTAGTTATCAAGACACGGAACAAACATCATGAAGACCGAGGTAAGGATTGTAGCATGGCTGAAAGGCCTGTTGGAGGGGAGGTAGCGTGATATTAGCAACCAGTAGCTTTTATTGAATACCATATGGCGTATTAGATGATGTCCATCTGCTTGGGTCACAGCAGATTTGAGTTTTCATACTCAAGAGAAACTGACATTTTACAAATCAAATTTCATGTAACATATTACACTAGCTAAACATGAATGGAAAATGAAAAGTTCCTGTTTTTCTCTGAAGTAGTGTCAATCATCAATCAAGTGTGTTCATTGTTTATGATATTTGTTCACACAAATCAAAATTAAATCATACCATTATTAGTTATCAAAATCAAATTGAGTTTAATTGATAAAAGGTGTGATTCATAGGTTAGAGCTGCCAAAAGCACTCCTGGCTGAATAATAAGACACAACATTCCTGTTAACATAAAAAGTCCTTCTAACTACTAAGTTGTCCGATGTAGTTTAATAAGTTTGTCTATAGAGAAAGAAACCAACTTCAGTTACAAAATTAGCTGAAGCAAAACTGAATGTAAGAAATGAGCTATAAACTATAAACAATCATTTTAAATGCTTGCCAAGGCCAATTTCGGTGATGATATTGTTATTTTTCTTTATATTTTCTCCCCAAACTGAGTTGGGTGGTTGGCATTCATTTAATGGATTTTTTACCTTAGCCGGTTTTAGTTGCCAGAATAATCAGTTGGAATTGTGTAGGTTAAAAGCTACTTCCCACGCAAAAGAACAGTTTTTACCGTCAAACTACCCACTCGTGCGCAAGCCTCACCCGTATTTGTTCTTGAAGTGGTCCTTGGAGCCCGGAGAGCCTAGTGGGGAGTACGCGGTGAGCGTGACCCCGCGTTGCCGACACAACTGCTGTAGCTCGGGCTGCTGTAGTGCCACATGTAGCTCCACCTGCAGGTTGGAGGGGGGGATCTCGGCCACACTCAGCAGACGCTCCAGCTGGCTGCCGTTGAAGTTGGACACGCCTATGGACCGCACCAGCCCGCTCCTCACCAAACTCTCCATCTCCTGTCAGCGGTTGCGGGGATTATTGGGAATATCCATTTTTACGTTGATTACGTTAGACCTTCATTATGAAGATCAAAACATCAAGTTAGGAGTATTAATGTTAAAAATTATAAAAATGTCTCAGGCTTAGAATAACAAGAGTAGTTTAAAATTCATTGTTGGTGATAGTGAGTTTATGTTGTTTAAGAAGTGATTGCAGACATTTTTCATCACTGATTAGTAAAAACAAGTTCCACAACCTTTTGGAATCTGAAATCCGATCTTGTCTTCAGGTGATAAAAAACCAAAAACATAATGTGTTTTGTTTGACATTCATTTTTACTGCTTCTTTACAGCAGTTCTATGTTTTAGCTTTGTTGCGTTTTTCAGCTTAGCCTGATTTGTGCCACTAATATTTTGTGTAATTTGGTTGCTTTTTTCTCACCTGAAGACGCTAAAACTTATCATCCACAAAATATAGCCAACTATTGTAAATTCACTTTTGATAATTCACCTGTTTTTAACCCAATCTTGAATTATTCACATATTTGCTTGCTTTAAAGAAACCCTATGACTATAAATAATCAATTTTACGTGTTAGTATCTTTAATGAGTTTTACGTATTGAAAAAATAAGTTTACTCACTTTCCATACAGCCTTGTGATCTGTTTCTTCCAACTCAAAAATTCCATCAGGGTTTTTGGCCGGTGCTTCTCCCTCTTCATCAGGCTTGAATGTGAATGGCATGTGCACCAAATACAGATCCAAGTATTCCAACTGAAGATTTTTTAAAGAATTTATGCAATATGTCTTTACATCATTTGGCCTGTTCCCTATATGTGGAAGCTGCAAACGTACATTAACACAATACAGTAAGAACTTTTCTGAAAATTCATTATTAGTTTGTCGATTGAAGGTGGTAAGTAAACATAAAGCATGTAGAGTTATATGACATGACATGAAAGGCTGAATTTTGAAAAATGTAAGATGATGTGTAACTATCTGATTTTTTTCATTTGTCTTGGCACCCTGGTGTAGCAGTAATGTTAAAATATAGTCAGTACAATATTGATTATTACCTTGTGAATGTTCTCATCATCCTGGCACGCTCGGTTTTCTCAAATTAGTACAACATAAAGCCCACTCCATATGATTTATATTTATAACCATCTATATAAATAAAATTAGAGTTTGGTCTGTACATTGCTTGGAATTATGAAATTTTTACATATTTGTACGCTTCATACCATAGGAAAGCAGAAACGCGTCTTATCTCAATTTCTGTCTTGTCTGTTGGTGACGCTCAAGGACGGATTTTTGTTCGCCTTTCACGGGAAAATGGGTGCACTTTGTTTGTTATTATTTATGAACCTTTGTTTGTTTGTTCTATACATGCGGGAGAAGGTTATAGGCCAATTTAAACCGGCATACGCCTTTTGTAAAAATAATGGCAGCCGCTCAAAAATGTGATTTTGTGCGATTTTGGACACGTTTTGTTCGCTTTTCACAGGGAAACGGGTGCACTGATTTTGATGAAACTTTTTTCTATGTTTTATGTGCGTTAGAAGGTTTTAGGTTAATTAGATTTTTGGAAATCACCTTAGGACTCTGCCCTACGGGGTTTTAAAGATCCTATGTTATTTTTATGGACAAAGCATTTATTTATATTGAACCGGATGGTGACTTAATAGTTATATCTATAACTTGAAATATTGTAAACAGCTGTTTATCATCATGGAAATAAAAACCCTACTTGAATGGCAACTCTCATAATAGAAATAAAAAAACTACTTGAATGGCAACTCAAACCCTTTTTTTGAAGGGCAAGAGTAGGGGGATTGGGGAACTCTGTGCGCTCCCCCCCCCGATTTTATATTTCCCCCTTTTTGATTTTTTATTTTTATTTGATGTCCCCCCACATTTTATATTTTTGCCCCCACACCGATTTGATATTTTTTTGTCCCCCCCCCATTTTATATTTTGCTCCCCCCCCCCGATTTTATATTTTTGCCCCCCTACCTCCCCAATATTTGTTATATTTTTCTTTCAATTTGAGACACCACGTGTCAGCATTACAGTTCCAGGAATTCTCGCCGACCTGAACGCACGTGTCACTCCCTCCACCACATTCTCCCACCACCACTCCATCAACATTCTGCCATAACAGCTTATATCTAAACATACTTGAAAGGCATAAATATATGTTCATAATGGAAATAAAAAACTACTTGAATGACAACTCAAACTCTTTTTCGATAGGCAAGAGTAGGGGGTATTGGGGAACTATGGGCGCTCCCCCCCCCCCCCCCGATCTTAATGACCCTCCGGCTGATTTTATATTTTTGCCCCCTTCGATTTTATATTTTTATTTTATGTCCCCCCATTTTATATTTTTGCCCCCCCATTTTGTATTCCCCCCCCGATTTTATATTTATGCCCCCCTCCATGATATTTTTATATTTTTTTGTACTTGAGTTCTTTTATTTCTAAAAACGAATCCAAAGTGTTACGTGTAATGATTCGGAATTGCAAACCACACGCCGTTTACTACCCGACAGAGTTCCTCGACTTAGCAACAGTACCTGAACTATCTGCCAGTATATTTCCTTAACTTTGATTTAATTGTATATTAAACGTATAAAATGTAATTTTAATATTGTAAAATCATGTGGATTGTTATTTGCTTTAGTTCATCTACCATTTATATACAACCCGTCCTTCATACGAGTACACAGCTAGTCTTTACTAAATTAGTAATTATTTAATCTATTACCTGGCAGATCTCATTCTTCACATAAAATGAATTAGGCGTTACCTCTATAGTTGTCTTCAGATGTAATATACATGACATTTCCAAAACCCTAACAGAAAATCTTTATCTAATGCATAAATGGTTCAAAGTCAATGGTCTAAGGTTTAATAACCCCAAGAAGACTCTTCATTAGTTTCCATCTGACACTCAAGTTGATATATCCTACTTACCAGCAAAATTAAATTCTGCAATCTTAACCACATTTCTTGGCCTGGAGTTTGATGCTTCCTTGATGTGGTATCAATGTATTAATTCTCTTTACCATGTAAAGATTGTTATGCACCACTATTAGTTTTCAAATTAAAACTTATTTCTATAGAAGTCAGTCAATTTTGGATTTGGTTTACCTTAGTTGTGACAAATAAATCCTCTCTTCTACCAGCTCCAGTCTTAATCCAACTTTGAATGGCAATCCCGATTTCCCTTTCATTTTTGTATGCCGTAGCAGTGTCGATGTGTCTGTAACCAGCTTGAAGTGCGGCCAAGACCGACTTCTCAGCATCTCCTGGAGCTGCCTGCAATGAAAAATAAATTGTAGAGAAGTAAAATTACTTGAGTCTTAGTTGAGACAAGATATCAAAAGAGATATGGGCTTCAAATAAGCAGTGGTAGATGGTCTTCAAAAGTTGGAGATTTTGGAGTTTCCACAAGTTGTGTAGGACGCAAACATAACCTTTGCCAGCTTGCTTTCAATCTGACCAAATTGCTCATTCCAGCCGCATCCTTAAATTTCAGCCCCAGAAAATCATCTCATTTTGAAATTTTGAGCTGCATTTCTCCAATAAAGAGACTAGGAGCTCTAGAGGTGATACCTAACATTTTACAGTAAATTATATACCAAGATTTTAGTTGATAATAAATGCACTGGGTGCAATATTTCTAGTTAAGTAAATTGCAGTGATGCTGTAATTTCAACCATAGTGCAATTTAACTCCAAAAATATGAGTACCTAGTAAATTAATAATTGTGCAAATCGCAAAGGGAAACTCTTAAATTTTCTTTTAAGCACATATTCTAAAATCAGCTTTCTCTTTTGTCTTACTATAATCCAGACAAAAATGTAAATCAAGAGTCTCATAGTTTTAGCCATGGCGGAAGGAAACTAATAGGTGTGCTATTGCGCAGGTTTGTGGCGTCATTCAGTCGATGCAAGTCAGCACATCAGGTGAGCGCCGACTGTCAGTTGATTGTAGAAAAAAAACATTTTACGTGAGCGAAGTGGAGCTTGCTTCCCACGTGACGTAGATGTACGGGATTGACCTATTTTAGGCACATGAGTAGTACACCAATTTTTTTCCTTCCACGATGAGTTTTAGTTATATTTATCTTTTTCTGAACATACTTCACATCACATCTAAACAATCTATTTGACTTTGTAATTGTTGATAGTAAAATACAGGAACTGTATAAATGAATGAGTCTTGCGGCTGTGGATATGGTAGATACATTTTGTTAATCTTTATAAATTTGTTAATTTTGATTGCCATGATGCAATGAAAAAAAGAGTATTTTGACTTTATAATGTTAGTGAGATTTACATACTGTACTCATAAAACAAGACAAAGGTTATGCTGGCTAAAATATGTTTGGAGTTAAAATTATACATTTCATTGAAGTTATTTCGTATGATTTTAAAATTAAATTGAATAAATTTGGTATTTATTACTGAGGAATTTTTTGTAAGTACCATACCTGCAATCATGCTAATCCAAGTTAGAGCATATACTAGGTTAAATTTGTAATGCGATAAATATATTACAATCCATTTAGGCCTATATTTATTAGTTACTTGTAATTAATTTACCTGTTTACACCAAACAAGATAATGTTCACACACACTATAGAGTGGTAGAAGCTCTGGCTATTTTAGCTCCATTCTATTTTAGTTCATTCCTACACCACGACAGAAATAAAACAGAAGTCTCTCAAAAGCACTAAAAATATTATTGAAAGCTAAATAACTACACATTTCCTAAGCATTTTCAAAAATGTTATACAACCTACCTGCCATGTACCGAGTCCTAATAATGGCATATAATGCCCAGATGAAAGCAATCTCAAAGTCATAGAGTTCTCCTTTTAGTTATTTTTAGCAAGCATGTTACAAACTGGAGTTCTCTAAGTAAATAGCTTTATGTTTTCCTCTCTTCAATATAAAAATAATGTTCATGTCATGGAAGATAATTTATTTATTTATATGTGGTGTTGTTTAACAACTCTGAAGTATAAACAAACTCCCTTATTTTACATCTGATGCAGCTGAGAATAGTCAGTCACCTGCATGGATGTTGAATAGCCTTTGTAACTGTCAGTAAATATATATCAAAAAATATTTTTGGCTTAAGATTACAAGACCATAAAAAGCCCGAAAATATTTAAATTTTAGAAATTTGCTTTTTACCATAAATATTTGGTTGTATGATACAACAAAATATTTAATTTGTGTTAAATTTATGATCTCTTTATTGTTTGCATTATTACTTGACATCTCAAATTTGTGAACTTACAGTTCAATAAAAGGATGTGGTGCATATGAATATCAACCTGTAAATACATTACTTTAATATTTGGGCACATAAATATACGTTGTTTTTTTTTTTGCAGCTGAATTTTTAGAATTTTCTATTGTAGTGGTTCCCAACCTTTTAGTGTTTGCGTACCAGCTGAGGCTTTTCCAGGGTCTTGGCATACCACCAGTTTCAAATGCTCCCTTCACAAGTTATGTTATTCTTTCTTTCTCTTTGCACAGATGTTTTGTTTAAAAATATCCTCCAGTGGGGCTTCACTTTTACTTTCTCCCCTTATACATAGTATATGGAGAAAGTATTGTTTTCGTCAAAATTTTTGAATTTGAGTTGTTAGTGTAAATATTTGTTTTGGTGCTCCCTGAACCCAAAAAAATTATTTTTACATGATGTCTGTGTGTCTGTCTGTCTGTCTATCTGTATGGATGTGTGCAGAGCTAGAGCCCGAACCAATGGTCCGATTTTGATGAAATTTGGTATGTAGGTACTAATCCACGATATCTCCAGGCGTTTTTTCATATTTTGGAGTTTTTTATTTTTAAGGGTAATTATCCCCCAAAAACCGCCAAAAAACATGAAAACAAGATTTCTCAAAAACGGCTCTAACGATTTTGATTAAACTTTAGTCGTTTGTAGAACTTTAGTTTTCCAACAAAATGACACCACCCGCATTTCTGTAAAAATTCGGGTTCAGAAATTACAATGCTTAAAATATCAAAAATTCAGTTTTTTGGATTTTTCATAAAAAAACATAAGTATAAAAAATATTACTGTTTACCATTAAGAAGAGCTCAAAAAACTAAATAATTTAGTGTTTTGAATTATTATTCTACAATTACTGGTTGCGGAGAAAATTTAAATTTTCATTTTGCGATAAACGCACGTTGTCCAATGTTATTCTTAGGGGAATAAAAAAATACTATTTCTCTCTTATTTATTGATTAATTTCGTTGAAACTTGATATGCTTGTCAAGTTAGCATTGACCAACAGAGGAAATTCAAAATATGTTGCCCCTTGATAACCCTGACGGGGGGAATAGGGGGCATTTCCCCTCTTAAAACCACGTGTGTAGCGATGGAATCTGTAGTGCCTCCTAAACAGGAATTTGGGTTGATATTTTTGAAAACAACTTGTTTATAAGATTTTCTGTACTTTCGACCGTGCTTTGTATTCTATATTTAGTAAATAAAAAGTAATTTATTCATTACAGTTGGGCTAAAAGGGAGAAAGTATGTGTCAGTTTCCTGATACCGTTTATTTTAACACGAGACGAGAGCTCTATATTTATACTACCTCGTTGGTTATAAATATTAGTGTATAACCTTAAGAATTTACAATTTTGTAAATTGTTGTAAATTGTGTAAATAAATGTTATTTTACTAATACCCCGTCGCAGCAAACCTGCGTACTCAGCGAATTTCCAATGAATATATATGCGACTCACTACTACATAGAGCTATTTACCAAGTTTCACAAAAATACATCCATAAATAAGTGATATATAGCATTTTATTTATTCTCCATAAGAATAACATTAGGGTTGAGGACGCAGGTTTGCTGCAACTAGGAAGATAAGTAATGTGTTCTTTTTGCAATTATCAATATAACTGAACCAGGTGAAGCTACATACCAAGTTCTCTTAATGTAGGTTCATAATTAAGGGAGATATACAACTTTACTTATTCTCCATATGAATAACATGGGGGCCGAGTATATAGCATTTATATATATATATAAATTTGAACGAATAGTGTTTTTGGCATCTGGGGACCTCAAAACGAAAAGTTATCATGGTCTCGGGCTTAAGTCTAACCATGCCACCTACAGTAATAGCTTCTTCCCTATAGGGGAAATTCGCTAAAAATAAGCAAATAAATAGTATTCAAGCCTTACAAAACAAATATTACCTGTAACAATTATAAAAATTTCAATGGAATTGCTAGGAAGCATGAGCAATCAAAATCGCATGAATTTGATTGCTTAGTGTAATCATTGATTATACATCCTACGGAATGTGTAATCCGTAGGATGTATAATCAATGGTGTAATGGAGGCATATCTGTTAATGTTTCCAAGTTTTCAAAATAGAGGGCAAGTAAACAAATTGAAGTTAAAACATTTAATTTTTGATATACAAAATATTACTACTGTATCAGATCTGATGTAATCTTCTCGACAAAGCTACACTAAATTTTATGAAAATATATTTATACAATAAATCTACACAGTTGTATTTACTTTTTATTTAAAATTATTTGTTATTTTAATTTCTGTAAATATGAAATATCACTTCAAAATTTCAGTCAATTAAAAGTTTTTTTTATTGTTTCACATTTCAATGGAATTTATTTCCAATAACATTGTTCAATGCTTTAACACTTTGGATGAACTGATTTCTTTGTTTTAATTCTAACCATATTGACAACAAAAATTCACTAAAACAAAAAATGCTAAGCTCATTCAATGCTTTGCAACCAACATCAAATATATATATATTATAACTAGCTGATAGGCTTCGCCCCGCAAATGATTTATAAAAATATTACAATTGTGTGTGCTGCATTCTGTAGTTAGCCCGTGGAACTACTACGTATCAAGATCAGCTGTTTGGATTTTCATCAGCTCAAACAAAATTGAATGTCAATAAGGAATACACAGGAACTTTGTCGGGGTCTCTGGTGGAGCCCTAAGTTCAGATAAGGATGAAAACCATTTAATTTTCCTATTTTATGCCTAAAGAATCAGTGTACAAAATTTCAGGTCTCTACCTACATGGGATGGTGGAGAATTAGTCTTAAGTGAGTCAGTCAGTCAGACAGCCAGGGCTTTCTTTGCCTTTTATAGATATAAATAAACAGAGGATCAAAATTTGTTTAAGCGCGAAAATAAATTGAATCAATCTCTCATCAGTCTCATATCAAATTAGGCAATTCAAAGTGGACTTAAGTTATCGGCGAAGAAATCCTCAGCTATGCCATTTTCCCGATCAAGAATTATTCCTCCAATTAATTTGTATTGAAACTCAATGGTAAGACTATGAATTTGAAAAATACATAAATACTCTAAAACATGCATACTAAACACATGCATGCACTAAAACATGCTTGGAAGTACATGTATGTACTAAAACATGCTTGGAAGTACTTGTATTTACTAAAACATGCTTGGAAGTACATGCATTTTTATAGTAGACTTTTGTGGAAACATCAGCATTTATAACGCTAGACCAGTGATCATCCTTGGAGGCAGCAATGACAGCCTTGATGGCAGCTTTAATGACATATACCAGAATTTGGAACATAAACTTACCTTTCTGAGTGCTTCTAGACCTGTTTTTATATCCACAATTCCCCTCAGATATGACAAACCACTAAACAGTCCAGTTAATATGGAACTCGTGTTTGCTCTGGATCGGTCGCAGTTAACTGCGGGGGTTTTCTGTGACTTGTCCAGGGCTTTTGACTGCGTAGACCATGAATTGTTATTGATAAAATTGAAAAATATGGGCGTTGAAGGGGCTGCTATAGAATTACTGCAATCATACTTATCCAATCGTAAACAACGAACAATAATAACAAGAAATTCGACCAAATATTATTCTAAATGGGCCACTGTAAGATATGGTGTGCCTCAAGGCTCCATATTGGGCCCATTACTGTTTATAGTATATATCAACAGCTTGCCAATTTTTTTTCTAAAAACATTTGTAGTTTCACTCTATATGCAGATGATACAACTGCTCTTTTGAAAAGAAAAACTTTTAGTGAAATCAAATTTACCCATTACAAAAATTAATGAATGGTTTGAGAACCACGGTTTAAAATTAAATGAGGACAAGACCAATATTTTGCAATTCAAGCTAAGAAATAATCTAATGGATCCTACAATTAGTAATACTAAAGTAGTTAAATTTTTGGGTTTAAATTTTGATTCAAAATTAAGTTGGTCTGACCACATACATTTTTTAAGTAAGAAATTAAGTTCAACAAGGTATGCAATTAGTATATTAACTAAAGTCACATCTATAGAAGTCTGCTTAACTGTCTATTATGCATATGTCCACTCGCTGTTGGCTTATGGACTACCTTATGGGGTAACTCTGTAGAAGCCGGGAGAGTGTTCGTGTGTCAAAAGTTCATTCTTAGGACAATTTTCCATTTAAAACCAAGAACTAGTTGTAAGCCTTATTTTAAAGAACATTGTATTCTAACATTACCTTCTCTTTACATTCTTGAGCTAGCAAAATTTGTTCATACAAAATCATCTGTTTTTGAAAAATACAAAATAAATCACAGCTATCATACTAGAAATAATAATAATATTTTTCGATATCCAAATCATAGTCATCAAAAATTTGAAACTGGACCACTTTATATGGGATTAAAAATTTATAATCATATACCTGAATCATACAAAAGCTTAGCAATAACAAATTTTACATCTAAACTGAAAGAGACATTGAGCCATAAAGCTTATTATAGAGTTGATGAGTTTTTTATAGATAAAATTTAGCGTATGATTTATATATGGTTTATGTATACATTTTATATAAGGTAGGAAAGCTTGAGGTAGGGAACTTGAATGTGTTAGGCTTAGTTAATATTAAACAAACTTGACCATGTACCTGCTTAAAAATTACTTATGTAATGTTTCTCAGGCGTTATGTACAATAAAGATTTGTCTATTGTCTATTGTCTGTTGTCACATATAGAAAGTTGAAGAGACAAAATTTGCTTAGAATAGTTGTTAGACAAGGTCGGGATGCAGATCCTGCTTATCTTTTGAATGTATATAAATCTTTAGTCAGATCAATTATTGATTATGGGACTCTCATTTATGGGAGCAAAAATCAAGTAAACCATGAAAAGCTTGACAAAATCCTGTTTATTTCATTTTGTGTAAGCATCGGGTATATGAATTCCTCCCCATCTTGAGCAATGGAAGTGGAGTGTGGGATTGTGCCTTTGCACATTAGTAGATGACCAATACTGATGACTTCTAGCTGACAAATACTTAAGTCAGTTCTTTAACAAGTCACCCTCTGTTGAAAGTCTTGAAAATTTGTACAGTATTAATCAGTTACGTCTTAACTGGACAAACAATAACACTCCATTGTTACTTTTCAACAACATTGTGTTTGTTATGTTTGGCAAAAGTTGTTTTACTCTTTTCATTTTCAAAATTACTTTTTAATTACTCCATTTGTGGAATTTTGCTTTCTAGGGCCTGGAAGGTATGAGTTGCGCAAATGGAGGTAAAACTTAATATATTGTTAAAGTATTATACCGACTTTGAGAAAAATATCTCTAAAAGTTCAAGATGCAAACTTACTCTTATATGAAAATGAAACAAAATATATTGTTAAAGTATTATACCGACTTTGAGAAAAATATCTCTAAAAGTTCAAGATGCAAACTTACTCTTATATAAAAATGAAACAAAAAAACGATGTAGTAGTCTATAATGTAGTGAAAGACGTTTACTTAAAGGTTTAGAAGTTTTAAAGTTGATAAATCAATATGTTTTTTTTGTCTATTTTAATTACAATCTGTTCAAAATATATACAGAACAATAAGTAAATAGGATAACTGTATTTTTGAAACTCATAATAGCGATGGATTTGAATTTATTTTTTGATTTATTTGGACTTTACCTATCGCTTCTAGTGTTTAAAACTACACTACGTTTCGGGAGGTAAGGAAACTCCTCCCGTTTTCAAGTGAACCCTACTTACATCTAAATATCAAATTCAACCTAACTACACCTAACTAACCTACATTTTTTTGGATTTTTTTAATTATTTTTCTTTTACATTTTAATTTACACTAACACAAAGATAACAAATATATATACAATAAATCAAATACAATACACTAACACAACATTTATATATACGAACAAATGGAAAACTGCCAATACATTACCTGTTCTGCATTGTAGCCTCCAAGCTGACGGCAAACACGGGAAACTTGAATCTCACGTCCATCCACAACCAAACCGCGCACTCGACTAGTGGCTAGCGGTAGTGGAGGGGAATTGCTTAAATTATGTACCGAGTCAAATTATTTTGAATTGGAGGGCCAAATCTTCCGCCAGGATGAGGGAATGGCAATGGGATCGCCTCTGTCACCAATATTTGCCAACATATTTATGGAAGAATTCGAACAGAAAGCTATTGCGTCTGCTTGTTTTCAACCGAAAGTGTGGCTGAGGTACGTTGACGATGTCTTTGCAGTCTGGAATCATGGCGATAAAAAGTTAGACGAGTTTACTGAACATTTAAATAAAGTTTCACCAACAATTAAACTCACAACAGAAAAAGAACAAGACAAAAAACTAGCATTTTTGGATGTAATTGTAGTTAAAGATGGAAACGCCCTTGAAACAGAAATTCTTTAGAAAGAAAACACACACAGGTCGATACCTCAATTACAAATCAAACCACTGTGAATCAGTAAAAGAATCAGTAGCTTATTCTCTTTTCGACAGGGCCAAATCAGTTTGTTGTGAAAAGAAAACTTCAGACGCGGAGCACAATAAAATTTTACAAGAGTTACAAAAGAATGGTTATCCTCAAAAAATAATTAACAGATGCAAAAAGGAAAGGGGAACAAAGCCAAACACTGTTCCAAATGTGGATAAACCAACAGCTTTCATAAACATCCCATATATCCCAAAACTGTCGAAAAAATAAGGCGAGTTGCCAGAAAACATAAGATCTTAACAGCTTTTAAATCGTCCAACACTTTGAGACATCAACTAACTAAAATAAAACCGAAAAATGAAGAACAAGCCTCAAAAAACTGTATCTACAGCATCAAATGTGAATGTGAGGGTGAATATATAGGGGAAACTAAAAGGCCGCTAAAAGTTCGTATAAACAAACATAAAAGAAACACAAAAAATGGCGAAACAGTAAAATCTAAATTGGCAAAACACGCCTGGGAAAATGATCATAAATTTAGTTGGGAAGAGGCAAAAATTATACATCATGAGTCTCACTATTATAAAAGAAAGTTTGTTGAAGGGGCATTAATTAAATTACATGAAAATCCGATAAGTCAGAGTAGTATTGATGTCAGGCCACTATGGGTTCCCTTAATTAAAAACCATTTCAGTCAAAAATCACCCCACAAACACACGCCAGTTCCTTGTGTTACAGTTGCACTTTTGTGGTTATTTTAAACAATATATTGCGTCTGAAATTCATTCACAAAATGGTTTTCTTACACCCAACTTTACACTGATGTCTCTAAACTGACAAAACTGAGAACTTACAAGTGGTTGTGAGTATGATAAAACCAAAAATAAGGTTGTACTAGTTATTTAACTAATATTTCATACACATACCGGTAATCTAATTTGTTGGGATATCAATATAGATAGGAAAGAAAGGAGACAAAACCATTACCTTGCATAAGTAATCCAGTTGCCAACTACCATGAAAAACACTGTATTTTCCTTTATAAATAATAGTAGATTCTAAAAATATATAACAAAATAATATACGGTAATGAAAATAATTATTTGTTTAGTTATTGATTACTGAAATAATTTATATACATACTTTTGGAAAGGAAGTTCACTAACTTGTTATTTCAAACACTAAATTAATCGTAATTTAACTTTATTATTATCCTTCAATTGAATGTACAGCATATTACTATTTACAATTTTATTAAATACCTTTGGATGTTCCAATGTGTAAGTTCCAGTGTGTAAGTTTAAATAACGTACCCAAATGCCAAGAAAAAAAATTATTTCACAGAAAATACAATGATTTTAGTTACAGCGTCTGTCAAAGTATTCCTTAAAAACAATAATGCTGCATCCTTACTCTTTAATACACAGATACTCTTTAGTATTTTATAAACTTAACAGTTCTTTACTTAGGCCTAAACCTTAGTAGCCTAATGAATGCGTTCTATTAGGTTCAAAAATA
The DNA here is from genome assembly GCA_963675035.1 of Allygus modestus. NCBI lineage: Eukaryota > Metazoa > Arthropoda > Insecta > Hemiptera > Cicadellidae > Allygus > Allygus modestus. The sequence continues at coordinate 400,306,365 of OY776111.1, read as the reverse complement.
TCAGAAATAAGTAGACCTAAAACTATCAATTTGTATGTGATAAATGGTTTTAAAATGTTCAAGACATAACCCTTTTGAGAATTTGCAAAGGCCTATAGATATTGTAATCCCTATAGTTGACATAAAGTAAATATCGGTATTATTAGTAAAACTGAGCTAAGTGACACAGTTTATAACCACGTTACAAAAAGTTTAACGCGCCGGCTGGATTTGTAGCCGGCACGTCTGTTTTTGTAGACCGGTGCGCCATCGACTGATCTACGAAATCTGACGTTTGCAGCGGCAAAGTAATGCTTTACAACATGACATCGGAACAATTGACTACTTGCTGAGTGGAATAAATCTATTTATTTCGATTATTTCATTACATGCACAGGGTTGGTACATGTCGAATTAAAACCGGTGCATTAGTTCCTTAATATGTTCAAAAACGGTATTTAATATGAATGAAAAACCATTTATTTAAATTGAACCTTTACAATTTGCCATTGTAGTAATCATTTATACCTTTAATGTTATTGCAATCAGCTGTTTTACATAATTAAGTAACTTTAGGTTTAGTACTAAACAATTTAACAATCAAAACTTATTTATTTTTTAATTCACCAACTATAAAACGGTATAGTTTAAATAATATAAAACTGTATTATTTGTTAATTTAAAGGATAATACATAATAATTGTATACGTTTTTAGGTACTTGGCCATGATAAACCAAATGCTTCTTGAGCGTTTGCTCTTCTTCTGTTGTTAGACAAAATACCTTCTCTCTTTACAATCAGCTGATTGAAGGACTGTAAAATAAAATCATTGCAAAGGTTTGGAAATGTCGATTTTTTAATTTAAGAAAGTAAGATAACGTAAAAAGTAAATAAAACCTGCTAATATAGAAAAGTTTAGCTTTTATTAGGTACAAACTGCATTTAAATTGGTCCAGTGGAAGTCTCAGACGAACTGTCCAAAGGATTGAAAAAGTTGACTTTTTTCCCAATGTTAAATCTCCATAAGAAAAGTTTATTTTTCATTTTTGACCCAATAACGTAAATATATTCAAAATACAAATAAAACCTGCTAATATAGGACCGAAAACCTTTCTTTTGGTACAACCCGCACGTAAATTGGTCCAGTAGAAGTCTCAGACGTACTGTCCAAAGGATTGAAAAAGTTGACTTTTTCCTCCATCTTAAATCTCCATAAGAAAAGTTTATTTTTCATTTTTGACCCGATTAACGTAAATATTTTCAAAATAGAAATAAAACCTACTAATATAGGACCGAACACCTTACCTTTGTTTTGGTATAACCCGCATGTAAATCGGCCCAGTAGAAGTCTCAGACGAACTGTCCAAAGGTTTTTTCCTTACAGCTTTAAATATATACATCATTCAGGATAAATTAGCACTACTCGAGTTATTTTGCTGAAGCTCTAGCTTGGCCTCTAAAATTTACTGCCATGAAGTACGTAGAAACGCTACCACCAAGTAAAATACTAATTTTATATGGTTCCAAAAGTATAAATAGAGGTAATGAATTATAATTTTGATAAATAATTGAGAGATATTGAAAGTGCTAAACACAGTACGCTGTCCAATGTTATTATTATGGAGAATAAGACAAATTGTACATCTTGCTTATTTATCAACTTTATCCTGATAAAACTTGGTATATTGTTACTACTATGGGCGCCCCCTGAGTCCTTTTTGCCCTTTGACCCCTGACGTCACGCCCGCTCCCCTCCCCACCACCCACCCCACCCTCACCATCCCCTCCCCCCCTACACCTCCCCAAAACACTCTCGGCCTCTCATACCACCTTACCTAACCTACATTAGGACCGTGTTGCCAAGCTGTTTTTTTTTGTGTAGCGCTGCCAACCGATTTTTTTCTTGCAATACTAGGTCACGCTAAATCATACTGATTGTTATATGTATATATTTATTACGTCACGCTACTTTCGTTTGCTGCGCTCGGCCCCCTCACACTGTTTATATATCTTGTAATACCTTTCTTCTGTTAAAAAATATTAGTAAAATATGAAGTAGTACAAGGTGTATCAGAACAGACTGAAATAAAAACTGCATTTATAAAATAAAAGTTGATATTTGTATGTAGTGATTTCTCTTTATGGTGGAAATCATACCTAGTAGATAATGTTATACCCTTATCAGGTTCATCGCTCCTGTTTCAACTTGTCTAGAGCTGTCACTACTTGTTCAGTAGATATGACCCCTATAGAGCTCTATAACTTATTTGCTATGCCAAACCTTTTTCACTTGTAATACTACTGTTTTATTATATGCTTTTTAAAACAAATTTTATTTAAATTGTACCTTGTGTAAGTCCAATATTAAACTATGCAAACAAGGGAAAATAATAAGTAATAAATTACAAACCTAAACGTTTATTTATACATTTTCTACTAGAACTATTAACAAAATGATATTCTTCTTAAACAAATTCTATTCCTTTACCATTTCCGCGGTACACTAGAGACATCCTGGCAGCATCTCCTTTGTTGTAACTCTCGATGGCGGCTTCTGTGAGGATGATCACCGTGGTAGATAGACGTTCAATAGTACATCGACGCCTTCTATTCCTTTCACGATTGCGCAGACAGCCTCGCCGTAGCGTGAATTTGTTTTTGCAAAATTGGTTATCTCGTACGGAGTACCAGGCTGGAGATCGTTAAGTCTGGTGAATCGAAGAGCGTTACAGTTGTTGAGGCGTCCTTTCAAATTGCTCATGTCCATTGTAGCTGTAGGTTCGAGATGGTGCTGCTACCACTGTCGCTGATAGAATGAAGAACTTCTGCGAGTAAGCCTTTTATACCAGTAAAGTGAGGGAAAAACCCATCCCCCCAAGCATTAAAGGAATGTCTCTTAGGAATTATTGATTATGATACTAATTATTGATTATGATACAAGTTTCAACACGTTATTCAGGGCACAAACCTTTTTTGTTTTCCCATGGTAAAAACAGAACACTGGCGAATTGGCGAGAGTCTTTAAGGACGGGTAGGTTTCCAAGTCCTGCACCAGACACGTTTTAAAAAATTCACTAATGTATTTTACCTTTTCTAGTCCCTTCACATACACCACTGAATCTTTGAAAATGATACACTATTGTCTGTGTAGCGCTTGAATGGTGACATCACCGTCCTGCCACAGTATGCCGTGATAATGGTTGGTGACCCATGTGCACTGTTTCTTGGTTTTTAAGTCTAGAGTAGCGTATGGACACGGGGATCTCACTGTCCAGTGTTGTAGAACTGTACCGTCAGCCGTGGCGACAGCAAACTCCTTAATTACAAACTCGTTGTGCGAGTCTTTAAACCCCTGGAAGTTGGCAAACAGCTCCATGACCGCCACCGCCCAAGGCCAGCACTAGAATGAGCAGGCGGTAGCTACCCCCACTACATAGTACCTTTTCAGACTCCAATTATTGCAGGAATTATAAATAACAACACTCACTGTGTCGCCAACCTACCTTTCTAAAATTTTATTTTGCAGCGTTGCCAACCTACCTTTTTGTAGCTTTGGGGGAGTGTTTCCAAGCTTTGAAAGGCGTTGCTGAATGTTTCATTTAAAAAGTTGCTAACTCAGCTGTTGGTATTTTCTTTTTAAATAGGGTTTCAAACCTTGTTTTAATCTTTCGTTCTTAATGTTGCCAACTGAACATTTTGCAATTTTTCTTTGCCGGTGTTGCCAAACTAACTCTTAATATTTTACGGTCACACTGTTTCCAACCTAACTTTATTTCTGCTTGTTGTGGCCAACCTACTATTTGCATTTAAATAAATCTTAGTAAAATTGTCAACTTTTATATTTCACAGTATTGTCATACTTACATTTTTCTCTCACAAAGATCAAACTTAACTGTTTGAATATTCTTTAAAGGGGGTTCAAACCTATTTTTTGTATCTTTCATTCTCAATAATGCCAACTTACATAAAGCGATATTTGGAATTTGTCATTGACAATATTGCGAAACTAACTTTTTCCTGCTTGTTGTTGCCAATTTTACTCTTTTCCTAAACTTGTTGCCAACCTAAATGTTTTATTTTTATTTCTCAGTGTCTTTAAGTACTTTTTCCTTAACAGAATTGCCAAAATAACTTTCTGAGTATTCTCTTCACATTTTCACTAACCCAACTTTATGTTGTGCAGTGTTTGCCAACCTAAATATTTTGTGATCCTTCTTTCACGAAGTTGCCAACCTAGATTTTTGAAATTTTGCAGGGTTGCTAACCAAGCTTTTTTTGTATTGAGTTTTTCTTTGTGCATAGTTTCCTACCTAACTTCTGAATCTATCGCTGTGTCGCCACCCTAACATTCTAAAATTTTCTTTCTCTGAGTTGCCAAACTAGCTTTTTGTAACTTTGTTGTAGTGTTTCCAACCTTTTAATGTTTTTTTGCAGGCATTGGCAAGTTTGTCTTTCACAAAGTTTCCAACTTAACAGTTTGTATTTTCTTTAGGATTGGATTTCAAACATATTTTTTTTTTTATCTTTCACCTAACTTTTTCCTACTTGTTGTTGACAACCTAAATGTATTTTTACTTCGCAGTGTATTTCTGTACTTTTTCTTTTAAGGAATGGCCAACAAAACTTTCTGAAATGTTCTTTCGCAGAGTTGCCAACCTACCGTTTTGATTAACTCGGGTGTAGGGTTTCCAACCTTTTAATAATTTTTAAAGGCATTGGTAAATTCGTCATTCTTAATGTTGCCACCTAAAATCTTTGCAATTTGTCTATTCCAAAGTTGCCAAACTAACTCTTAATATTTTAATCTGGCACTGTTGCCAACTTAACTTTTTTCCTACCTGTTTTTGCCAGCGTAAATGTTGTGTTTTGTTTTCGTGTTGTATTTCTGTAGTTTTTCGTTCAAGGAATTTCTAACAAAACTTTCTCTACATTCTCTTTCACACCTTTACTTACCTAATTTTATTTTGTGCAGTGTTTGCCAATCTAAGTACTTTGTGTTATTTCTTTCTCAAAGTGGACAACCTAGATGTTGTCTGTTTTCCTTCTTAATGCTGCCACTACAATTTTTCTGATTTTTGTCATAATATTGCCAACATAACTTCTCAATCTTTTTGCAGTGTTGCTAAAATAGCTTTTTGAAATTTTGTTTCGTAGAGTTGTTAACCTAGCTTTATGTTTTTCGGTTTTTGTGCAGAGTTTCCGTCTTAACTTCTGGATCTTTCACAGCGTCGCCAACCTTACTTTGTGAAATTTTCTTTTGCAGAGTTGTCAACCTTTATTTTTTAGTGACTTTAGTATAGTGTTTCCAACCTTTCAATATTGGTTACATCCATAGGCAAACTAATTTTTACATATTTATTTCACAGAGTTGGTAGTTTAACTATTATTTTGAACTTGTCATTTCTACTTCTTGATAATGATCACTACTTCCAGATTGGCAGATTATTATTTCTATTACGCAATTACTGTAATACGATTTTAACATACATTTAGTAGTTTGGGCATGAGTATTTATTGAATGAGAGTATTTTAGGGTATACACACTAAAATGTCTTATAATCTATTCTTATATTTTCCCATCAGTTAGTTATCTTTCCGGTTGTGAACAGATAGTTTTAGGGTAGTGAATATTTGTCTTTTTATATGTTTTTCCTACCAGCTTAACGTTTTTATTTTCACAGCAGCAGGACTTTAACTTTAGGGTTCAAATACTAACTAAAATCTATAACGGGTTATTTTTTTCTGAAATAATATTTTAGAAATATTTTAAAAACTATTTTTAATAGTAAGTTTTATAATTTCTACAATTAGTTTAGTTTTTCGTTTATAAAATTTGTAAATTTCATTGCAAATTAGATTGTTGCGTTTAGGTTCGGAAAGCTACTTAACTGTCTTTGTTTTCTGTCGAACTTCTAGGCTATCTGATCTGACTTTATTTTGCTGATTTTAAACGTTTTATGTAAGAGTTTAACACTTAAATGAGATTTACCTGAAATAGAACATTTTAATGCAAGACATAAACAATTTATAAAACCGATGGTGTAGTTTTCATAAATAAATATTTTTGTTTGTAAGCTTTTTTTTATAAATGACATTGGAAATTAGTTTTTAAGGGCATTTTAAGGTGGAATTTGATATTTCCAAGTGAGACATTCATAACCTCACAGATTTGGGCTTATTTTAAATTTGTTGATAACTTAGTAAACCTAAAACCGGATTTACTTAAACAAGTATTTAGAGTCTTGTGACAAAACTGTTTGATGCATAAACTTACAGGTAAAATACATTTCCAGTCGTAAACTTTAATTAACGTGTATTTACTATAGCCTTTTATTTTTAAGGTTTGGTATCTTGCCTTATATATTTGTATTTACATGTTGAACTTGTCATTTAATTCTCAGATATGGTTCCATGAGTTATCTTAGTAGATTCTTATTTGACTGATCGAAAAAACAAATGATACAGAGAATTATTAGTGGTAGATATTAACTTGAATTATTAAAATGTGTCAGATTCATCAAAATCGAAAAAAGTTACCCTACAGATATAAAACGTACGCTAATATTTGTTCAAACAATTGAAAATTGTGTGGATTAGTTGAATTTATGATAACCAAAACGACTAAAATCAAACACAATACCGTTACATCTAAAGCAAAGTATAATTATTTTAAAAGGTGTACTGTCGAAACAGAACCAGTTGATTCAGACCAGCCAAAAATATAAACATTTGACTCAGTTTATTTTATTGTTTTACAACAAAGTACTTAGAATGTTGACAGTTAAATATTCGCCCCTAGTAAATAATTGACTTTGTATCCAGCCCTATTCGAATCTCCGTATTTCCCTTGTTGTAATAAACGGGTTTTCCTTTCAAATTCTAAACACCAAAAATTTAATGTAAGAAATAACCATCATCATTTATAAATCAGGCTCCGAAAGCTAACCTGTTCTAATCTCATTTCGTATTAACCAACATGAAATTAGATTGCAACATATTTTGTTGATGAAGTATAAAGATTTGCCTTAATTACAGATGTGCAGGGCCGTTGCTAATGTTATTTTATACTTAAACTTCACATATTTACAAATGAACATTTTAGTTTATAAACTAAACATAATATTTACAACAAAGTATCTATTTGAATGGAAAATAACCAGGTGCATATGAACAGCAAAAATATAAAACTTGGACAACATATCCAACTAATTGCTACTTAAGGCAATGTATTATTATTTTTACTAATACAGTCTTAGGGTCATTAGTAAAAACTTAACTAACCGATTGAACTGCCTTTTGGTTGACTTTCTAAATTGTTCAATACCTACGTAAATGGATTCAATATAATGGATTCAATTTAATATAAATGTTTCATTTACCAAGAGTCAACACATATATATTAGTATATTATATTTTAGTTCTTGGGCCCCGGAAACAAATTCCACGATCTGCTTGGTAAAGATTGAGACGTTATGTTAGTAATATAATTGAAAAGGTTAGAAATTATATTGGTAACATTAAGAATGAAAAAATACAAACTCTAGGTTAGCAACTTTGAAAAAGAAAGAACGCAAAATACTAAGGTTGGCAAACACAGCAAAGAATAAAGTTAGGATAGGAAAAGTGTAAAAGAGAATGCTCAGAAAGTTATGTTGGCTATTCCGTTAGCAAAAAAGTACAGAAAGACTTTGAGAAATAAAAATTTACATTTAGGTTGACAACAACAAGTACGAAAAGAGTTGGCAATAACAAACAGTAAAAATGCTAGGTTTACAACAGCTGGATCACAGTATAATATCAAGAGCTTGGCAACAGTGGCAAGGATTAATTTAAAAAAGTTAAGTTAGCAACATTAATAATGAAAGACGTAAAAACAATTAGGTTTGAAACACTATCTAAGATAAAAAAATAACAGTTAAGTTTGCAAAATTGTAAAAAAATGGAATAAAAAATTCCAACTCCCGTATCTCAGCCAATACAAATTAACATATGTTTAAATAGTTTTTTTTTAGTGCCTTTTGTATCAGGGTGAACTGAATAATTTAATAAATTTAACTCAATTTTTTCTTTTTTTATTATGTTGAAATGATAACAACAATACTGTGAAATAAGAGATTTTTTATGCAAAAGGTAGGTTGGAAACATTGTGAAACGGAGATACCGCCAGGACCGGGGCATCGGTAGAGGAATATAATTTGTTTAAGAATGATATAATTATGTAAATAGTTATAGTACAAAATGTATCAATAAGCGTTTTGGTTTCTTATTAATTACTTCTTATTTTCCCTTGTCTGCATAGTTTAATAATGACTTACACAAGGTACAAGTTGGATGAAATTACATACAAAAAACATACAGGGGAATAGTATTATAAGTTAAAACGTTTGGCATAGCAAATAAGTTACAGAGCTCTATAGGGGTCATACCTACTGAACAAATAGTGACAGATCTAAACAAGTTGAAACAGGAGTGATGAACCCGTTAAGAATATAAAATTATCCACAAGATATAATTTCCACCGTAAAGAGAAATCACTACTTACAAATATCAACTTTTATTTTATAAATGCATAGATTTTATTTCAGTCTGATCTGATACACCTGGTACTACTTCATATTTTACTAATATATTTTAACAGAAGAAGGGTGTTAAAAGATATATAAACAGTGTGAGGGGGCCAAGCGTAGCAAATGAAAGTAGCGTGATGTAATAAATATATAATATAACAAACAGTATAACTAAGGGTGACTTAGTATTACAAGAAAAAAATAGGTTGGTAGCGCTACACAGAAAAAAAAACCAGGTTGAGATCAAGACCTTTAATTTGAGCTGACTCCCATCATCAATTTGCCAAACTCCCACAATTTTTACTTACAAATTTCGCTTACAGAATTATATATAGATAAAGATTTTATTGAATCTTCCAATCATAGTTTGTGTTTTTCCAATCTGTTATGCAACGCAAAATCTAAACCATCAGCAGCTCTGTTCGTCATATAATCTCCCAAAGCATAAACGGCAATACAAAATATGTAAAGTTTTTATCAGCATTATTTATAGAAATTTAACATATTAAACGAATCCCCGGGACGATGACTATATTTGAATTAAACACGATACTAATTTTACAAGAGTATTATGATATAAGTATATAAATGAAAGAATGAGAACTAAATTTTATCTGATTGACATGAACCATTTTTTAGATTTGGTCAATTTGGTCAGGTGGGTTTCGTTTGTGGGAATGTTTGGGACAAGTAACTATATGCAAAGAAAACCTGCAATAATATGTACTTTTAGATTTTATTATAGACGTTTAGTCGAGTAACATGATTTTTGATGAAGTTTAGTTTAGCTAGTTAAAAGGTTAAAAGTACATAATATTATTTTATACCATCTTAGTCCGTGTATATTTAACGTAATCAATGTTATATCCAACGAGGTAAATATCTCTGAAGTTGGTAGTGGCGTATTTTGATAGTATATTATACCTATTCTATTGCAGACTGCAGACAGAGTTTCATCTTTACAAGAATCAAGAATAATTACATTCTTCTTCCGATGTTCAGCTGTTCAGCTTTCTGCTTCTGCTGCTTGCTTCTAGAAACTTTGTTTGGATTGGACTGGAGTTAGCTCACCAGCTGTAGCGGAGTGTAGCGTAGCGAAACGGGAGGTTATGTCGTTTGTCTTTATGTGAATATGTTATGAGCTCATTGACATGAATGATATATCAGTTTAGATATTTTAGTAAATAAATAGGATTAACGCTGGAGATTCAATATGATTTGGCTGAGGATAAATACATCAAACTCACTTCGAAGATATATACTTCGAACCTCACCAAATGTATCAAGACTTCAAAACCTCAAATCGGTATCTTCATCAGTTTGTAATAATTTTCAACCAAATCAATACCTAGATTTCCTGCCTTTCAACAAATCATGCATAAATTCAGGAAATGTCGTAATGTTTTCGAGTGAATCATCAATAGAGTAGGTAAATTGGAGCTTTTAAGTGAACTTATGTTGATTTTTTATTTTTCATTCTAAACTTGAAGTTGGTAGGGATTAGAACGACCTTTAACAACTTTGTGTAAACTCAAATTATACTTGATTTGCCATACGACTACAAGAGACTAAGTAATTGTTGGTAAGATTATGGCTCTGGGAGGTTGATGTGTTCCCCTAGTCCTAGGCTAGTCATAATTTTCAATAATTTGTTGTACATCCACCTATTTTGGGACAATGAATCCTGAACCATCAGTGCCACCCCAGAACCCTCCTTTTCACGGGGGAGGGGGGTTCTAATTTGATCTATTTTATTTTGTTGCCCCCCTAAATTAAAGGTTGCCTCACATCCCTAAAATTACAATTCAACTGTTTTATTTGTTGTTGCCCCCCTAAATTGTAGGGTTGTGAGACCTTCAATTTAGGGGGGCAACAACAAATAAAATTGAGTGAAAATAGCCTCTCCAATATTAAAAGGGGTAGTTGGGGATTGTTCCATTGAATTCCTTGTCCTAGAAATAGGGGGTATCCTAATAATCATTTAACTAAAATTACTAGAACTTCTCAACCCCTCAGAGGCATGAGCTTACCGACAAATTTGGTTAATTTTCATTAAACTACAAAATATTATTTTGTCAAAAATCTAATTAATTAGAGCTAAAGTGATGTAACAGTCTGACATCAGATTACATAACAACAACAAATTATATAAGAGTTTCAATAAATAACAAACAGTGCAATAAATTACAATGATAAAACAACAAACAATAACAGGATATAAATTCAAGATTGCTTAAGAGTTAACAGATAATCCATGAGTCACAATGTATGAACAATTTGACAGCCTTTAACATTATAGCTTCTTCCAACATAAACTCATTTATGAAGTAAAATAGATAAAGTAACAGCCAAGTGTAGAATTTAGTTTTTAAAAACATTTTGGAATTATTAGGAAGAGTACCAAAATACTCTGTTGTTCTTGAGTGTTTTAAAATAATACCCCCGTCGCAGCAAACCTGCGTACTCAGTGAATTTCCAATGCATAATATATGTCTTAATACCATATAAAGCCGCAAACCAAGTTTCATAAAAATATATTCACATATAAGCGATTTTAATTATTCTCCATAAGAATAACATTGGTATTGAGTACGTAGGTTTGCTGAAACAAGGAACACAAACAATTGGTTTTTATGCAAATATAAATAGAACTTAACTAGGCGAAGCCACATACTAAGTTTCATAAATATTCAATCATAAATAAGCGCTATATAACATTCTAGTTATTCTCCATAAGAATAACATGGGGGCTGAGAAAGCAGGTTTGTTGCAACAAGGAACAGAAAAATGGGTTTTTATATAATTATCAATACAACTCAAGCAAGTGAAGCTACATACCAAGTTTTATTAATTTATGTTCATAATTAAGGGAGTAATTACATTTTACTTATTCTCCATAAGAATAACATGAGGGCTGAGTACGCAGGTTTGCTGCTACGGGAATAATCAACAAAAATCAATTTTTTGTGCAAATATCAATATACCAGTACTACGTGAAGCCACCAAGTTTCATCAACATACATTCATAAATAATCGAGATATCAAATTTTATTTATTCTCCATAAGGATAACATTGGACAACGTACTGTGTTTATCACTTTAAATATCTCTGCAACGGTTGGGCATAGAATCACAATTTAAACACCAAAATGATTGTTTTGTGGAACTGAACAGATTGGTAAAAGCAAATGTGAAGTTTACATTAAAATAAACTGAGGAAAAGCCAAAAACCTTTTTCCCATAAGATTAACATGGGAGATTTTATGAGCAAGTTTTTTTGGATTTTCTCCGCAACCACTTAACCTAGGTTAATAATTCAAGATAATAAATTATTTGTTTTTTTAAGCTCTATAACATGGTCAAAACCAAAATTAAGTTTTTTTTTAATTGTAGGGTAAAAAATGCAAAAAACTGATTTTTGGAAAATTTAAAACCCCCATAAACCCCCCTTCCCATGGTCCGATTTTTCTGGTTTTGGAACTTAAAAGTCATGAATGTCATTTTACACATTTGAGTCAAATTTCATCAAAATAGGACGTTTTTATACTCAAGTTATCGTGTTAACGGACACACACACACATATATATACACACACATATATATATAAATTTGAATGAATAGTGTTTTGGCATCTGGACACCTCAAAACAAAAAGTTATCATGGTCTCGGCCTTATACTATGACCTACGGTAATAGCTTCTTCCCTATAGGGGAAATTCGCTAAAACTATTGTTTCTTGTGTTATATGAATGAATGTGCAGAGAGTTACATATTTTTTTTAATGTACACAAGAAGGTAATTTATATGCAGGTGATACAAATTTACCACCGTGGGTATTTGTATTTAATTAAAATAGGTAACAGTTTATAGTGATCATCAAAAACTGAATTTGTTTAAGTTCTAACTACTTACCTTTTTAGAGAGAAGGTAATTTATTCTATTAGGCCTATTATTGCCATTACAAAAATTGTCCAATCTGTAAATACCGTACTTTGAAACAAGGCAATATATATAATTTTTGTTTTCATATCATCTTGCCATAAAAATGCCATATCTATATATCTATTAATATGACGGTCAGCTTACTGAACCTAGCACAATTCCCCTGTCACCGCGATACCGTGTATGGCAGTCCACTCATCTTCCCACTAAAGTATGAGCCGAGTCTCGTTGCTGTGTGGTCGCGCGTCTTATTTCCACAGCAATTCAAAATGGCGGCGTCAATAGAAAATCTCACCAAATTTGTGATCCGCAGCGTTATTGGTTTCTTACTACGCAAAATGTCTCACCTACATTGAAGTATGACTAAACCCAAAGAAAGTTTATAGTGAAAATTCAAAAAACAAGATCTTAAAGTTTATGTAATATCATTGACTAGCCTATAGATACTTATATTTATAGTCAATGGTAATGTGATAAGATTTTTGATGGGGGAGCTACGCTAGGTTCAGTAAGCAAACGTTCTTTACTTTCTGGACATCCCTCGTATAAGTAATGTTTTTTGAATCCATATTTTTAGGAATACCATATTTAGTTTGACCTAAGTCAAACTATAGGTCCCACCTATGGGTATAGAAGCTGATGACTGCCGTAACTGGTGAAAAATAAGTTAGATTAATTTATAGTGTTTCTAGACCTTGGCCTAACTAGTATTTCAAAATAATCTAAAGAATTAAAAAATGTCCGTTCTGCATTTGTACATACGATGTAGCTCTTCAACAGAGTATTCACCAATAAAACTTAAAAAAGAATTTCATAGGTTTTATTTAGACAGCGTTTGATTCCAACCAGAAATATATTTTATCTGAGCTTAACACTTTTGCTGCGAGTGTCCCGGGATCGGAACATTGCTTAACATTGAAACATGAGATTTTCATGTTGAAACATGTCAAACACAGTGCATGTGTTAATGTACTCTTCTTTACTTAAAGGAACCTATATTCTCAAACTGAACAATTTACTGCCTTGGTTTTCATTAAAAGAGCTATTTTTTAAATGTAAACCTATCAGGGTTTAATATAATGGAGGGAGCCATTCTAGTACGACACTTAGTTTTATGTTCTCGTAAAATGTAAAGAGGTAAAGTTTGTGCAACCTTCTGGTTAAGAGCTCTTGTCAGAGGTATCAGGGTGCACTAGTGTCTGTGAATATTTTATGTAGCCTGGTCTTCTGGTCTAATGGTGTTACATGCCTTCCAAAGCACAGTGGATAAGCATATATAAAATTCTCAGCCAAACAGATTATCTTATTGATAACTGTTTCCAAAGTAGATTCAATCATTAGAGGTATTGTGAGCTGATGTAACAGCCGCTGGCAGTTTTCATCAACAGTCAGCGGATCGATCTCTTCAGCTGCTGACAACCAAAGAGTTAAATATTCTATTTAAGACCTCCCAAGTTTGAAAAAACAAATCAACATTTTTTTGTCTGGGGCTCATAATAACAATACCCCCCGTCGCAGCAAACCTGCGTACTCAGCGAATTTCCAATGCATTGATATGTTTCTCACTAGTACATAAAGCCACTCACCAAGTTTGAGAAAAATACATTCATAAATAAGTGATTTATTACATTTTATTTATTCCCCATAAGAATAACATTAGGACTGAGTACGCAGGTTTGCTGCAACGAGGAAGATAAGAAATGAGTTTTTATGCAATTATCAATGTAACTGAACCAGGTGAAGCTACTTACCATGTTTTATTAATTTATGTTCATAATTAAGGGAGATATAAAACTTTACTTATTCTCCATAAGAATAACATTAGGGCTGAGTATGCAGGTTAGCTGCTACGGGGACAATCAACAAAACATTTATTTTTTGTGCAATTATCAATATACCAGCACAACATGAAGCCACATACCAAATTTCATCAATATACATTCATAAATAATCAAGATATCAAATTTTATTTATTCTCCATAAGGATAACATTGGACAACGTACTGTGTTTAGCACTTTGAATATCTCTGCAACGGTTTGACGTAGAATCACAATTTAAACACCAAAATGATTGTTTTGTGGAGCTGAAGTGATTGGTAAAAGAAAATGTGAAGTTTAAAGTAAAATTAACTGAGGAAAAGCCAAAAACCTTTTTCCCATAAGATTAACATGGGAGATTTTATGAGCATGTTTTTTGGATTTTTTCCGCAACCACTTAACCTAGGTTAATAATTCAAAATACCATATTATTTGTTTTTTTAAGCTCTATAACATGGTCTAAACCTAAATTAAGTGTTTTAAAAATTTTAGGGTAAAAAATGCAAAAAACTGATTTTTGGAAAATTTAAAACCCCCATAAACCCCCCTTCCCATAGTCCGATTTTTCTGGTTTTCGAACTTAAAGTCATAAATGTCAGTTTACACATTTGAGCCAAATTTCATCGAAATCGGACGTTTTTTACTCAAGTTATCGCATTCACGGACACATATATAGATATATATATATATATATAGATATATATATACATATATATAAATTTCAACGAATAGTGTTTTGGACATCTGGGGACCTCAAAACAAAAAGTTATCATGGTCTCGGGCTTAAGTCTTACCATGAGACCTACGGTAATAGCTTCTTCCCTATAGGGGAAATTCGCTAAAATGAAATCTAAAATTTGATATTAAAAGATGAAATGGTGTCTCATTAATGTGTACCTGTAGCCTATATTCCGGAATCATAAAAAACTCAATTCTGAATGATAGAGCTGAAATTCAGCATGACGGTACCTACCTAAACTTGATAAAGGTAGACTGGTCTAACCATGCCACACGTGTAAATTTAGATCTATTCATCCTAAATTAAAAATAATAAAATAACCTACTTTAATCTTTAATGATAAAAATGGACTCATTAAACAGGATAAAAAATCCAAGCACAGATTTTTTATTTGATTTTGGATGCACAGGTGGGATGTTTAAATTGAAGCAGAATTTTTTTGATTGAGAAAAGTTCTAAACCCTGGTTTTGCTGTAGTTATTGTTAAAGTTTTTACCTTTTATAAGAAATCCCTAATTAATTAATGGTCAAATGTCAAAATGCAGTTGGATCGGGTTTTGATCCTTAACAAATGTTCAAGATTACTTAATCTGGGAAGTCTAGCAAAAATATATCACAATTAGAACTCCCTATTCTCATAAAAACTTGTATAACTTAGATTTTACTTTCTCTCTGTTGCTTAACTTGTATTTTTAGTTTTTTTTAATTTTCAGGGAGGTAGATCCTGCTACATTTGAAATTGTATGTTCAGAAACTCTGGACTCACTCTGCGAGTTCTTTGAGGATATTATTGAAAGTACACCAGTATTGAAAACAGCTGATGTATCTTTTGGCGTAAGTCAGTTATGAGTATAATTCATAAACTAAAATTATATTTTTAATAGATAAGGTTTTGTACGGTACTATAAATATGTCTAATTGAAAATTTGTATCACAGTAAACTTATTTTTAAATACATTTCAACTACTGTATATACAATTTGTTTTAAATAGAGATCCCTAAAACTTATACCCTACAGTAAACGCTCTCTTAACCGTCCTCACTTTAAACGCATATCGGATTAACCGCCCTCTTTCCAAAAGATTACTCACGTCCGCCGCCGCAGCAGATGACCCAATACTGTCCGATTAAAAACGTTCAGGTCACAACAATTCAATCATATGTGTCCTTAATTAATCAAGTAGGCTGTTGTATCTTGGTACCTATTTTTTTACTGTCGTATAAGTTTTATCAATTTCAGTGCTTAATGGGATAATACCCAAGTGTTATTCATTTTGACCACCCTTTTATTTATTTTTTATCCAACCCAGGGTTTGTCCCATGGAGGGTGGTTAAGAAGGCGTCTACTGTACTATTCTAGTTGGTATCCACACTTTGTTTATGTGGTCTTTCTTGATTCGCATTTATTTTCCCATTGGGTAACATATGAAACTTAAATAAAATAAATACTCCAGAAGGTTAACCTGATAGTTTCAAAGTTCAGAAGGGTGGAGCCCCAAGGTTTAAGACTTCCATTTACTAAGGTTAACCTGAATCACCCTGCAAACTTTCATCGTAATCAGATAATGGTAGGTATAGGAACTCATCAGGAACAAAAGAAAGACACATTCATTTTTGTATTTTGAGATAAATGATACAAATATAATTTTTGTTATTTCAGAAAAGAATTCTGATCTTAACTCTCTTGCTAATGTGTATTGTGTGATTTGTTTAGGATGGAGTACTCACAGTCAATTTAGACACCTACGGAATATATGTTATCAATCGTCAGTCTCCAAACAAGCAGATCTGGTTGAGCTCGCCAATTAGTGGCCCAAAGCGTTACACGTTTGTGCCTAGCAGAAATGGATGGGTGTATCGTCATGACAATAAAACTCTACATGGGTTGTTAAAGGAAGAATTATCGTCCATTGTTAAGAGCCCAATTGATCTATCTAATTGTGCACACTGCGGTGATTTTAAATAAATAAAAGAGTAATATAACTATTTCAGGTATTTTTCATTTATTATATTTCAGATCATAAGCAGAATGGAACCTTTTAGGATGCTTCTCTTTTATATTTTATAACACTCTCACTGCATTAGAAGTTAGGCATGGTAAATGTTTTTATTAATTTGGGTTGACCTACATAAAAAATATAAGATCATTTATCTGGTTGTTTATTATGGTTAGACCAACCTTAATTAAGCCCTGAGACTAGCGAATTCCCTTTGGGAAGAAGAAGGTATCAGAGCTAGTATACTAAGAACTAAACCCCACACTCTTTTTATTCAATTTTGATTTAAAGCCCTTAATTACACTTAAAAAAACACACTTTAGTTAAAATGTATGTTTGTAAGAGTAAGAGTATTATAAAGAGTATTTCCAATGGTTTGTAATTTAGATGAAATGTATTGATGTTGATTTAAAAAAGAAATACTCCTGTTTGAACCTCTGTTACAAGTTTAACACTAAGCCTATTACCACAAAAGTACAGTAGACTCGCGATTATCCGAATCCCGTCCAACCGAGCCTCTAGGTTAACAGTTAATCAAACTAGCCACCGGAAGATAGGACATACAAATAAGCTCTTAAAATCAGGATGATTAGCATGGCTTTCCTTGCAAATGCAAGGTCGAGCCACTAATGTGTGTATTAGCTGTTGGTAGGTAACGCCAGCACAGCAGTACATGGATATGGAGACAATCAATTCTACAAATTCCATACAGTTTTGTAATTCATATGACAATTTTGGAATAATCGAGTTTGCTCGTAGATCTTTGCAAATCTTTAGTTGTTTCTGCATTCACTCAGTTGTGAAATGTTTACAATAAAATAATTTTGTGCATTATTAAACTACCTCTTTGTTATTTCATTTAAGTCCGATGGCTCTTAACTATCTTATTACCTGAGGTTTTCCGTGTCTGAGCTAGTCTCGGCCCCAATTGGAACAATATGGATTCTACTGTAGTTATTTTGATTGCTCGTTGTAACATGGAGGTCAAACTTTTTTCCACACTTGGTAATATTCTTTAGGTGGTTGTAACACAAAACAATCTTTCAGCAATTTGTGATCAAAGCTTAACAAATTACATTGCAGGAACCGGCTGCTTATGACTTAAAATTTTAACAACGTGTAGTTCTTATCATTAACTGTTGGATCCCGAGTTTGGCTTTCCATGGTCCCTACAGTGGCCTGGGTTTTTAGGCTGCTCATATAGCTTAGGCCTACTTCTTAAATTGTACATAGTACCTATTTTCTACAGTATGTTGTTAAAGCAGTTGCAGACAGGGTTTTTTTTCCAGAAATTTACAAATATCAACCGCTGTGAAAATACTATAACGGCTGTCAAGAATCCCAGCACAAAACTAAATATAGACTACAGGCTACCACATGAAAGGTATTTTGCAGAGCATCCTGCACAGCATAATCTTCAGCTGTCTCAGATGCAACTGTGTGGTGCCAGGATTCAACAGGTTAAGTAGTTATCAGATCTGATTGCTGTTATTTTCTTTACTCATAAAATATATAATGTATGACAAAGATCTTCTAAAACACACAATTTGGCAACCGATGTCTGGCTAGCTGAGATCTCATTGCTGTCGGTCTTAGACTGAAAACAATTTTGTTATTGTGTGACTTGTGACTTTATACAATTTTATAAAATATAGATTATTTTGTTTGATGGAGTGGAAATAACATGGCTGTCTAGTCCGGAATGCACTGATGAGATCTCAGCCAGGTATTGTGTGCTTGTCATATCGTGAGTTTTAAAGAATGTGAGTTTGTTCTACTATTAATAATTTTAAATTTATAAATCCCTAGTGGTGTACCAAATCACGTTTTTTTTAAATTCCACTTTCGTTTCCAAGTGTTCTTGGAAATATTAATTACTGATAATATCAAAACAATATGAAAATAAAAAAAATCTAAATTAAAAAAGGGCTTTCATTGCATCAGCCCTAATATTTAAATTAATTATGCTTGTTATCAACACCATAAGAACTTCTCTTCAAGATGCCATAGTTTTTTTTTTTAATGAGGAACATTCCAATGTTTTTGAATAATTTGTTTTGTTTCTACGAGACTCATCAAGCTGCCCCTAAAACCTTACTTAAGGTTTAAGGCTGCTGTAACCTGCTTCTTCCTTCAATGTGCATTTTATACTATACATGCATTTTTAAACGGAAGTTGGACTACAGAAAATTTTCGATAAAGATGGACTTTCCACTTCTACGACTTTTTTTTCTGATACTTTTAAGTCCAAGTATTAGATTTTATGATCTGCTAGTCTTGAGATTGCAAGGTTGTATAATAAGTACTAGAAATAGTTGTCCAAGCAAACATCAAATTATAAACTTTGGAATATGATAACTACGTGGTTTGAGCTACGTTGTTTCAAAATTTTATGTTATTTAATTTAACCAGCTATTTCCTCCTGTGAAAATTTTTAAGTTAAACATTAATCACAAATCGCTCAAAGTTCATGATTTAGAATATTAACTGCAATAAAAATAAGGATAGTGTGCTGTAAAATACTAGTTTTTCAGTAAGAGGCCTGAACTTGTAACAAAGGTTCAGACTTGGGGTACATTGCTTTTTTTAACCGACAACGGGTCAGAATAAAAAAAATAACTTATCCTTTGTGAGAATAACATTGGACAATTCACTGTGTTTACCACTTTTAATATCTCTGCAATCACAATAAAAACATTCAGAATATATTACAGTAATTTTACTGTGTTTTTAGCCAAAGTTTTAATGAATCTGATGAAATGTGTTTATGGTATCAGATTATACTCGTAAACAGTTATAGATAAGGTCTTTGGTCCAAGGTTTACTTTGTTGAATACAACGGTATTCCTCAACGGGATAACTTATGTCATATCACAAAAGGTTTTATTATCACCCTGCTTTGTAGTGAACACGTTGGTATTGCACTTGAGTGACTAGAGCAACTAGTAGGATGACAATACACAATGATCACCATGCTTTGTAAACTCACATTATTAACGCACTGCAAACTGCATCACTTGTGGCCCGACTCGCCTACTATGTTTCTTAGCCTATGTTGGATTGCTTCAGGTTGTAAGTAAACCATTAAAAATAGTGAACTCGGCAATCCTGTAATCAGATCTTTCAAAATACTATGTTTCTTAATGACTACAGAATTTATGAAAATAGGTAGTACATTACAATTCAATGTTTCGTTGTGTCTTTTAAAATGTTATACCGGCAGTGAAATAAAAATTAATTTATGTATCCATAAGTAGTTAATAAAGTTGTAACCCCGACTGGTACAGTTTGTAATTTGGAGCCGTAATTTACAGTTAACTAAGTACCATAATACCCCCGTCGCAGCAAACCTGCGTACTCAGTGAATTTCCAATGCAAACTATATGTCTTAATACCACATAAAGCCGCATACCAGGTTCCATTAAAATATATTGACAAATAACTGATATATCAAATTTGAATTATTCTCCATAAGAATAACATTGGGGATGAGTACGCAGGTTTGCTGCAACAAGGAACAAAAAATATGGGGTTTCATGTAACTATCAATATTACTCAACTAGGTGAAGCCATATACCAAGTTGCATCAATATGAATTCATAAATAAGCGATATATACCATTTTGATTATTCTCCATAAGAATAGCATGGGGGTGAGTACGCAGGTTTTCTGAAACAAGGAACACAAAAAATGGGGTTTTATGCAAATATCAATAGAATTCAACTAGGTGAACCTACATACCAAGTTTTATTAATTTATGTTCATAATTAAAGGATACATTACATTTTACTCATTCTCCATAAGAATAACATGAGAGCTGAGGACGCAGGTTTGCTGCTACGGTAATTATCGGTAAAAATTGTGTTTTTTGTACAAAATAACAATAGACCACAACCAGATGAAGCCGTATACCAAATTTCGTTAGTATACGTTCATAAATAAGCGAGCTATAATTTTTTTTCTTATTCTCCATAAGAATAACATTGGACAACATACTGTGTTTAGCACTTTCAATATCTCTGTAACCAATTGATGTAGGGAAATGATCAAAACACCAAATTGTGTGTTTTTTAAGCTGAATCCAATGGTGAAAACTAAAATATTACATGTAAAAACTTCAAAAAACCCATTTTTGGAGTACAAAACCCCCCCAAAATACCACTTTGGATGGGTCGATCTGTCTGGTTTTCGAACTTAAAGTCATAAATAATGCTTTACATGTTTGTACCAAATTTGATCAAAATCGGACCATTTTTACGAGAGTTATCGCACCCACGGACACACACACACACACACACACACACACACACACACACACGTATATATATACAGTTTCGAACGAACTAATGGTGTTTTTGGGGTCTGGGGACCTCAAAACGAAAAGTTATCATGGTCCCGGGCCTAGGTCTTACCATGCCGACTATGGTAATAGCTTCTTCCCTATAGGGGAAATTCGCTATAATCCAATCAAATGGACCATTAATACAATCATACAATCATCATCATACAATCATAATCATAATCATACAATCATTCAACATAATGTGCCACATCAAACCTATAATTGGAAATTAAAATTTTGACTGAGTTTCATAAAAAGATCCACAGAATTTAAAACTAGCGGAGTTACATATATTTTTATTCAACAGCTTTTCAAGAACATATTTTTGGAGAAGATCAACAAGTTTTAAAAATAAACCGATTCCTAAACAACAAAAACATAAACCTGTGATTTAAAACGACCTACAAAACTCTCGTTTCAGAAAGAATGGCACTCGTGGATATTAGAAAAGGTTTTCAGCAAGGTTTCTCACATAAACAATTATTTTGGGAATATGGTTTTCAGGGTTGCTACCTGTAGTTTTCTCAGAAGTTAACAGTAAATTAAGCTACCACATACACAGCTAAGCGGTTAACATAGCTATAAATTAAAGTTCAAATAACATAGAACAAAAATACACCCGTCGCAGCAAACCTGCATACTCAGCGAATTTCCAATGCATATATATGTGTCTCACTACTACATAGAGCCACTTACCAAGTTTCACAAAAATACATTCATAGATAAGTGATATATAGCATTTTATTTATTCTCCATAAGAATAACATTAGGGTTGAGTACGCAGGTTCGCTGCAACGAGGAAGATAAAAAAATGTGTATTTTCGCAATTATCAATATAACTCAACCAGGTGAAGCTACATACCAAGTTTTAGTAATTTAGGTTCACAACTAAGGGAGATATACAACTTTACTTATTCTCCATATGAATAAAATGGGGGCCGAGAATGGAGTCCTCATATCCCCCACCTTACAGGCCTTCTAAGCCAGAGCCATATAACAAGGGCTGTGCCATTTCGCCTCTGACCGGCCTCCTAGTCCAGTGACTCGCTACATCAGTATGCTGACAGGCGGCTTGTGGCAGCGTGTTACCAGGGATTGTCTTCAAAATACAGACACTTCCATGGCTCAAACTAGTGTTCTATTAGATAAACCGATTACATGGCTACAATGCTATTCTGTAGATGGATCAGACTTTATTGCGGTATAATTTCCAAAGTATGTAATGGCAAATGAAAAAACTGTTTCTAAATGTCATGAAATTATATGGAGTCATGTTTGAAAAGACGTTTTGTTTATATTTAAAAGTTTATTTTAAATTAAAACACAGTGCTGAAAGGACTTTTTTTAAGTTGAAAGGTCTTGTATACCCTATCAACTTTCCAATTTACACCTACCTCATATCTCTTTTGGTATTCAGCAATCAGAAATAGTCATCAGTTTCTCAAATAAGATGCATGTTAATTATACTTTACTCGTTCATGAAAAAAGCCACAGAATACATGGAGGCCCAAATAACACACATTTTATGAGGAAAAAAGATGAATTTCTTTTCTAAAATACAATCAACTACAGAAATAGGAGGTAGGAGTAGGTAGACATTTGCACTGCAAGTGTTAATAGACCCTAATAAACCCGGTCCTCCCAACAAATAAAAATTATGATGATATTTTTTTCATTATAACTTTCTTTTTTACATATAATACATAATTAACGTTGGTAAACTTTTGAATAAACAAAGTAAATGTAGAAAATAAATATTTTTTCTCCCTAGTATGCCTTTTTTATCCCTAATAATTAATTATTTAACTCATAACGCAGACCGTTAAGCTATATATATATATCGTCTTATACCTATAAAAGGTCCTCTCTCACTCATCACTAATTCTCCAACTTCCCAGCATGTTAGAGTGGTGAAATTTGATACATTGATTCTTTAGGTCTAAAATAGGAAAGTTATAGTGTTTTCATACCGATGCAACTATACGGGGCCCACGGGGCTTCAAAGTTACCATGTATTCCTTATGGCCATTCATTTTGGCTTGAGCTGATTAAAATTTAAACAGCTGATCTTTATTCGTACCAGTGCCACGAGCTAACCACAGAATGCGGCACAAACAACTGTCATAGTTTATGCGGGCGAAGCCGCAACGGGTCTGCTAGTATGTATATAAATGTCCGATTTCACCAATTATAATTTTTTTAAATATAAAATAATAGGCCTGTGCATACAGTAAAGCTAAATAAATGCACTTTATTTCGTGGGATGCGTACTGAAGTTGATAAGTAGGTTGAACATTTAATTACGTCTGGACTTTTTAAATCTTTACAAAAACTTTCTAAACTTATAAGTGCTGTATCTCAGAATTTATTAAAGCTACAGAGCTGGAACCAAGCTCAAATTGTAGCACATTTTATGTACTTAAAATAATGTAAAAACATAGTATTGAAACATAGGTTTGCAAAGGAAAAGCACTTGGCTTGGGAGTTTCATTGAGAAAAGGTGGGATACACAGCTAACTCACCTGAAGAAACTGGTTCAGATGACAAAGAAAGTATTTTTACACGCACATTACATAATATTTCGTCTCCATTTGAGACTTCTTCAGATGTAGAGAGCTCTCTACATCTGAAGAAGTCTCAAATGGAGACAAAATATTATGTAATGTGTGTGTAAAAATACTTTCTTTGTTGCTGTGCTCATCTGAACCAGTTTCTTCAGTATTGAAACATTGTATTTTCTGTACGATTCAAGGTTTTCAAGATTTTTGTAGCTGAAGAAGTACAACAAAATTGAGGGTTTTCAACCAACAAGCAGCGAGCACAGGCCTTTTGAAGCTGCAAACTTGGTTTTACAATACTTGTATCTATCCTAACAACATACCAAAAATCACACTTACGCCTTTTTTTGCGAACTAGAATGTCTTTGGTGACTGATCTAGTAATGTAATTTCCTAAAAGATATTTTTTCCAAAACTATAATTTTTTTCTCAGATTTTATCACTTGAACTTTTGTTTAAGTATTTGGTTGTTTGCTGTCAGACTAATGGCTTACTCAATAATTCCTGGTTCGGTTCTTGACTTTATATATAGATCTCAATGAACAATCTCGCATCAGGCAATCAGAAGTTTAACGGATACTTTTATGATAAGTTTATTTTATGATATTACACACTACAAAGGTGTAGTTCATTGGATAAGCGAAGCAAAATCACCATTTCCACTTCGAGTTTTCAGTGGTTGTAATAATTTATGACAAACTCAAATATTAATTTAAAAAAATATAATACTTTTAAATTTGTATTTTTGAAATATCTAAAGAGTATTAAAAAGTTTTATGTTTAAAATATCACAAAAACACACACACAAATTAACAAAATTAAGAGAGACAAAATTGGAGTCACTTAATAAAAGGGTAAGTTTTAAATGCCCCCTTAAATTTTATAAATGTAAGGGAGCGACTCAGGGGAGAAACAATGGACGAGAAATTTTCATAGACCAAAACTAGAATGCGCTTCACAGTTGTTCATTGCTTGTAACTCTTAGCTGTTATGGTGTGTCATGATAGCTCAGTGGAAATCGGTTTAAACTTCTGATCATGTGGTCCTGGATTCAAAACTATAGTTATGTTTATTTATTATTTTATGTTTGGAAAATATTTTGTAAATGTTACTTTTATATTTTGTACACAAACCCATACCCCTAATTTGGTTAGGTTTGGTTGGGTTGTTATTGCTAAATATTACTTATTTGGTCGGGTATTTGACACTTAATTAAACCCACTTATTTTGATAATGTTCGTGATATGTCAACGCTTTCTGGCCTTGATTTAAGAAACTACTCTCGTCCATCGTTTCTCCCCTAAGTCGCATGCTAAATGTAATCAGATATCAATGTCGGCCTAGTACTGATCATATTTGGGAACAGTATTAAGAGACGACGAGTCAATCGGGCAGTGAATGTTGATTGTAATCACTGTAGCATGGAGGTGATGGAAGAAGGTAACCTGATGGACCGGGTGAGGATCCTACTGCAACGGGACTCTGGATACTACCAGCAGCACCAACGAGTCCTACAGGAGAACCTCTGTATCGGAGTGGTGGGCGGAGTCCTGGATTTCCCCCACTACGCCTCGTTTGCCGCAGTCAAGATGGTCAAGTGGTGGGAGGATGAGTACTTAGCTGCCTTCAACCGTCCATCTGGATTACAAGGTGGTAAAATGGAAATAACACTGGCTGTGCATATCACTGTGTACTAGTTATTTTAATTCTATTTTGTCAAATGTAGAACTTTCCCACAATAAAGGAAGCAGTTACGAAAGGCAGCAATAATGGCAAGAAGGCTGAATTAAAACCTTAATTACAGTCTTTAATATCTACCTATTTGTCGCCCGCGAGTAGAGCGCCTCACAAGGGCTCCTGGTCCTGGCGGTTTTTGGCCTAACTAAAACCACTGTCATGTATACCTGTGCAATGACAGATGACACACACCCTAGTATATACAGTCGAGAAACTCAGCTATCCAAAATGATGGTCCAGAATCAGGATATAACTAGTCTGTTTGAGCTACCAACCTCCACAATCGCTAATCTGTGGTATATTAGTTTTAGCCTTCATCAATCAAGATTTCTAGGTTTTTATATTAGCTAGGCTGCCAAGTGTATGGATCTTCAGTGAGCTCTGAATAAAATATTTACTCATTTGTTAAATTTTGGGACTGTAGTTAATATTAGACTGTGCCTTAATTAATTACTACAGAAGTTTTTCTAATGTAAACGAGTTTGCCTGCTCCTTTATTATGGCTAATCCTACATAATCTTAATGTCAAAAGTTTCATAGATTTAGATGAAGAAGGAGATATTTACACAAATCTCACTTATCGACTCTTTCAAATCTTGGAAAAGAAACAAAATATCAGAGGTACTGAAAGAAAAACTAAACTAATAACCATATTATGGTTGTAATATATTAGAGTAAATCACTTAAAAGTATTTTTGAAAATTATTCCAAATATTGTGTTACTGATCTTGCTTTATCAGATCCCTGGTGGTTTTAAACATTTCATTCCCAAATCATGTAAGGTTATTTCCAGGAGAGCTGGAGGTGGAGGGGGAGAGAGGTGGGGGTTGTGGAGGAGTGGCCAAGACATCAGCCCCATCCACAATGGTGTCACAGGTGAGTCCAACAACATTTATTTTACTGTCAAAATTTAAAGCCTTGTATGTTTTGTGGTTTTAGTCATAATATTTCTTTGCCAGGATTTCTATGGGTTCGATCATTTCCTTTGGCAAATTTTATTGCAATTTGTTATTCTGCATTTTGGCTTTAGGTACAAACAATGATCTGCAGGTGCTAAAAGGCACTTTTAGTGCTGCAGCACTCATCAATATAATGTTCTACAGGTGAAGGTGTGTGGAGCCCAGCTGTTAGAGCACCTGCACACCCTCAGTCAAGAGGCCCTGGACCTGCTGACCTGCAGGTGCTTCCAGGCACTTTGGGTGCTGCAGCACTCATCAGTATAGTGTTCTACAGGTGAAGGTGTGTGGAGCCCAGCTGTTAGAGCACCTGAACACCCTCTGCCAAGAGGCCCTGGACCATGCTGACCTGCAGGTGCTAACAGGCACTTTGGGTGCTGCAGCACTCATCAGTATAGTGTTCTACAGGTGAAGGTGTGTGGAGCCCAGCTGTTAGAGCACCTGAACACCCTCAGCCAAGAGGCCCTGGACCTGCTGACCTGCAGGTGCTAACAGGCACTTTGGGTGCTGCAGCACTCATCAGTATAGTGTTCTACAGGTGAAGGTGTGTGGAGCCCAGCTGTTAGAGCACCTGAACACCCTCTGCCAAGAGGCCCTGGACCTGCTGACCTGCAGGTGCTAACAGGCACTTTGGGTGCTGCAGCACTCAACAGTATAGTGTTCTACAGGTGAAGGTGTGTGGAGCCCAGCTGTTAGAGCACCTGAACACCCTCAGCCAAGAGGCCCTGGACCATGCTGACCTGCAGGTGCTAACAGGCACTTTGGGTGCTGCAGCACTCATCTATATAGTGCTCTGCAGGTGAAGGAGTGTGGAGCCCAGCTGTTAGAGCACCTGCACACCCTAAGTCAAGAGGCCCTAGACCTTGCTGACCTGCAGGTGCTTACATGTTCTTTGGGTGCTGCAGCACTCATCACTACAGTGCTCTACAGGTGAAGGAGTGTGGAGCCCAGCTGTTAGAGCACCTGAACACCCTCAGGAACACCCTCAAGAGGCCCTGGACCAAGCTGACCTGCAGGTGCTTACAGGCACTTTGGGTCTGCAGCACTCATCTATATAGTGCTCTGCAGGTGAAGGAGTGTGGAGCCCAGCTGTTAGAGCACCTGCACACCCTCAGTCAAGAGGCCCTGGACCATGCTGACCTGCAGGTGCTTACAGGCACTTTGGGTGCTGCAGCACTCATCAAGAACTGCCTCTGGATATACAACCAACACCTCGCCAAGTTAGACGACAAAAATAGGTACAAAAAGATTTTAATCCTTTTATGTAAACATTGTGCATGTGCGCATATGACATATATATTTGATACACAGATTTGATAATGGAACAACAGTCTCAAGATAGTCATCTGCCAGTAAAGGTAAGGATTGATGGCAGAGATATAAATGTAAACCTCGTTTTGAGTGGTTGTAATCAATGATATTGTTAATGGATCAAACACATAAGGAAAACTGAAATCAACTACAGTGGACCCTCTGAAAACATATTGAGGCTAATGGACAAAATCACTGCTCTTACTTGTTAAATGCTGGAGCCCCTGTACTAACTAAAATTAAAGAACTGCTGTATAAGACTTCTTAACATTTTGAAATTTTAATGAATAAATTGCAAATAATAATTTGTTAAGAGAAAATACTGTTGCAATACTTCAAAGTTATTTTGACCACCCTTTGGTTTTTTCTTTAGTTTATCACTGCTAACAACATACAAGAACTTTCAAGAAATGTCCGAGTCGCTGGCAGAGAGGCTGCTGGATCTTCACTGTAGGCTGATCTCACTGTACGTGATGCAGGATGCAGACAGTTTGAACTGGGAGCAAATACAACCTTTCTTCGAGTCTGAACGAGGGTCATTTGTCATTCAGATGTGGTGGCTGTACATGCAAGGTAACCCATAGCAAATCTTATGCAGAGTTGTAAGGTAATTTAAATAACTCACAACATGTTTTCCCATTCTATACTTTGTATGCAGAATATTTCCAGTCTACATATTCATCGTATAATATTTCTAAAATATCAACGGAACCAGATGTATTTTGAAAAAAAAAAAATATATTTTAACGATATTTTTGTCTATGTTTTAGGGACAAGATCAGATCTGTGGAGCACAGTTCCTCCAAAAACAGCCCAAAGAGTGCTAGCTGGCATGCTGAATGAGGCCCTCACAATCTTCACTGTCCGTTACACACAGGTAAAAATGTTGGAAGTAATAAAATCAAAGGCAAAAAAAATCAGTCAGTTCTAGTCAGTAACGAAGCATCTCACTCATTTTACACTCATAATTTTTTTCATATTTGTCTTAAACAGTTAGTTTATGGATCTGAGTTAGTTGATTGTGAAAATAAATTTATTCTTTAGGTGGGTAGGACTATAAAAGTAAAATACCCCCGCCGCAGCAAACCTGCGTACTCAGCGAATTTCTAATGCAAGTATATGTTTCTCACTGTTACATAAAACTACTTTCCAAGTTTCATAAAAATACACATTTATAAATAAGTGATAAATCATTTTATTTATTCTCTATAAGAATGACATTAGGGCTGAGTATGCAGGTTTGCTGCAACAAGAAGATAAGAAATGTGTTTTTAAGCAATTATCAATATAACTCAACCAGGTGAAGCTATATACCAAGTTTTAATAATTTATGTTCATAATTAAGGGAGATATAAAACTTTACTTATTCTCCATAAGAATGACATTATGGCTGAGTATGAAGGTTTGCTGCTACGGGGATAGTAAAAAAAAATCAAATTTTTGTGCAAATATCAATATACCAGTACAAGGTGAAGCCGCATACCAAGTTTCATCAATATACATTCATAAATTCTGGAGATATCAAATTTTATTTATTCTCCATAAGGATAACATTGGACAACGTACTGTGTTTAGCACTTTGAACAACTCTGCAACGGTTGGACGTAGAATCACAATTTAAATACCAAAATAATTGTTTTGTAGAGCTGAATTGATTGGTAAAAGCAAATGTAAAGTTTACAGTAAAATTAACTGGGGAAAAGCTAAAAACCTTTTTCTCATAAGATTAACATGGGAGATGTATAAATGTAAAAAAATGCAACCGAGT
The DNA here is from genome assembly GCA_963675035.1 of Allygus modestus. Classification (NCBI taxonomy): domain Eukaryota; kingdom Metazoa; phylum Arthropoda; class Insecta; order Hemiptera; family Cicadellidae; genus Allygus; species Allygus modestus. The sequence goes on along the minus strand of OY776111.1, from coordinate 400,276,651 downwards.
GAGGTAGCGATTATTGCACCTCACTTTCGGGAGGTCTTGGGTTTCATCCCAGGCCGGCCAGTCTGAGAAGAGTTTGTACGGTTTCTCATCTCATTTAGGCAAATGCCGGAATAGTTCCCAAAAAAGGGCCGTACCCAGGAGCGGATACAGAGGTCACGTTTCGGGGGGGCGGTCACCGAAAGTTACCCCTCCTCCTTCCCTGTGGATGGTCCCTGGCACCCCCAGTATTATTTTTAACTATATGAAATTATACAACGAATGAAAGTAAGTTAACGTAATATATCAATAACCTTGTACTCAAGAAAGAAGCAATCTTAACTCTATAAACAAGCTAAACAAAAATTAACTTTAGTTCTACTGCCCGACTGTAAATAAAAGTTAAATATTTAGGCATTACACTTTTTCTACGTCATCTGTAGGCGTCTTAAGAACAAGTAAGATGCCTAAATAAACAATTTATTTTAGTATTTACCCATGCGAAAAACTATTTACAAAACGTATTTGAAATCTGCAATACTGAACTATACTACGCGAAGATACAATTAGGAATGAGGCTGACAGCCAAGGTCAACCACTCAAAAAATGAAAATGTCGTACCACAAAATAAAATACTTGGCGTATGAGCTTCTGTTTATACGCAATTTAATCTTTGTTTCCTCTTATTTCATTACAGTACATATAATTCGAGGCACTTTTTGCGTCTAGCCTAGCTATTTATTTATTGCCTAGCAACGGATTACGTGGTTTTATTCAAAAATCAAACCTAACCTGTAAACAAAACACCGCTGGTAGCAAACGACGGTAGGTGGGTGAAATCCAGCAAAATATAATCACCGAATACAATTGTAGCAACCTTTGCTGCTAAAATTTACCTCCATGACCATGTTGAAAACACTGCATTTTCGGTCTGTCAACTGGCAAAACTGCAACAACTTTGTGATACTCGGGAATATCCATGTTTTTGTAAGACGCTTTTATGTTAAATACATGGATCTAAGTTATGTGCTATATACTAAAATGGAAGTTTAAAATTTCACCCTGGCTTCTTCCCTATCCCTATAGGATAAATTTGCTAAAATAAAGAATAGTGAAAAAAGAGTTGTGCCAAACTCTGAATAAATTTTGATAAGAGAGGTTTTAACTATGCATAATGGATGTTCTGTAATATGCAATTACTGTGTAATTTAATCAAACAGCCAGAGCACTGAACTGATTAATTTTCAAAGGCCAGCTAGGAGACTGAAGACAACGCTTTCCAGATGTCTCATCACCCAGCTGACTTACTTCGGGGGTGAGATTTTTAACTCAAGATTGGAAGACAAACTATCTGTTGAAGAATAAGCTATGTGAAATGTTAAACCATTGTATTTCTTGATGATTGCAATATGATCTGAAATCAGTGTCACTGTGACATATCTCCCCTCCACATTATCGGTGTTACATACCCTTGTTCCAGGCCAGAGCCAGTAGTGGGAGAGCCATGCTACTAGTCACTGACATCAGCAACTTTCTCCTGTGTGTGCGTCACATCCTCCCCTCCACATTATCGGTGTTACATACCCTTGTTCCAGGCCAGAGCCAGTAGTGGGAGAGCCATGCTACTAGTCACTGACATCAGCAACTTGCTCCTGTGTGTGCGTCACATCCTCCCCTCCACATTATCGGTGTTACATACCCTTGTTCCAGGCCAGAGCCAGTAGTGGGAGAGCCATGCTACTAGTCACTGACATCAGCAACTTTCTCCTGTGTGTGCGTCACATCCTCCCCTCCACATTATCGGTGTTACATACCCTTGTTCCAGGCCAGAGCCAGTAGTGGGAGAGCCATGCTACTAGTCACTGACATCAGCAACTTGCTCCTGTGTGTGCGTCACATCCTCCCCTCCACATTATCGGTGTTACATACCCTTGTTCCAGGCCAGAGCCAGTAGTGGGAGAGCCATGCTACTAGTCACTGACATCAGCAACTTGCTCCTGTGTGTGCGTCACATCCTCCCCTCCACATTATCGGTGTTACATACCCTTGTTCCAGGCCAGAGCCAGTAGTGGGAGAGCCATGCTACTAGTCACTGACATCAGCAACTTGCTCCTGTGTGTGCGTCACATCCTCCCCTCCACATTATCGGTGTTACATACCCTTGTTCCAGGCCAGAGCCAGTAGTGGGAGAGCCATGCTACTAGTCACTGACATCAGCAACTTGCTCCTGTGTGTGCGTCACATCCTCCCCTCCACATTATCGGTGTTACATACCCTTGTTCCAGGCCAGAGCCAGTAGTGGGAGAGCCATGCTACTAGTCACTGACATCAGCAACTTGCTCCTGTGTGTGCGTCACATCCTCCCCTCCACATTATCGGTGTTACATACCCTTGTTCCAGGCCAGAGCCAGTAGTGGGAGAGCCATGCTACTAGTCACTGACATCAGCAACTTGCTCCTGTGTGTGCGTCACATCCTCCCCTCCATCTGCAACTCAGCACCCGAGCTGACGGGCGTCTCTGCTCTCTCACAGGTGTGACAAAGAAGATTTAGTACTTTAGCCAATTCGGAAGATCTTATTTAAATTATTTATGAATATATTTCAATGAAATTTGTGATGACGTGTCATGTTTTACTGACAAGTATGTCTATGGAAACGGATTTATACTATTGGCTTGAAGGGCCAAAGTCCCTAACCGTGCTCCAGTACTCTGCCTCATCTGATTTATTTTACTGTTTACATACTGAGGAAAATAAAACAATATAAGTAGGAACACATGCTAGTTCGTAAACAAAGTAGTCACGTAATCACATGTTTTAATGTACATAAAGCAAACGTTTTTAAACCCCCATGCTTTTCTTATGGGGGATGTTTTACGTTATTTCTCGTTTGCTGGTAGCATTTTAGATATAAACTGCTATTTTTCCCGAGCCCCTGGGATCAAGACCTTAAATTTGATCCCCTCTCCCAGCATCCTACCAAACTCCCACAGTTTGACTTGATACAATTTTGCTTGCAAAATTATATATAAAATTACTTTTAAGTTATTGCATGCATAAACAAAGAGTAAGACTATTTCCCAATACTAATTTTAAGGGCGATAATTAAAATCAAAGATATTTTATTTAATCTTATAACTTTAAAATCTAAATTCCATAAAATTATTTAACTGTACAATTTGTTAATCATAATAGGCAATATAGGCTATTAATATTTTTGGTCTACAATAGTGATATGAGTACAAAGCAATATTTATAAAATATTTAGACATTGAAAAATAATAACAAACTAGATACTATAATATAAAATGAGGAAATACTGTAAAAACTAACAAAAACAACTCCATAAATAATTCACACTATGAAGTTCACAAGGACGACACTTCAGTCACATATCATTCGTTATTGGGCAGGACGTTACTTCCAGACTGTCGTAAACTCACTGATTCTCCAAGATAAAAAAATATTAAACAGTAAACAGTGGCCAAAACAGTAATAATTATATTAATAATTATAGGGGAGTTATGAATTAGGGTAAAACCATCAAAAGTATCCTTCTACGGTTTTACCACAATAATTTTACTAGTATGGGATATGTACCTGTGTTATGAAAGTTAATGATCATTCGATCATCACAAAACCCCTCCTAAAAATGTTGCACTTGATATTAAAAAATATGATGATAAAAGTTTGACTCAAAAAATAAGGTTACATACCTTGTCGTCAATCCACTAAATTTGGGAGTAGTATTGTCCCATTATCAAGTCTATATGTATCACAGAAGCTAAAATAAAAATACTGTCATCGTCTTGAGGTTTAAAACACTTCCAACACTAAACATGAACTTGTTCATGTCACACAAAAATTAAACATTTAAAAATTCACAATAAGTGTACACATTATTTCCCATGTGTGGCCGGCCAAGGACAAGAGTGGACTGTCCAAAATTTCCTTGGCCGGCCACACATGGGAAATAATGTGTACATACTTATTGTAAATTTTTAAATGTTTAATTTTTTTGTGTGACATGTTCAAGTTCATGTTTAGTGTTGGAAGTGTTTTAAACCTCATGACGATGACAGTATTTTTATTTTAGCTTCTGTGAGACATATAAATTTGAAAATGGAACAATACTAGTCCCGAAATTAGTAACCATTTAAACTAGTGTGTTGACAACGACAAAGGTATGTAACCTTATTTGTTGAGTCATACAATCAATCCAGGAGGCAAATAACATGAATAAGATAAGTTTATCAGTATTCATATTTGGATTGTTTTTTATAGTATTTACTAAACCATTTAACGCTTGCAATAATGACATTGTTTAGGTTGTCAGAGACGTGCATGCTAAGTGCCACGCACTTCTCCAGTGTCTTTTGTTGAGGGGAAGTCAACTCACGTTATTGTACAAGGTAGGTGGTAGTTTGGACCACAAACCAATCTTAAATGCAGAGAAAAAATGCATCCTGTTTAAAAAAATACATACCAATACTTCTTAATGGAGTGCTTTATGAAAAAATGTAACTATATAGCTTAGCTTCTTAAATTTAATCATTAGTAGTTTTAAGTAAACTTTTAATTAAATTCCTACTTAGGTAAAGGTAGGAACCCATACAGTAGAACTATCACAATACACAGTAGAACCCAGCTTATCTGTCACCAAAAAAGCATGATTGGAACACAAAAAAGCATGATTTATGCACAGTTTTAATAAAGCTTTAATATTACTGTAAATCATAAAATATGCTGTTATAAAAACTGTCGGTGGTCTACTGATTAACATCGTCGATGAATAGTCATCGACAAGGGAATACACAGGCCTGAATACACCCTTATACGATACATACACAGTTACAAACACCGATAACGGCACGATCGGACTAAGCGAGGAGTAGGTTTATCCAAGATAGGATTAGCACAGTTCTACTGTAATACTTAGAGATAATTTTGTATTTATAACAGCTTTAAATTTGAAATTTACTTTATAGGTGACAGTTTTAAATTTCCATCAGTTACAACACATTTGAAACAAAACATTTCCATATCTAGGATACACCATCAGATAGACAGGCGGGATGGATGTGATGAGAATCAGTACAGGAAGGCCTCAGGCTTCTTCATGACGTCGTAGTACTTGGGTGGGTTGAGGCAGTAGGGGGTCTGGCAGATGCTGCAGGCCCCACAGTTGTTGCGCACAAGCACCGCCAGACAGGTCGGGTGCAGCGGCCGGTCACACAAGCACGGCCTGAGGAAAGTCATGTAGTTGGTCCGATCCCCACAACCAACACAGGCCGGAAAAGCATTAAAGTTCATGGTTCTTGTAACATGGAATTTAGTTGTCTGTGTCTAATTTAGCTAGGTTCTGATATTTTACAATCCGTTTCTAGAGAAACAGATTCAAAAGTAAATTGTTGCTAATTTTAAACATTTTAATATGGATTATCTAAATATATATATATATATATTATGTTATAATGATTGATTAGGGCTATTTTTATTAGGGATTGATTAGGGATATACGATTTTATTTTTCGTGCGCTTAGGCCATTATCAAAGTCTATAAAAATATAACCTCACATTTAAAATAAAATAATAACTTTTTCTGCTTTAAGGGTGAGGTATTTTATCGTATGAACTGTTCTGTGGTTGTTAGCCATATGTATTATGTTATAATGATTGATTAGGGCTACTAATATTATAAGATGTATCTTCATATTTTAACAAAGTACCCTTTTTTATATAAAAAACATTTTTATTTTAGACTGACATGTTTCGTGCGCTTAAGCCATTATCAAAGTCTATAAAAATATAACCTCACATTTAAAATAAAATAATAACTTTCTCTGCTTTAAGGGTGAGGTATTTTATCATATGAACTGTTCTGTGGTTGTTAGCCATATGTATTATGTTATAATGATTGATTAGGGCTACTAATACTATAAGATGTATCTTCATATTTTAACAAATTACCCTTTTTTTATAAAAAACATTTTTATTTTAGACTGACGTTTCGTGCGCTTAGGCCATTATCAAAGTCTATAAAAATATAACCTCACATTTAAAATAAAATAATAACTTTCTCTGCTTTAAGGGTGAGGTATTTTATCGTATGAACTGTTCTGTGGTTGATAGCCATGTCAGTCTAAAATAATTTTTTTTTTTATAAAAAAAGGGTACTTTGTTAAAATATGAAGATACATCTTTTATATATATATATATATATATATATATATATATATATATATCTTATGGACAAATTACGAACTTTAAGAGCGGCTAGGGCCCTTCCCTTAGGTCTGATCTTTTTGAAATTTAAGCAAAAACAACTTCAGACCAACATCTATCCAACGACACCAAAAATAGCAAAATAGATTGAAAACTGTAAGAGGAGTTCCACTCACAAAAAACCCCCTAGCGTATTAAATAAGGATATATATATATATATATATATATATATATATATAAATAGGGTGAGGTATTTTATCGTATGAACTGTTCTGTGGATGATAGCCATGTCAGTCTAAGATAAAATTTTTTTTATAATAAAAGCGTACTTTGTTAAAATATGGAGATACATCTTTTATATATATAATGACCGGTTGGAGGGTCACGGATAATCCAAAACCATGGTTAAAACAAAGGGATTCAATAAATTGAATATTACGAATATAATAAAGGTTTATCAAAGTTTGTATACTACAATATTGTGTTTTAATGTTATTTAAGATATATTTATGTAGATTAAATACTTTTGAAAATCATTAAATTGTGATAACATCTACGAACAATCAAGAAAATAATAGTTAATACTAGCAATGGTTGATAGCAGTAAATTCTATCCAAAACACCGAATGACATTTAATAGGTTAAGAATATCTAAACACCGAACAGTATGCTAATTAATTCCGCAATGGGGGAAAACCCAATGAGGGTAAATAACGGCGGGAAGGGTGATTGTTTTGAGATGTTTCTATTTTTAGACGTGTCCGTCTGTCTGTCCGGTCCATCACTGTGGGTGAACAGCAGCGGGAAGGGTGACTGTTTTGAGATGTTTCTATTTTTAGACGTCCGTGTCTGACCGTCAAGGTCATCGCTCCCCATCACGCGCCTATTGCTCATTAGCGAAAGACAGACTCTCAGATTATGTTGTGGTTACTAAATTGTGTGTATAGTATTTATTCTGATAAACAAAATAAATTAAATATGATTCTGGAGATAATTTAGCAAAATAAATTGTTACTATTGCTCTATTTATGTTTAGAAGGGGATAAATAAAAATAATAAAAATAAACCTTTCGTGATCAGTCCCCGGTTAAACCGCAACCCGATTAACCTGCTCCCGGATGATCGGGAGTTGACTAGTTCCAAGATGGTTGGAATAAATATTTTGAAGGTCAAGAGAGCAGAGCCCTAAACATTTGCGGAACGGGGGAATACAAATGATATCGGACTACATAAACCTAAGGAACGGGGGATGGGGATCACAAAAACATTTATTTTATAATGGGTAGAATGCAACAAATAAACGCAGGTTTTTGATTGTATGTTAGAATTAAGGGGATAGGTATAGATTATTAGAAAACCACCAAAGCCAGAGAGCTCTCATTCTTTAAGCATATCTTTATCAGAACGTGTCAGTCAGATGTAATGTGTTGGGAATCAGAATTAACGTCTTGGAAGAGTCTCCATAAAATGTGAACCAAAATTAGCATGCCATGAATTTTGTGCAAAATTGTATCAAACCTCCCTTTATTAACAATAGAATTTTGTTAACATTGTTCAAAACCCTGAATTTATACACAATCGAAATTCCAAAAACCTGAGTTGCCCATCTATTAATAGTCTGAGACAAGAAGGACTGAATTAGCAATAAAGCTACAGATGACAATATAAATACAATTCATGCTCATCAAAGTCATTATAAATAGGCAAGCACAAAACAGTCCCTCCTTTTTTCTCAGCGTTTGTGCATCGTAGGAGAAATTCACGCATACCAGATAGAAAGGTATTATCGTGTAGATGTGCAGAAACTCCTTATAATTTACATTAGCTCTCAGGGTTATGCCCCACAGGTCTTCAAAGTTTCAATGTTAATCTTATGGAAGAACAGTAATCAATTGAACCGTGCATTTGACAGCTGATAAAATAACAAATGCTAGCACAACAGCAAGAACAGATGTTTCAGGACTAATGTAAATAAAAATACTACTGACTAATGTAATGGTAACACCTTAGTCTTATCCACCTTAGTTTTAACTTCACATTAAAAATAAACCTGTTGAGTGATGGAGGAGGGTGTAATTGAGGGTGAGAAGGTGAGGGGGAGAGGAATAGAGAGAAACAGAGGTTATTCATGAGGTTCAGCATAAGGAAACTGGTTAAAATGCATTTGATTTAATTGCTCACTCAGGTTGTTCCAAAACATTCACGCAAACAGCCATAATTCGTATGTGCCGCTTTGGATTTACGTAGAATTATTTTTGGTCTAATTTCCACTTCTGGGCAATCACTAGTTATTTTTAATATTTAAAAATCTACAAATTTACAATAATACATTCAAAAAACCACAAATGTAAAATATTCGTGTGTGTGCAAAATGAATCTCAGAATCCCAGGGAAGGATTTTGTTTAAACTTTAAGAAGAGGAGTTTTGGGGCCTCTAAAATAATTTGGAAACCTTAAACCCGGAAAAAACTCTAATATATCAAAAAGACATTGACATATCCAACGTTGGGGCATCCAACATGCGGCATTGTAAATAAATCCAAAGAACCATCACACATTGAAGGGGTAGAAGAAGCCAGTAGGACGGAGCCCTGAGGTTGGGAATAAAAGCATTCCAAGTCTTTTAGTCCCCCAACAACATGCATCCCAAATCCCAAATAATGCAACATGTGTTATTTAATTTTTAAAATTTATGATATGACTGGGAGCAGATTTGAGGAGCCGTTTTCGAGCTATTTAGAACAAAATTTCCTCCATAAGAATAACATGGCAGCTTTTGATGCCATTGGGGCAGAGTCCTGAGGTCTGGGGGAAAAACGAAAACAAGTATCTACAATTTGTTGGTCCTCTTTCTCTACAATGTGGTATGGTCCGGGAGCAGATTTGAGAATCCATTTTCGAAATCACCTGGAACACACCCACATGTACAACTACTTTATTAGCATAGATTATTATATGGCTGTTACCTTTTTTTATAAATAACAATCTTGATTACAAAATTATATTAGTTTTTTTTTTTTTTTTAGGTCTTTAATAAAGGTTTGAAGGAAGTACCATGCTTCTCTCCTTTACCTGCATCAAGCATTGCTCCTTGGGTCAGCTTGAGTTCCTCAGAAAAACTTACTTCAGGGTCTTCAGTCATTGGGAAGATAGAGTCCATATCACTCGAGCTCAGTGTGCTCTTGGCTCAGCCCCAGCCTTCCTGGCATTTGCTTCTCAAGGTATTTTAATTAATTCTTATATTTGAGATAGGTCTTTCAACATTTTGGAGGATAAATTCGCTCCATTCATTTGGCTTTTGGAAGCATAGAGGAAAACATGAAGAGTGGAATTCACTTTACTCATCTAAGCATATTTACATTACTAAGCGTGGAGAATGAAAATTCACTTGTTAAGGACATGGAGGGGTACATAAATTTGTGTTCCTTTTAATGGTATAAAGGGCAAAGTCACTGCTCATTCAACTTTCCATACACAAAAATTCAAATTCCGGACGCATCTGCTAGTAGTAAAATTTATACTTAAATGTGAAAACTATCAAATTCATGCTTTTATTTCAGTACGGAGATCACTTAGAAAGTTGCTTTTATTGTAGTGAGGTACAAATATACATTGGAAACTCACTCAATACACAGGTAAGCTGCAATGAGGGGTATTTGAAACTGGTAGCTAATTAAGAAGATTGATCAACTCAAAACTGTTTTTCTATTTATATTTTTGCAGGTCCTTATGATGAATGATTGCTGGGTTGCCAATAAGATTTTACTACGAATTGCCAAAAACTCATTTTCTATTGGTTCTTCTTCAAAGGATGAACTCAAATGTAAAGGTAAAATTATATATTTAAATATATAAAACAGGGAAGTCTATTTTTTCAAATTTGTCTTAATACAACTAAACTTAACTCTTATGACTACCATCAACATATAACAGATTTGTTGATGAACGAAGTGAATCACTGGATTGATGAAGAAGTTTCAGTAGCCGTGTGGGTGTGTTATCGAAATACTACATAACTAAAAAACATTTCTTAATGAAATTTTGAAGGAGTCATTTCGGATTCCTAAGGGATGTTTTGACACAGCATTTGTATTTTATTTTGGATTATTAATAATTATTAAAACTAATTTTAATGTTTGATATTCAATAGTTGCATTGGTTTTCGTAGTAAGCTATTGACTATGGTTGTCTTTAAAATGTCAGCTGGAATTTATCTGTGTTTCACTTGAGGGATTTTTAACCCATATATGAGTTATTTTAACTGCTTGTGGGATAAAATGAAATTGTGGGATAAACTGGGATTTTTTTGGAAATCGGCATTACATCTGCTAGTTTGCTTACAACTTACGACCAGAGCACCTTAGCAGTAGCACTTCTAACTACTTAGCAGTAGCACTAGTGGATCTTCTCGCCTTACTGGCAGTTGCAGGGTTTCTCATTTTTTAACCTCGCTGTCCGAACCTATTATGTTTTTATAAACGTCACAGAACGAACACTGAATCACGTCAATGTCGCTGGCCGAGCCATGTTGGAATTAACAAGCAAAATATTTGCCATTATTTAGTTCCTATGTCGTACTCTTTAGTACTACCATTAAAAATATTATTACCTCTCCCGTAAATAAATTATTTAATTTAGTTAGTTCACCGTATCATTTAGCCTATGTCGCATTGCTCAAAATTGTTGAGGTACTAAAATGTAAAATACCTATAGGTGATTAGTAGATCTAAATAAGCTCTATCTAACGGTATAAATATTGTACTAATATATTATTCAATAATCATATAATATTTAACATTAATTGTATTGTATTGTTTAACAAATCAGTGGGAAAGTGTGGGATATGACGAGGGATATTATAAGGGAGAGTATGGGATAAAGTGGGATTTTTTTGTATCAGCGTGTGGTATTTTTACCGCTGAGTAGGAACACTGAATCTTTGTTTATAAATCTCACAAATGTAAAATTTGTTTCAATTATGGAGTAGGTTATGTTTTGTTCCATTAATTTTTTTATTTCGAAATAGTTTAAAATATGTGAGTGTTATGTAAATTATTGGTGGTTTGTCGTGTTTAAAACAATACTTATATCTATTTAGATTTATTAATAGTTTATTTTTTACTGGAAAACTTTGATGTAAAAGCCAAGTGTTTGGACTAGTGATAATAAATTAATACAATAAGTTTTGGAATTTTTGAATTACTAGAACAGTATAACTCCGTACAGCTGACTGAGATTGATAATCAAGAGTTTTGTAGTCCTAGAGTAGTTTCTTTTCATTGTGAACAAATTACTCGATGGCAGACTAAACGATCATACGTGCAAACTATCTTTATTACATGTAATGTACCAAATAAGCCCCACTGTCACCTAATGACATGAGACTAAAGTTTTGTAATCTACCGGTCAGTAAAATATTCTGTTTACAGTTTATATTTGTTTGCATTTTCTGTAGTTAATATTGATTGATTCTGTAGTTTAATATTGATTTCATAAACAATCAAGATATCCATAAATCTGTAATCCCAACTGTCTACATTGTTGAACTAATTACGTTGTAGACAGATTGCCCTCCTGAAAAATTGTCATTAATGTAGATGTTGGATTTTGCTTTTAAACCTCTCATACTGCAATTTCAGTAGCTTGTGTATTTAAATTCAAACTAACATATATTAATGATGTAAACATTATTAAATTTAAGGTATGAAGTTTACAAGATACTGTTATATAAATAAATCATTGAATACCCTTTTTTACATTCAATGGGTTTCAAACAAGTATATTTCTGTACGTTAACCCCCTGGTTTTGTAGCTGGAAATTAATAGGTCTAATAATAATAATAATTGGCAACTTTTCTCTCTGGTGATATATTTAAAACTCGTCGAAAACCATCCGGAGCCAAAAATATATTAAAGTCATTGGCCGAGTCATAAGAAAATGTGAAGAGGCCTAATGGCCATAGCTAGGATCTGTAACCAAATAAAGGCAATCACTTTAATGTAATTTGCTGGGTACACACAGTGGTTTTAAGAGGTTAATTGCTCCACCTCCCCCTCCAGGGTTAGATGGGAACGTATTCCGAGTATTCTACATTTATTGTTGCTGGATTAGGAAACCCTAGCTTAGCTGCTATAGGCACGTCTTCCACAAGTAGGAATTTTGCGCAGGTTACTGGAAGGTTAGGATATAGCAGGAAAGGAAAGGGTGGGATGGGTAGGCAGCCAAATTGGCCTTTCAGAGTACCAACTCCCGTGCTCCTGTGACAGCTGTGATCAGGCTCAAACAAGCGGACCCGTTCTGCCCTCCAACTGGCCAACTCAACGGATGGGGATACATGTAAAACAGCCAGGGACCATACATTCTCAGGTTGGGGACCAAACCCTGAGTTGCCGCCCCCAGCCGCCGCAAGTGGAGGGACCAAAGGTGAAAGGGAAGTTTGTCTTAATGAACAGCCAAAAAACTTAACATGTTTAATGACCAACTTCATTTGCTGTACCCAATGTCAGCCTCAAAACTGGTATAGACCAGTTTTAACCCATTGGCGTAGACATACGAGCTGGTCTCGTTCCTTACTTGTCATTTTTTAAACCTATGAATTGGAATAGAAATTTGTGTTTTTAAATGGATTAATGGTTTATTTTCATTAAAATACTGTTTTCATTCAGTTTTTAGAGTCGCATTGGCACACACACAGTAGACATAAGTAAAAAGTAGCAAAATCAGTATTGACCATGTGCAACTCACAAAGAATTAACCGATCCCGTCAACTTCCAAGCAAGCCTGCCACCGTTTGTTTTACTTGGGCCCTCCCACCAACGTTGCCACAGACCGGTTAACTCATTGTGAGTTGCACGACTGGTCAGATTGGTCGTGTGCGGGAATCGAATCCACGAACATCGTATCTACTCCTGGCCAAGGTGTTTCCACGAAGTAGCCAACTCAGCTTACACGACCAAGGGCCTAGCGGCGATATTAAGGTTTTTCAGTCATTCCGCGCCCCTAGCGGATAGAACCGTAGTTGCCTGCGGTCATTAGTTATATATTTTGCTACTAGAGTGCAGCAACAATCAAATCCCGTTACAGGCTATTGAGAATAGAATAAAATTACTACCGTAATGGGTTAAGGTTGTCCTGCTGGGTAATAGGAATATTTGGTGATGTCTTTAGGTTTCCTGTGCAGTGGAGACTGTTACCTGCCTGAGACACCGGTAGAGCAAGCCCTAGTCCACATAGTGACTACAGTCGGCAGTCCCAGTGATGTGTCTTTGACACTGGTGTCATTTCTAGAGCTCAATCCAAGATGGGCTGATTGCTTGGATAGAAAGCAGGTAACAAAACCGGTGACGCTTAAATGTTCAAACATACATCATATAAAAAGTAAGCATTACTTATGGCGGCTCAAGCTAATTACATACAAATGGTCCAAATGCTTGTGATATGAAACGGAAATGTTTGTATTGTACATACGGTACATAAAATATGGGGGGTTGGTTAATACATAGGCATATTTTAGTCTGATTTAGGGGTATTTTGGGGTAAATATGGGAATATATGCTTATGTGCACTAATTGGTGAGTTATGGTATTGGAACTAGTTCCAGATGTGCTCAAAAGTCAAATCAGGTTTAAGATTAGTAGCACAGTGAACATTAAAAACCAGATGCAGACCACTGTTTTATAACGATAAAATATTCAGACTTTTCCTTCTATATATTATGTGTTAGAGATTTTAAAAATTAATTTGTACCTACTAATCCAAGATCATATATCTCTTTTCAATATCTTGCTCAGAGCTTAGTCAAATTTCATACAAAAACTAAAAAAATTCAGAAAATTGTGCTAAATCAGTAATTTTTTTTCCTCTAGTTTAAAAGTTTGTCCATATTATTATATATGAAGCTCAATTTAATACAACATCAATTTGAGAGCTGCATGTTATTCTGTTGGCAGGTGTGGAACGTGAGAAGGCCTCCTTGGCTCCAGGCGCTGGTGGAGCCACTGCAGCCTTGCTTGCAGCCCATAGTCGATTCCGTCCACGAGGCCTTACAGGTTGTAAATAGCGTGGACAGATTTTATTTCATAGGTTTAATTTGATTATGAATCCAAGGAGCGATCTGGTAGATTTGGGATAGTTGGCTGTGAAGCATTTTGGTAATTTATTGCAATTTACATTTATATTTGGAATTTTTTGAGGGCTCCTTGGGTATGAATCCCACTTAAGTTGTCAGCCGACCTGTCCAGACTGCCCCTGATTTAACCATATAGTAAAAATAAATACCGGGTGTCCCATAAAGGTCCCCCCCCTCTTAATTTGTGAACGACCGTACACTTTAAAATAACCTTTGGTAAATGTTACTAACATAACACAAAGTACTTTTTTATGTGGTTAAGAGTTTCAAACCTCACCCCTAAATATGGGTTGATGGGGGTAGTTTTTATTTTTCAAATAGCAACCCCTAACAAGTTGCATATCATTTTAACGAGGGAGAAAAGAAAATGAATGCAAACTAGACCTCTCTATGTTTATTTAATCTAATGTTATGGTCAGCGAAAAATGTATTAATTTTGGTATTTATACTGCTAAAATTCCCCTCCTTACTAGAAATCAGATACATAGAGGGACACTCCAACTTTCTATTGATCAGACATTTAAAAAAAAAATACTATTTGAAAACCTTCATTTTTTTCCAATAAGTGAATGAGGGCCATGGCAAAAATAATTAAAGTTTTCAAATGACTTTCTTGCACTTTAAATGGTATTTTTTTAAAGGTCTTTTTAAGGTTTAAAGGATTTTCCCTCTATGTATCTGATTTCTGGTAAGGAGGGGAATTTTAGCAGTATAAAATACCAAAATTAATGCATATTTCACTGGCCACAACATTAGATTGCATAAACATAGAGAGGTCTAGTTTGTGGCATTCATTTTCTTTTATTCCCCTCTTTAAAATGATAGGAAACTTGCTAGGGGTTGCTATTTAAAAAATAAAAACTACCCCATCAACCCCTATTCAGGGATGAGGGTTGAAACTCTTAACCACATAAAAAGTACTTAGTGTTATGCTAGTAACATTTACCAAAGATTCTTTGTAAATGTACAGTCGTTCAAAAAGTTAGAGGGGGGGACCTTAATGGGACACCCGGTATGTCTTTTATTATTGTATAAACAAGGTCATTATATGAAGTAAAGTATAACTTGGTGGGTTTTTTTCGATTGACGCAGCCATTTTAAACCACTGTAGAAAAAAGATGTGCGATCCCTCAGCATCGAGACTCGGCTCATACTTTGGTGGGGAGGTGAGTAGATAACGGCACATGCAATCGTGGGGTTGTGGGAGCTGTGCTCGGCACAGTGCGCAAACGTTCTTTACTTCTTGAAACGTTCTTGATTCTTGATTTTATTTGGGGTTTCGAGAATTTAAGGACAAAATTGATTTTTCGCGTACAGAAAAAAGCTCTTCGGATAATTTTTGGACTAAAAAGAAATTAATCCTGCAAAAATATTTTTCGGCAGGATAAGATTCTTACTTTCCCTTGTTTGTATACATTTGAAACCTTAATATTTTACAGAACACATTCTTCTACAATTTTTTTCAATAGTTTTTCTTCCAAATATGCACTTCGCCCACGGTTACATTCCAATTCCAAAGCACAGGACAACCTTTTTTCAACGTAACACATCTCTTTTAACTATATTAAGCTTTTTAATTTTTTGCCTGCAGGCCTTAAAGTTGACCTCACCCTGAAACAATTTTGAAAATGTCTAAAGGAGTTTCTTACTGATAAGATAATATTATAATATCTATAACTTCCTTAATCAGTAAAATATGTTTTGTTTTATTTGTACTATGTCTTGTTATAAGGATATTGCATTTTTAATTACAGTACATGATTGTAACACTGACTAATGCCAATGCTGTTTACATTGTTTGATGGCAATAAAGACAATGTATTTGGTTTGACTTTCTGGATGACTCTCCTAGGATAACTTTGCGTACACAACACAGGTTCAGAATTTTTTTATCAGCATATTTGCCTGGCTCACTCTGTGTGTTTGGTTTGAGACAGGATGGTGTACATATCAGTGAGGTAGTGAATCTCACTGTGGAGCTAATGGCAGATATGGTAGACTGCTTGCCACCAGGGCTGGCCTGCTGCTGTGACCTGCTGACAGACAGTCTGCCTGCGGACAGCACTCCCCTGGCTCACTCTGTGTGTTTGGTTTGAGACAGGATGGAGTACATATCAGTGAGGTAGTGAATCTCACTGTGGAGATAATGGCAGAGATGGTAGACTGCTTGCCACCAGGGCTGGCCTGCTGCTGTGACCTGCTGACAGACAGTCTGCTTGCGGACAGCACTCCCCTGGCTCACTCTGTGTGTTTGGTTTGACTCAGGATGGTGTACATATCAGTGAGGTAGTGAATCTCACTGTGGAGCTAATGGCAGAGATGGTAGACTGCTTGCCACCAGGGCTGGCCTGCTGCTGTGATCTGCTGACAGACAGTCTGCCTGCAGACAGCACTCCCCTGGCTCACTCTGTGTGTTTGGTTTGAGACAGGATGGTGTACATATCAGTGAGGTAGTGAATCTCACTGTGGAGCTAATGGCAGAGATGGTAGACTGCTTGCCACCAGGGCTGGCCTGCTGCTGTGACCTGCTGACAGACAGTCTGCCTACGGACAGCACTCCCCTGGCTCACTCTGTGTGTTTGGTTTGAGACAGGATGGTGTACATATCAGTGAGGTAGTGAATCTCACTGTGGAGCTAATGGCAGAGATGGTAGACTGCTTGCCACCAGGGCTGGCCTGCTGCTGTGACCTGCTGACAGACAGTCTGCCTGCGGACAGCACTCCCCTGGCTCACTCTGTGTGTTTGGTTTGACACAGGATGGTGTACATATCAGTGAGGTAGTGAATCTCACTGTGGAGCTAATGGCAGAGATGGTAGACTGCTTGCCACCAGGGCTGGCCTGCTGCTGTGACCTGCTGACAGACAGTCTGCCTGCGGACAGCACTCCCCTGGCTCACTCTGTGTGTTTGGTTTGACACAGGATGGTGTACATATCAGTGAGGTAGTGAATCTCACTGTGGAGCTAATGGCAGAGATGGTAGACTGCTTGCCACCAGGGCTGGCCTGCTGCTGTGACCTGCTGACAGACAGCCTGCCTGCGGACAGCACTCCCCTGGCTCACTCTGTGTGTTTGGTTTGACACAGGATCTTGTACATATCAGTGAGGTAGTGAATCTCACTGTGGAGCTAATGGCAGAGATGGTAGACTGCTTGCCACCAGGGCTGGCCTGCTGCTGTGACCTGCTGACAGACAGTCTGCCTGCGGACAGCACTCCCCTGGCTCACTCTGTGTGTTTGGTTTGACACAGGATGGTGTACATATCAGTGAGGTAGTGAATCTCACTGTGGAGCTAATGGCAGAGATGGTAGACTGCTTGCCACCAGGGCTGGCCTGCTACTGTGACCTGCTGACAGACAGTCTGCCTGCGGACAGCACTCCCCTGGCTCACTCTGTGTATTTGGTTTGACACAGGATGGTGTACATATCAGTGAGGTAGTGAATCTCACTGTGGAGCTAATGGCAGAGATGGTAGACTGCTTGCCACCAGGGCTGGCCTGCTGCTGTGACCTGCTGACAGACAGTCTGCCTGCGGACAGCACTCCCCTGGCTCACTCTGTGTGTTTGGTTTGACACAGGATGGTGTACATATCAGTGAGGTAGTGAATCTCACTGTGGAGCTAATGGCAGAGATGGTAGACTGCTTAGCACCAGGGCTGGCCTGCTGCTGTGACCTGCTGACAGACAGTCTGCCTGCGGACAGCACTCCCCTGGCTCACTCTGTGTGTTTGGTTTGAGACAGGATGGTGTACATATCAGTGAGGTAGTGAATCTCACTGTGGAGCTAATGGCAGAGATGGTAGACTGCTTGCCACCAGGGCTGGCCTGCTGCTGTGACCTGCTGACAGACATTCTGCCTGCGGACAGCACTCCCCTGGCTCACTCTGTGTGTTTGGTTTGACACAGGATGGTGTACATATCAGTGAGGTAGTGAATCTCACTGTGGAGCTAATGGCAGAGATGGTAGACTGCTTGCCACCAGGGCTGGCCTGCTGCTGTGACCTGCTGACAGACAGTCTGCCTGCGGACAGCACTCCCCTGGCTCACTCTGTGCTGGTGCAGGTGCTAGTCACTGCACTCTACAGCCAACTCATAGACTCCCCTGTGGCAGAGAGACTCTGCAACTTGCATGATGACCAGCTCTCTGACCTGCTGACAGCTATTAAGTAACTGTTAATTTGTTTATATATTTGTGCCGCTGTAAAGCGAAATTGTTACTGAACCTGTGTGGGATTATCAATCAAACTGAATAAGTAAATCTGTTAAAAATAGCTTTAATCGAAGCAATAAACACCAAGTGGTGACGGTAAGTAGTAACATTTTATCACATTTATTTCACACAAGTTCTTTTGAAAGTTGGCAAGTATAGTGTTCAGCACTCCCAATATCTCGGTACCCAATTATTGACATAGAGCAATAGCTCAAAATTCTTTATTGTTTGTATTTTAAGCTAAATCCAGCTGTGCAAACTAAAATTTTATTTTTTATAAGATTCTATGTATAAAACATTAAAAAAATACCTAGTTTTGGGGTACGAAAAGCCTGCAAAACCCACCTTTGAAAGGGGTGATCAATCTGTTTTTTTAACTCAAAAACATAAATGTTGATTTTAAGATTCACCCTTTTTTACAAAAGTTAATTCACAAACCCATAATACCCAGTTTTACCTGGTAATACAACAGTTTTGTGTGCTGCATTCTGTGGTTAACCTTTTGAACTATTTTGAAAAAGTAACAACTGTTTATGTTAAAAAATTTCATCTCTCCACCATACTAGGAAGCTGGAGAATGTTTGATGAACACCCAAGTCTTTTGCCTTTTATATCAAGAAGAAGAAAAAAATTCAGTTTCAAGCAAATTGTGTTCTTGACATCTGGGGACCTCAAAACAAAAAGTTATTATGGTCATGGGCTTTTGTCATGCCATGCTGACTACGGTACGGTAATAGTTTTTTTCCAAAAGGGGAATTTCACTAAGAAAAGTGGCATATACACCTATAACAACACGTATATCTACTATAACTGGAGTGTAAATATCTCACAAAAAGTTTTCAAATCACATTATAAAAATAATAAAGTTAAGTATTCTCGTGAGTGTTTAGATTATTTTCTTGATCTTTATTTGATCAAAAAGTTATTGCAATAGTGTTCACTATAATTAACCTGTGGCATTGGACTTGTAGTGACCTTGGACGTGTAGAGAACCCAGAGTTTGACCTGGAAGCTTCGTCCCACATTTGCGAGGTGCAAGTGAGTGAGCTACTTCTCACTGCTTCTGGCCGTCGATCCCTCAAGGTAAGTTTTCTTAGTATCTTTTGATATAATTTTCCCTGCATTTTGTTAAAACACCTAAAAGTAGCTTTAATGTCCACAAGGTTAATTTGAGTATTGGCCTATGTTTGCCTTGAGTGTATTAGCTATCTTCTTACCAAATCTCAACTCAGCTGGTCTAGTAGTTGGGTCGTGATGGATGACTAATAATAATACAAACTTTCAGCTATATAAAATGCTAGTAGGATATATGAAATTAAGATGAAATAAGCTGCTTGTTGTGGCTATGATGTCATATACTAAAGATAAAGGATGAAATGTAATGTATCCAAAAATATATTCGTACTGAACACAAAGGGTGACAGCAGGCAATCTCATTTATATCTTCATTTGATGTTCTATAATAATTGAACCCCTGTGGCGAGCGAATTTGCCTTTTTCGTGAAATATGAATATGTTATGAGCCATGAACCACTTGCACCGTGACTGTACCTAAGTGACAATATCCGTCCAGACATCTGGTCAACGATCGCCCGTTGGTAATGTTAACGTTAATATCGATTTGGTTTATATTCTCTTACTCGTTTTTATTAGTTTCCAGTTCCCCAATGTATATCGAGTTTCCCTTTTTAACGAATACTCTTGCTTGAGAGTATAGAAAAGCTTCATGGAACTTATATAAACTTATTTATGCATCCAGTTTGATGGCATCCAGTATGTCTGTTGCTAAAGTAGATGGTTACTCTTTTGGTTGGGATACCATAGTAATTTTTAAGCCTTAACGAGATTTCTCAGTTTACAGTAAATTTAAATGCTTTGGCCTGTTGTCTTGAATTTCCCTTTACAACTTTGTAATTTATTTATTTAATTTATTCAGTCACAAATTACACCATATACAAAGGTAATAAATACCTTAATGGTAGGTAACTAAGTCAATTAATTAAATCTAATGACAATTACATTATATAAATGTTATGCATGGTGGACAAGAACATAACAAGTAATACAATACTGAGCTGTTTATTCATTGTTTATTGTTTATTCATTGTCCCCAGGTTCTCTATGAATACCTCAAGACGGACAGTGACTGGCTGATTGTGACCCTGGGTCAGACGCCTCCTCCAGCCTATGCCAACACCCTGCTGTACACTATGTTTCACGTGGGGGGTCGGCCTTTTGATCAGGTAAAAAAATGTGTCTGTTCTTAGTTCCATCTCTAAAATTTTTGAAAAAAATCATAAATGTTAGATTAATTAATTACTTGGAATCAAATGCTTTACTTTCTAAAAACCAGTTTGGGTTTAGGAAAAATATGAATTGTGAAGGAGCTTTAGCGAAACTTATCCAGAATTCAGGGGCCCTGGAAGAGTCGTAATGTACAGCTGGTATATTTTGCGACTTATCCAGGGCTTTTGACTGTATTGGTCACAGACTACTTGCAAGTAAATTGCAACAGCTTGGAGTTAGAGGAAATGCCCTATATTTTTGTCAATCTTATTTATGTGATAGGAAACACAAAACTGTTATATATGATACATGTAATAAATATTTTTATAAGTGATGTGATTTAAAGTTTGGAGTTCCACAGGGGTCTTATTGGGCCCCACTCTATTTTTAGTATACATTAACTCAATAACAGAAGATCTTCCATATCACATTACTAGTTTTGCAGCAAGGTCCATATATACTTTTGTAAGGTCTGTGCAGTCGGTATATTTAAGGATTTCTAGCTAACCGAAAGAGACTCGTAAAAACAGCTGTAATGTAACGTGATCACCAATCCAATCTGCAGTGTTGCTGGAAACATGATATTTATCGAACGAGTACCATATTTTCCTCATCATTGTAATTAAAATTAACATTGTTTAACTGCTTAAATCTATGATCAGCTGTTATTTTATAAAACTAATATATTGTTTTGATTTATTTGTATTATTAGATTAATGGATCCTTATATAATTAAGATAATTAATGGATAGGATGGGTTTAAATTTTCTTTCTGCATGTCCAGTGACAATTTAAAAAAATAGCTGTACCATTATTATACCGTGCAAGGTTGGCAACACTTTATAGTATGTTGTTGATTTATGCATCAGCTGGATGCCCTCATAAGACATCTTTGCTGCGAACATTACTCTTATGCAAATGATCATACCTGTGCTGAAAGCTCTGCGAACCTTGGTTTTGCAGATGATACTTCGCTTATTCTAAAAGAGCATTCACCAAATTAATGATTAATTTTATAAATCTATATAAATAAAATTAGAGTTTTGACTGTATATTGCTTGGAATTGTGAAATTATTTTTACGTTTTATACCATAGGAAAGCAGAAACGCGTCTTATCTCAATTTCTGTTTGTCTGTCTGTATGTCTGTCGGTGACGCTCAAGGACGGGTTTTTGTTCGCTTTTCTCGGGAAAACAGGTGCACTGACATTGATGAAACTTTGTTTCTTTGTTCTATACATGCATGAGAAGGTTTTAGGCCACTTTAAACCGGCATATGGCTTTTGGAAAAATAATGGCGGCCGCTTAAAAACGTGATTTCATGCGATTTTCGACACGTTTTGTTAGTTTTTCACAGGGAAACGAGTGCACTGATTTCGATGAAACCTTTTTTCTATGTTCTATATGTGCATTAGAAAGTTTTGGGTTAATTGGATTTTTTGAAATCACCTTAGGACTCTGCCCTAAGGGATTTTAAAGATCCTATGTTATTCTTATGGACAAAGTATTTATTTAAATTCAACCAGATGATGACTTAATAAACGGTATCAGGAAACTGACACATACTTTCTCCCTTTTAGCCCAACTTTAATAAATAAATTACTTTTTATTTACTAAATATAAAATTCAAAGCACGGTCGAATGTATAGAAAATATTGTACAAGTTGTTTGAAAAAACATCCACCCAAATCCCTGTTTTGGAGGCACTACAGAATCTATTACACGTGGTTTTAAGAGGGGGAATGCCTCCTTTCCCCCCGGGTTATTAAGGGGCAACATATTTCGAATTTTCTCTGTTGGTCAATGCTAACTTGACAAGCATATCAAGTTTGAATGAAATTGATCAGTAAATAAGAGAGAAATAGTAGTTTTTTTATTCCCCATAAGAATAACATTGGACAACGTACTGCGTTTACCGCAAAATGAAAATTTCAATTTTCTCCGAAACCAGCAATCGTAGAATAGTAATTCAAAATACTAAGTTATTTAGTTTTTTTAGCTCTTTTTAATGGTGAATAGTAATATTTTTTTATATTTAATTTATGTCTTTATGAAAAATCAAAAAAAAACTGAATTTTTAATGTTTTAAGTCCTGTAATTTCTGAAACAAAATTTTTACAGGAATGCGAGTGGTGTCACTTTGTTGGAAAACTAAAGTTCTACAAACGACTAAAGTTTAATCAAAATCGTTAGAGCCGTTTTTGAGAAATTTGGATTTTTCATGTTTTTTGGCGGTTTTTGGGGGATAATTACCTTTAAAAATCAAAAATTCAAAAAATGAAAAACGCCTGGAGATATCGTGGATTAGTACCTACATACCAAATTTCATAAAAATCGGCTTATTAGTTAAGGCTCTAGCTCTGTACACATCCACATAGACACACACAAACACACGGACACACACACAGACAGACATCACGTAAAAACCACTTTTTTGGGTTCAGGGAGCACCAAAACGAATATTTCCACTAACAACTCAAATTCAAAAATTTTTACGAAAACAATACTTTCTCCATATACTATGTATAAGGGGAGAAAGTAAAAAACAATCAAAATTGAAACTTCAAGAACAAGAACGTGTTCTGAAAAAAAAGTTTCCAAACATTCAACTATATTGTGTTTGTACAATTATTCATGTTTGTACTATGATAGACTGAATAACATCTATCTATTTAATGTCAACAAATAAACCAGTAATTAACTATTTTTTGTGTGGTTTTAGTTTTACTCTTCAGCACAATTTAATTTGAATAACTGAATCTATCATTTGTTGTATAAAACGAATGTATAATAACATATGAGTCTATTAACTGTGAGTCTCTAAAAGGAGGGGGGGCGGCGGCAAATGAATTTAGCCTACAGGTGGCATACTTCTAAATCCGGCCCTGAAAACCAGGTAATGAGTAGTCATGGAATTTATACCAATTTGAATCTAAAAAATTCCGACACTCCCCAAGATTATCAAATTTATCATTTTCTCCCTTTAAGTTTGTTAAATGATACAAATTATAGTCCTAAAATTTCTCCAAGTTATTCATATGGGAGAATTTTTGACCAGGAACTAGTCCTCTGTTTGAAAAACGTAGGTAACGTGTATACCAATTTGAAGCTGAAACATTCCGATACTCCCCAAAATTATCAAATATATAATTTTCTACTTTTAAGTTTGTTAAATTATACAAAGTATAAAGTCCTAAAACTTCTCCATGTTATTCATATGGGAGAATTTTTATCTAGGAATTTGAAGAACTTGGCCTTAGTTTGAGAAAACCAGGTAATGTGTAGTCATGGAATTTATACCAAATTTTAACCTGGAAAATTCTGACACTCCCCAAAATTTTCAGATTTATAATTTTCTCCCTTAAGTTTGTTAATTGATACAAATTATAAAGACCTACAATTTCTCCAAGTTATTCGTATAGGAGAATTTTTGACCAGGAACTAGTCCTCTGTTTGAAAAACGTAGGTAATGTGTGGTCATGGAATTTACACCAATTTGAGATGAAACATTCCGATACTCCTCCCCAAAATTGTCAGATTTATAATTTTCTACTTTTAAGTTTGTTAAATTATACAAAATGTAAATGTCTAAAAACCGTTTTGGTGGGATTTGTGGTATGTTTTGTTTACGACAAACAGCTGATTATAATCCCAAATCGGCGATTTTCACTAAACAGCTTTTTTATCAGATCATCAAGCTTTTGATTTATTTTCATCTGTAGTAAACATAAACGTAAACACCACATGTAACCTATAAAAAGTAACTTATTTTTTAAGTGTTAAGTTTTAGTTTTGTAATTTTATGACTTTTTAACTGTGTCGTGCCACATATAAAGTTTTATTTTCAACATTTGTAATACTTTTAGTAGGTATACATTAAAAACTGCATGTATTTCATTAGTAGTGATTGTTCCTACAGGGTACCGTGATATTACTCAACCTTAATATTGTAGCTGTCGAACTCGACGGGCACACACTAGTTTTATGTTATGTAAGTATTTGTAACTATGCAAGATTCTGGAAAAAGCACCTGTTTGCACTATCCTTGTGATGTACTGTCAAATGTTATGTGCTAATAAGTGATTTTATATGAAAATGTATAAATGGTGCAGTATATTATAAGGTGATAAATGGAGTTTTTTGTTTTAAATTCTAAATAATTTATTGAAAAAAATACAATAATCAGGAAAAAATGTTAGGAAATCCCCACATAGACAATACCACAAGAAACATATGGCCTCTTGGACGAATTTCAACCACATAACTGAGTTGAGATGGTCAATTTAGAATTTTAGACATTGAAAAGAAGCATTTTGTCAGCCCCTAACCAAGGTTGCAGTTCTCTCTGTTGGAGGGGAGAAGATGTAATCTGACTTAACTCATATTAGTTCCTTAACCCTTTCAGTGCTATGGACCGATATATCAGCTTTTGAATCTGTTATCAATAATCACTGATACGGCTTCATAAGCGATTGTACCGTTAGGCGCTCAGTCTGCAGTCCGAGTCTGACATGTAGTGAAATCTGGTATACACAAACTGAACTACCTCGTCCAGTGCCTAGGCTCTAATACCGTCTGGTCCACTACAGCTGCTAGTCTGATCAGTGGCTGTGCAGTCTAAGCCTTCCCTGCCAGGGCTAACACTTGGATCGAGGGTTCGAATCCCGTCACAGTCGGTGGTTTTTATATGCAACTCATGGAGAGTTCACCTGTCTGTGGCAGAGTTGAAGGGAGGGCGGACCTTAAGCAAACGGTGGACGGCTCAGGTCCAAGCTGACTGGATGGGTGGATTCTTTGTGAGTTGCACATCTGATCAGGTGTTTTGCTACTTTTTACCTATCCTTTACTGTGTGTGTCCAGCGGAAGCACGTTTTAATTAATTTTGACTGTTCAGGCGTTCAAGAAATTTAAAAAATTAACAAAACATCACAGGAGAAGGAAAACATCACAGATTCAACTACTCCTTTCAGAAGCTTAGCACTGAAAGGGTTAATACGTTCTTGGTTTTACCATTGAATATACAGAGTTAATGTATACTCAATGGTTACACCCCTTACCTGAGCTATCCTATCACGCATGCACGGACACTCACAGTGCTGGTCTGATCTGCTCTAGTCATACAATAGTTGAGGTCCTTTATGCTATTGACAAGTGCTGGCAGGTAGCTGGAGCCTGGACTGTAATGCTCGCCTGCACTCTCTCCTCGGCATCTCTCCAGCCTTTGCCTGCATATTCGATGTTATAAATTAAGTCACTGTGATGTTGTTGGCAGGTGCTGGCAGGCAGCTGGAGCCCGGACTATAATGCTCTCCCCTGCACACTCCCGTCGGTCTCTCCCTAGCCTCTGCCTTGGAACAGCTCTGACTGCATTTAGTGTGTTACTAGTTACTGTGGTTGTAGACAGGTGCTGGCAGGCAGCTGGAGCCCAGACTATAATGCTCTCCCCTGCATACTCCCGTCGGTCTCTCCCTAGCCTCTGCCTTGGAACAGCTCTGACTGCATTTAGTGTGTTACTAGTTACTGTGGTTGTAGACAGGTGCTGGCAGGCAGCTGGAGCCCAGACTATAATGCTCTCCCCTGCATACTCCCGTCGGTCTCTCCCTAGCCTCTGCCTTGGAACAGCTTTGACTGCATTTAGTGTGTTACTAGTCACTGTGGTTGTTGACAGGTGCTGGCAGGCAGCTGGAGCCTGGACTATAATGTTCTCCCCTGCACACGCCCATCGGTCTCTCCCTAGCCTCTGCCTTGGAACAGCTCTGACTGCATTTAGTGTGTTACTAGTTACTGTGGTTGTAGACAGGTGCTGGCAGGCAGCTGGAGCCCAGACTATAATGCTCTCCCCTGCATACTCCCATCGGTCTCTCCCTAGCCTCTGCCTTGGAACAGCTCTGACTGCATTTAGTGTGTTACTAGTTACTGTGGTTGTAGACAGGTGCTGGCAGGCAGCTGGAGCCCAGACTATAATGCTCTCCCCTGCATACTCCCGTCGGTCTCTCCCTAGCCTCTGCCTTGGAACAGCTCTGACTGCATTTAGTGTGTTACTAGTCACTGTAGTTGTTGACAGGTGCTGGCAGGCAGCTGGAGCCTGGACTATAATGCTCTCCCCTGCATACTCCCGTCAGTGTCTCCCTAGCCTCTGCCTTGGAACAGCTCTGACTGCATTTAGTGTGTTACTAGTCACTGTGGTTGTTAACAGGTGCTGGCAAGCAGCTGGAGCCCAGACTATAATGCTCTCCCTTGCATACTCCCGTCGGTGTCTCCCTAGCCTCTGCCTTGGAACAGCTATGACTGCATTTAGTGTGTTACTAGTCACTGTGGTTGTTGACAGGTGCTGGCAGGCAGCTGGAGCCCGGACTATAATGCTCTCCCCTGCACACGCCTGTCAGTCTCTCCCTAGCCTCTGCCTTGGAACAGCTCTGACTGCATTTAGTGTGTTACTAGTCACTGTGGTTGTTGACAAGTGCTGGCAGGCAGCTGGAGCCCGGACTATAATGCTCTCTCCTGCACACTCCCGTCGGTCTCTCCCTAGCCTCTGCCTTGGAACAGCTCTGACTGCATTTAGTGTCTTACTAGTCACTGTGGTTGTTGACAGGTGCTGGCAGGCAGCTGGAGCCCAGACTATAATGCTCTCCCCTGCATACTCCCGTCGGTGTCTCCCTAGCCTCTGCCTTGGAACAGCTCTGACTGCATTTAGTGTGTTACTAGTCACTGTGATGTTGTTGGCAGGTGCTGGCAGGCAGCTGGAGCCCGGACTATAATGCTCTCCCCTGCACACGCCCATCGGTCTCTCCCTAGCCTCTGCCTTGGAACAGCTCTGACTGCATTTAGTGTGTTACTAGTCACTGTGGTTGTTGACAGGTGCTGGCAGGCAGCTGGAGCCCGGACTATAATGCTCTCCCCTGCACACTCCCGTCAGTGTCTCTCTAGCCTCTGCCTTGGAACAGCTCTGACTGCATTTAGTGTGTTACTAGTCACTGTGGTTGTAGACAGGTGCTGGCAGGCAGCTGGAGCCCAGACTATAATGCTCTCCCCTGCATACTCCCGTCGGTCTCTCCCTAGCCTCTGCCTTGGAACAGCTCTGACTGCATTTAGTGTGTTACTAGTTACTGTGGTTGTAGACAGGTGCTGGCAGGCAGCTGGAGCCCAGACTATAATGCTCTCCCCTGCATACTCCCGTCGGTCTCTCCCTAGCCTCTGCCTTGGAACAGCTTTGACTGCATTTAGTGTGTTACTAGTCACTGTGGTTGTTGACAGGTGCTGGCAGGCAGCTGGAGCCTGGACTATAATGTTCTCCCCTGCACACGCCCATCGGTCTCTCCCTAGCCTCTGCCTTGGAACAGCTCTGACTGCATTTAGTGTGTTACTAGTTACTGTGGTTGTAGACAGGTGCTGGCAGGCAGCTGGAGCCCAGACTATAATGCTCTCCCCTGCATACTCCCGTCGGTCTCTCCCTAGCCTCTGCCTTGGAACAGCTCTGACTGCATTTAGTGTGTTACTAGTTACTGTGGTTGTAGACAGGTGCTGGCAGGCAGCTGGAGCCCAGACTATAATGCTCTCCCCTGCATACTCCCGTCGGTCTCTCCCTAGCCTCTGCCTTGGAACAGCTCTGACTGCATTTAGTGTGTTACTAGTCACTGTAGTTGTTGACAGGTGCTGGCAGGCAGCTGGAGCCTGGACTATAATGCTCTCCCCTGCATACTCCCGTCAGTGTCTCCCTAGCCTCTGCCTTGGAACAGCTCTGACTGCATTTAGTGTGTTACTAGTCACTGTGGTTGTTAACAGGTGCTGGCAAGCAGCTGGAGCCCAGACTATAATGCTCTCCCCTGCATACTCCCGTCGGTGTCTCCCTAGCCTCTGCCTTGGAACAGCTATGACTGCATTTAGTGTGTTACTAGTCACTGTGGTTGTTGACAGGTGCTGGCAGGCAGCTGGAGCCCGGACTATAATGCTCTCCCCTGCACACGCCTGTCAGTCTCTCCCTAGCCTCTGCCTTGGAACAGCTCTGACTGCATTTAGTGTGTTACTAGTCACTGTGGTTGTTGACAGGTGCTGGCAGCCAGCTGGAGCCCGGACTATAATGCTCTCTCCTGCACACTCCCGTCGGTCTCTCCCTAGCCTCTGCCTTGGAACAGCTCTGACTGCATTTAGTGTCTTACTAGTCACTGTGGTTGTTGACAGGTGCTGGCAGGCAGCTGGAGCCCAGACTATAATGCTCTCCCCTGCATACTCCCGTCGGTGTCTCCCTAGCCTCTGCCTTGGAACAGCTCTGACTGCATTTAGTGTGTTACTAGTCACTGTGATGTTGTTGGCAGGTGCTGGCAGGCAGCTGGAGCCCGGACTATAATGCTCTCCCCTGCACACGCCCATCGGTCTCTCCCTAGCCTCTGCCTTGGAACAGCTCTGACTGCATTTAGTGTGTTACTAGTCACTGTGGTTGTTGACAGGTGCTGGCAGGCAGCTGGAGCCCGGACTATAATGCTCTCCCCTGCACACTCCCGTCAGTGTCTCTCTAGCCTCTGCCTTGGAACAGCTCTGACTGCATTTAGTGTGTTACTAGTCACTGTGGTTGTTGATAGGTGCTGGCAGGCAGCTGGAGTCCAGACTATAATGCTCTCCCCTGCACACTCCCGTCGGTCTCTCCCTAGCCTCTGCCTTGGAACAGCTCTGACTGCATTTAGTGTGTTACTAGTCACTGTGGTTGTTGACAGGTGCTGGCAGGCAGCTGGAGTCCAGACTATAATGCTCTCCCCTGCACACTCCCGTCAGTGTCTCCCTAGCCTCTGCCTTGGAACAGCTCTGACTGCATTTAGTGTGTTACTAGTCACTGTGGTTGTTGACAGGTGCTGGCAGGCAGCTGGAGCCCAGACTATAATGCTCTCCCCTGCATACTCCCGTCGGTGTCTCCCTAGCCTCTGCCTTGGAACAGCTCTGACTGCATTTAGTGTGTTACTAGTCACTGTGGTTGTTGACAGGTGCTGGCAAGCAGCTGGAGCCCAGACTATAATGCTCTCCCCTGCATACTCCCGTCGGTGTCTCCCTAGCCTTTGCCTTGGAACAGCTATGACTGCATTTAGTGTGTTACTAGTCACTGTGGTTGTTGACAGGTGCTGGCAGGCAGCTGGAGACCGGACTATAATGCTCTCCCCTGCACACGCCTGTCAGTCTCTCCCTAGCCTCTGCCTTGGAACAGCTCTGACTGCATTTAGTGTGTTACTAGTCACTGTGGTTGTTGACAGGTGCTGGCAGGCAGCTGGAGCCCGGACTATAATGCTCTCTCCTGCACACTCCCGTCGGTCTCTCCCTAGCCTCTGCCTTGGAACAGCTCTGACTGCATTTAGTGTGTTACTAGTCACTGTGGTTGTTGACAGGTGCTGGCAGGCAGCTGGAGCCCAGACTATAATGCTCTCCCCTGCATACTCCCGTCGGTCTCTCCCTAGCCTCTGCCTTGGAACAGCTTTGACTGCATTTAGTGTGTTACTAGTTACTGTGGTTGTAGACAGGTGCTGGCAGGCAGCTGGAGCCCAGACTATAATGCTCTCCCCTGCATACTCCCGTCGGTCTCTCCCTAGCCTCTGCCTTGGAACAGCTCTGACTGCATTTAGTGTGTTACTAGTTACTGTGGTTGTAGACAGGTGCTGGCAGGCAGCTGGGGCCCAGACTATAATGCTCTCCCCTGCATACTCCCGTCGGTCTCTCCCTAGCCTCTGCCTTGGAACAGCTCTGACTGCATTTAGTGTGTTACTAGTCGATGTGGTTGATGACAGGTGCTGGCAGGCAGCTGGAGCCCAGACTATAATGCTCTCCCCTGCATACTCCCGTCGGTCTCTCCCTAGCCTCTGCCTTGGAACAGCTCTGACTGCATTTAGTGTGTTACTAGTCACTGTGGTTGTTGACAGGTGCTGGCAGGCAGCTGGAGCCTGGACTATAATGCTCTCCCCTGCATACTCCCGTCAGTGTCTCCCTAGCCTCTGCCTTGGAACAGCTCTGACTGCATTTAGTGTGTTACTAGTCACTGTGGTTGTTGACAGGTGCTGGCAAGCAGCTGGAGCCCAGACTATAATGCTCTCCCCTGCATACTCCCGTCGGTGTCTCCCTAGCCTCTGCCTTGGAACAGCTCTGACTGCATTTAGTGTGTTACTAGTCACTGTGGTTGTTGACAGGTGCTGGCAAGCAGCTGGAGCCCAGACTATAATGCTCTCCCCTGCATACTCCCGTCGGTGTCTCCCTAGCCTCAGCCTTGGAACAGCTATGACTGCATTTAGTGTGTTACTAGTCACTGTGGTTGTTGACAGGTGCTGGCAGGCAGCTGGAGCCCAGACTATAATGCTCTCCCCTGCATACTCCCGTCGGTCTCTCCCTAGCCTCTGCCTTGGAACAGCTCTGACTGCATTTAGTGTGTTACTAGTTACTGTGGTTGTAGACAGGTGCTGGCAGGCAGCTGGAGCCCAGACTATAATGCTCTCCCCTGCATACTCCCGTCGGTCTCTCCCTAGCCTCTGCCTTGGAACAGCTCTGACTGCATTTAGTGTGTTACTAGTCACTGTGGTTGTTGACAGGTGCTGGCAGGCAGCTGGAGCCTGGACTATAATGCTCTCCCCTGCATACTCCCGTCAGTGTCTCCCTAGCCTCTGCCTTGGAACAGCTCTGACTGCATTTAGTGTGTTACTAGTCACTGTGGTTGTTAACAGGTGCTGGCAAGCAGCTGGAGCCCAGACTATAATGCTCTCCCCTGCATACTCCCGTCGGTGTCTCCCTAGCCTCTGCCTTGGAACAGCTATGACTGCATTTAGTGTGTTACTAGTCACTGTGGTTGTTGACAGGTGCTGGCAGGCAGCTGGAGCCCGGACTATAATGCTCTCCCCTGCACACGCCTGTCAGTCTCTCCCTAGCCTCTGCCTTGGAACAGCTCTGACTGCATTTAGTGTGTTACTAGTCACTGTGGTTGTTGACAGGTTCTGGCAGGTAGCTGGAGCCCGGACTATAATGCTCTCTCCTGCACACTCCCGTCGGTCTCTCCCTAGCCTCTGCCTTGGAACAGCTCTGACTGCATTTAGTGTCTTACTAGTCACTGTGGTTGTTGACAGGTGCTGGCAGGCAGCTGGAGCCCAGACTATAATGCTCTCCCCTGCATACTCCCGTCGGTGTCTCTCTAGCCTCTGCCTTGGAACAGCTCTGACTGCATTTAGTGTGTTACTAGTCACTGTGGTTGTTGATAGGTGCTGGCAGGCAGCTGGAGTCCAGACTATAATGCTCTCCCCTGCACACTCCCGTCGGTCTCTCCCTAGCCTCTGCCTTGGAACAGCTCTGACTGCATTTAGTGTGTTACTAGTCACTGTGGTTGTTGACAGGTGCTGGCAGGCAGCTGGAGTCCAGACTATAATGCTCTCCCCTGCACACTCCCGTCGGTCTCTCCCTAGCCTCTGCCTTGGAACAGCTCTGACTGCATTTAGTGTGTTACTAGTCACTGTGGTTGTTGACAGGTGCTGGCAGGCAGCTGGAACCCGGACTATAATGCTCTCCCCTGCATACTTCCGTCAGTGTCTCCCTAGCCTCTGCCTTGGAACAGCTCTGACTGCATTTAGTGTGTTACTAGTCACTGTGGTTGTTGACAGGTGCTGGCAGGCAGCTGGAGCCCAGACTATAATGCTCTCCCCTGCATACTCCCGTCGGTGTCTCCCTAGCCTCTGCCTTGGAACAGCTCTGACTGCATTTAGTGTGTTACTAGTCACTGTGGTTGTTGACAGGTGCTGGCAAGCAGCTGGAGCCCAGACTATAATGCTCTCCCCTGCATACTCCCGTCGGTGTCTCCCTAGCCTCTGCCTTGGAACAGCTATGACTGCATTTAGTGTGTTACTAGTCACTGTGGTTGTTGACAGGTGCTGGCAGGCAGCTGGAGCCCAGACTATAATGCTCTCCCCTGCATACTCCCGTCGGTCTCTCCCTAGCCTCTGCCTTGGAACAGCTTTGACTGCATTTAGTGTGTTACTAGTTACTGTGGTTGTAGACAGGTGCTGGCAGGCAGCTGGAGCCCAGACTATAATGCTCTCCCCTGCATACTCCCGTCGGTCTCTCCCTAGCCTCTGCCTTGGAACAGCTCTGACTGCATTTAGTGTGTTACTAGTCACTGTGGTTGTTGACAGGTGCTGGCAGGCAGCTGGAGTCCAGACTATAATGCTCTCCCCTGCACACGCCTGTCAGTCTCTCCCTAGCCTCTGCCTTGGAACAGCTCTGACTGCATTTAGTGTGTTACTAGTCACTGTGGTTGTTGATAGGTGCTGGCAGGCAGCTGGAGTCCAGACTATAATGCTCTCCCCTGCACACTCCCGTCGGTCTCTCCCTAGCCTCTGCCTTGGAACAGCTCTGACTGCATTTAGTGTGTTACTAGTCACTGTGGTTGTTGACAGGTGCTGGCAGGCAGCTGGAGTCCAGACTATAATGCTCTCCCCTGCACACGCCTGTCAGTCTCTCCCTAGCCTCTGCCTTGGAACAGCTCTGACTGCATTTAGTGTCTTACTAGTCACTGTGGTTGTTGACAGGTGCTGGCAGGCAGCTGGAGCCCAGACTATAATGCTCTCCCCTGCATACTCCCGTCGGTGTCTCCCTAGCCTCTGCCTTGGAACAGCTCTGACTGCATTTAGTGTGTTACTAGTCACTGTGATGTTGTTGGCAGGTGCTGGCAGGCAGCTGGAGCCCGGACTATAATGCTCTCCCCTGCACACGCCCATCGGTATC
Source organism: Allygus modestus (assembly GCA_963675035.1). Taxonomy (NCBI): domain Eukaryota; kingdom Metazoa; phylum Arthropoda; class Insecta; order Hemiptera; family Cicadellidae; genus Allygus; species Allygus modestus. Next base: position 400,243,096 of record OY776111.1, on the reverse strand, counting down.
TCCCTAGCCTCTGCCTTGGAACAGCTCTGACTGCATTTAGTGTGTTACTAGTCACTGTGGTTGTTGACAGGTGCTGGCAGGCAGCTGGAGCCCGGACTATAATGCTCTCCCCTGCACACTCCCGTCAGTGTCTCTCTAGCCTCTGCCTTGGAACAGCTCTGACTGCATTTAGTGTGTTACTAGTCACTGTGGTTGTTGATAGGTGCTGGCAGGCAGCTGGAGTCCAGACTATAATGCTCTCCCCTGCACACTCCCGTCGGTCTCTCCCTAGCCTCTGCCTTGGAACAGCTCTGACTGCATTTAGTGTGTTACTAGTCACTGTGGTTGTTGACAGGTGCTGGCAGGCAGCTGGAGTCCAGACTATAATGCTCTCCCCTGCACACTCCCGTCGGTCTCTCCCTAGCCTCTGCCTTGGAACAGCTCTGACTGCATTTAGTGTGTTACTAGTCACTGTGGTTGTTGACAGGTGCTGGCAGGCAGCTGGAGCCCGGACTATAATGCTCTCCCCTGCATACTTCCGTCAGTGTCTCCCTAGCCTCTGCCTTGGAACAGCTCTGACTGCATTTAGTGTGTTACTAGTCACTGTGGTTGTTGACAGGTGCTGGCAGGCAGCTGGAGCCCAGACTATAATGCTCTCCCCTGCATACTCCCGTCGGTGTCTCCCTAGCCTCTGCCTTGGAACAGCTCTGACTGCATTTAGTGTGTTACTAGTCACTGTGGTTGTTGACAGGTGCTGGCAAGCAGCTGGAGCCCAGACTATAATGCTCTCCCCTGCATACTCCCGTCGGTGTCTCCCTAGCCTCTGCCTTGGAACAGCTATGACTGCATTTAGTGTGTTACTAGTCACTGTGGTTGTTGACAGGTGCTGGCAGGCAGCTGGAGACCGGACTATAATGCTCTCTCCTGCACACTCCCGTCGGTCTCTCCCTAGCCTCTGCCTTGGAACAGCTCTGACTGCATTTAGTGTGTTACTAGTCACTGTGGTTGTTGACAGGTGCTGGCAGGCAGCTGGAGCCCAGACTATAATGCTCTCCCCTGCATACTCCCGTCGGTCTCTCCCTAGCCTCTGCCTTGGAACAGCTTTGACTGCATTTAGTGTGTTACTAGTTACTGTGGTTGTAGACAGGTGCTGGCAGGCAGGTGGAGCCCAGACTATAATGCTCTCCCCTGCATACTCCCGTCGGTCTCTCCCTAGCCTCTGCCTTGGAACAGCTCTGACTGCATTTAGTGTGTTACTAGTTACTGTGGTTGTAGACAGGTGCTGGCAGGCAGCTGGAGCCCAGACTATAATGCTCTCCCCTGCATACTCCCGTCGGTCTCTCCCTAGCCTCTGTCTTGGAACAGCTCTGACTGCATTTAGTGTGTTACTAGTCGATGTGGTTGATGACAGGTGCTGGCAGGCAGCTGGAGCCCAGACTATAATGCTCTCCCCTGCATACTCCCGTCGGTCTCTCCCTAGCCTCTGCCTTGGAACAGCTCTGACTGCATTTAGTGTGTTACTAGTCACTGTGGTTGTTGACAGGTGCTGGCAGGCAGCTGGAGCCTGGACTATAATGCTCTCCCCTGCATACTCCCGTCAGTGTCTCCCTAGCCTCTGCCTTGGAACAGCTCTGACTGCATTTAGTGTGTTACTAGTCACTGTGGTTGTTGACAGGTGCTGGCAAGCAGCTGGAGCCCAGACTATAATGCTCTCCCCTGCATACTCCCGTCGGTGTCTCCCTAGCCTCTGCCTTGGAACAGCTCTGACTGCATTTAGTGTGTTACTAGTCACTGTGGTTGTTGACAGGTGCTGGCAAGCAGCTGGAGCCCAGACTATAATGCTCTCCCCTGCATACTCCCGTCGGTGTCTCCCTAGCCTCAGCCTTGGAACAGCTATGACTGCATTTAGTGTGTTACTAGTCACTGTGGTTGTTGACAGGTGCTGGCAGGCAGCTGGAGCCCAGACTATAATGCTCTCCCCTGCATACTCCCGTCGGTCTCTCCCTAGCCTCTGCCTTGGAACAGCTCTGACTGCATTTAGTGTGTTACTAGTTACTGTGGTTGTAGACAGGTGCTGGCAGGCAGCTGGAGCCCAGACTATAATGCTCTCCCCTGCATACTCCCGTCAGTCTCTCCCTAGCCTCTGCCTTGGAACAGCTCTGACTGCATTTAGTGTGTTACTAGTCACTGTGGTTGTTGACAGGTGCTGGCAGGCAGCTGGACCCTGGACTATAATGCTCTCCCCTGCATACTCCCGTCAGTGTCTCCCTAGCCTCTGCCTTGGAACAGCTCTGACTGCATTTAGTGTGTTACTAGTCACTGTGGTTGTTAACAGGTGCTGGGAAGCAGCTGGAGCCCAGACTATAATGCTCTCCCCTGCATACTCCCGTCGGTGTCTCCCTAGCCTCTGCCTTGGAACAGCTATGACTGCATTTAGTGTGTTACTAGTCACTGTGGTTGTTGACAGGTGCTGGCAGGCAGCTGGAGCCCGGACTATAATGCTCTCCCCTGCACACGCCTGTCAGTCTCTCCCTAGCCTCTGCCTTGGAACAGCTCTGACTGCATTTAGTGTGTTACTAGTCACTGTGGTTGTTGACAGGTTCTGGCAGGCAGCTGGAGCCCGGACTATAATGCTCTCTCCTGCACACTCCCGTCGGTCTCTCCCTAGCCTCTGCCTTGGAACAGCTCTGACTGCATTTAGTGTCTTACTAGTCACTGTGGTTGTTGACAGGTGCTGGCAGGCAGCTGGAGCCCAGACTATAATGCTCTCCCCTGCATACTCCCGTCGGTGTCTCTCTAGCCTCTGCCTTGGAACAGCTCTGACTGCATTTAGTGTGTTACTAGTCACTGTGGTTGTTGATAGGTGCTGGCAGGCAGCTGGAGTCCAGACTATAATGCTCTCCCCTGCACACTCCCGTCGGTCTCTCCCTAGCCTCTGCCTTGGAACAGCTCTGACTGCATTTAGTGTGTTACTAGTCACTGTGGTTGTTGACAGGTGCTGGCAGGCAGCTGGAGTCCAGACTATAATGCTCTCCCCTGCACACTCCCGTCGGTCTCTCCCTAGCCTCTGCCTTGGAACAGCTCTGACTGCATTTAGTGTGTTACTAGTCGATGTGGTTGATGACAGGTGCTGGCAGGCAGCTGGAGCCCAGACTATAATGCTCTCCCCTGCATACTCCCGTCGGTCTCTCCCTAGCCTCTGCCTTGGAACAGCTCTGACTGCATTTAGTGTGTTACTAGTCACTGTGGTTGTTGACAGGTGCTGGCAGGCAGCTGGAGCCTGGACTATAATGCTCTCCCCTGCATACTCCCGTCAGTGTCTCCCTAGCCTCTGCCTTGGAACAGCTCTGACTGCATTTAGTGTGTTACTAGTCACTGTGGTTGTTGACAGGTGCTGGCAAGCAGCTGGAGCCCAGACTATAATGCTCTCCCCTGCATACTCCCGTCGGTGTCTCCCTAGCCTCTGCCTTGGAACAGCTCTGACTGCATTTAGTGTGTTACTAGTCACTGTGGTTGTTGACAGGTGCTGGCAAGCAGCTGGAGCCCAGACTATAATGCTCTCCCCTGCATACTCCCGTCGGTGTCTCCCTAGCCTCAGCCTTGGAACAGCTATGACTGCATTTAGTGTGTTACTAGTCACTGTGGTTGTAGACAGGTGCTGGCAGGCAGCTGGAGCCCAGACTATAATGCTCTCCCCTGCATACTCCCGTCGGTCTCTCCCTAGCCTCTGCCTTGGAACAGCTCTGACTGCATTTAGTGTGTTACTAGTCACTGTGGTTGTTAACAGGTGCTGGCAAGCAGCTGGAGCCCAGACTATAATGCTCTCCCCTGCATACTCCCGTCGGTGTCTCCCTAGCCTCTGCCTTGGAACAGCTCTGACTGCATTTAGTGTGTTACTAGTCACTGTGGTTGTTGACAGGTGCTGGCAGGCAGCTGGAGCCTAGACTATAATGCTCTCCCCTGCATACTCCCGTCAGTGTCTCCCTAGCCTCTGCCTTGGAACAGCTCTGACTGCATTTAGTGTGTTACTAGTCACTGTGGTTGTTGACAGGTGCTGGCAAGCAGCTGGAGCCCAGACTATAATGCTCTCCCCTGCATACTCCCGTCGGTGTCTCCCTAGCCTCTGCCTTGGAACAGCTCTGACTGCATTTAGTGTGTTACTAGTCACTGTGGTTGTTGACAGGTGCTGGCAAGCAGCTGGAGCCCAGACTATAATGCTCTCCCCTGCATACTCCCGTCGGTCTCTCCCTAGCCTCTGCCTTGGAACAGCTTTGACTGCATTTAGTGTGTTACTAGTTACTGTGGTTGTAGACAGGTGCTGGCAGGCAGCTGGAGCCCAGACTATAATGCTCTCCCCTGCATACTCCCGTCGGTCTCTCCCTAGCCTCTGCCTTGGAACAGCTCTGACTGCATTTAGTGTGTTACTAGTCACTGTGGTTGTTAACAGGTGCTGGCAAGCAGCTGGAGCCCAGACTATAATGCTCTCCCCTGCATACTCCCGTCGGTGTCTCCCTAGCCTCTGCCTTGGAACAGCTATGACTGCATTTAGTGTGTTACTAGTCACTGTGGTTGTTGACAGGTGCTGGCAGGCAGCTGGAGCCCGGACTATAATGCTCTCCCCTGCACACGCCTGTCAGTCTCTCCCTAGCCTCTGCCTTGGAACAGCTCTGACTGCATTTAGTGTGTTACTAGTCACTGTGGTTGTTGACAGGTTCTGGCAGGCAGCTGGAGCCCGGACTATAATGCTCTCTCCTGCACACTCCCGTCGGTCTCTCCCTAGCCTCTGCCTTGGAACAGCTCTGACTGCATTTAGTGTCTTACTAGTCACTGTGGTTGTTGACAGGTGCTGGCAGGCAGCTGGAGCCCAGACTATAATGCTCTCCCCTGCATACTCCCGTCGGTGTCTCTCTAGCCTCTGCCTTGGAACAGCTCTGACTGCATTTAGTGTGTTACTAGTCACTGTGGTTGTTGATAGGTGCTGGCAGGCAGCTGGAGTCCAGACTATAATGCTCTCCCCTGCACACTCCCGTCGGTCTCTCCCTAGCCTCTGCCTTGGAACAGCTCTGACTGCATTTAGTGTGTTACTAGTCACTGTGGTTGTTGACAGGTGCTGGCAGGCAGCTGGAGTCCAGACTATAATGCTCTCCCCTGCACACTCCCGTCGGTCTCTCCCTAGCCTCTGCCTTGGAACAGCTCTGACTGCATTTAGTGTGTTACTAGTCACTGTGGTTGTTGACAGGTGCTGGCAGGCAGCTGGAACCCGGACTATAATGCTCTCCCCTGCATACTTCCGTCAGTGTCTCCCTAGCCTCTGCCTTGGAACAGCTCTGACTGCATTTAGTGTGTTACTAGTCACTGTGGTTGTTGACAGGTGCTGGCAGGCAGCTGGAGCCCAGACTATAATGCTCTCCCCTGCATACTCCCGTCGGTGTCTCCCTAGCCTCTGCCTTGGAACAGCTCTGACTGCATTTAGTGTGTTACTAGTCACTGTGGTTGTTGACAGGTGCTGGCAAGCAGCTGGAGCCCAGACTATAATGCTCTCCCCTGCATACTCCCGTCGGTGTCTCCCTAGCCTCTGCCTTGGAACAGCTATGACTGCATTTAGTGTGTTACTAGTCACTGTGGTTGTTGACAGGTGCTGGCAGGCAGCTGGAGCCCAGACTATAATGCTCTCCCCTGCATACTCCCGTCGGTCTCTCCCTAGCCTCTGCCTTGGAACAGCTTTGACTGCATTTAGTGTGTTACTAGTTACTGTGGTTGTAGACAGGTGCTGGCAGGCAGCTGGAGCCCAGACTATAATGCTCTCCCCTGCATACTCCCGTCGGTCTCTCCCTAGCCTCTGCTTTGGAACAGCTCTGACTGCATTTAGTGTGTTACTAGTCACTGTAGTTGTTGACAGGTGCTGGCAGGCAGCTGGAGCCTGGACTATAATGCTCTCCCCTGCATACTCCCGTCAGTGTCTCCCTAGCCTCTGCCTTGGAACAGCTCTGACTGCATTTAGTGTGTTACTAGTCACTGTGGTTGTTAACAGGTGCTGGCAAGCAGCTGGAGCCCAGACTATAATGCTCTCCCCTGCATACTCCCGTCGGTGTCTCCCTAGCCTCTGCCTTGGAACAGCTATGACTGCATTTAGTGTGTTACTAGTCACTGTGGTTGTTGACAGGTGCTGGCAGGCAGCTGGAGCCCGGACTATAATGCTCTCCCCTGCACACGCCTGTCAGTCTCTCCCTAGCCTCTGCCTTGGAACAGCTCTGACTGCATTTAGTGTGTTACTAGTCACTGTGGTTGTTGACAGGTGCTGGCAGGCAGCTGGAGCCCGGACTATAATGCTCTCTCCTGCACACTCCCGTCGGTCTCTCCCTAGCCTCTGCCTTGGAACAGCTCTGACTGCATTTAGTGTCTTACTAGTCACTGTGGTTGTTGACAGGTGCTGGCAGGCAGCTGGAGCCCAGACTATAATGCTCTCCCCTGCATACTCCCGTCGGTGTCTCCCTAGCCTCTGCCTTGGAACAGCTCTGACTGCATTTAGTGTGTTACTAGTCACTGTGATGTTGTTGGCAGGTGCTGGCAGGCAGCTGGAGCCCGGACTATAATGCTCTCCCCTGCACACGCCCATCGGTATCTCCCTAGCCTCTGCCTTGGAACAGCTCTGACTGCATTTAGTGTGTTACTAGTCACTGTGGTTGTTGACAGGTGCTGGCAGGCAGCTGGAGCCCGGACTATAATGCTCTCCCCTGCACACTCCCGTCAGTGTCTCTCTAGCCTCTGCCTTGGAACAGCTCTGACTGCATTTAGTGTGTTACTAGTCACTGTGGTTGTTGATAGGTGCTGGCAGGCAGCTGGAGTCCAGACTATAATGCTCTCCCCTGCACACTCCCGTCGGTCTCTCCCTAGCCTCTGCCTTGGAACAGCTCTGACTGCATTTAGTGTGTTACTAGTCACTGTGGTTGTTGACAGGTGCTGGCAGGCAGCTGGAGTCCAGACTATAATGCTCTCCCCTGCACACTCCCGTCGGTCTCTCCCTAGCCTCTGCCTTGGAACAGCTCTGACTGCATTTAGTGTGTTACTAGTCACTGTGGTTGTTGACAGGTGCTGGCAGGCAGCTGGAGCCCGGACTATAATGCTCTCCCCTGCATACTTCCGTCAGTGTCTCCCTAGCCTCTGCCTTGGAACAGCTCTGACTGCATTTAGTGTGTTACTAGTCACTGTGGTTGTTGACAGGTGCTGGCAGGCAGCTGGAGCCCAGACTATAATGCTCTCCCCTGCATACTCCCGTCGGTGTCTCCCTAGCCTCTGCCTTGGAACAGCTCTGACTGCATTTAGTGTGTTACTAGTCACTGTGGTTGTTGACAGGTGCTGGCAAGCAGCTGGAGCCCAGACTATAATGCTCTCCCCTGCATACTCCCGTCGGTGTCTCCCTAGCCTCTGCCTTGGAACAGCTATGACTGCATTTAGTGTGTTACTAGTCACTGTGGTTGTTGACAGGTGCTGGCAGGCAGCTGGAGACCGGACTATAATGCTCTCCCCTGCACACGCCTGTCAGTCTCTCCCTAGCCTCTGCCTTGGAACAGCTCTGACTGCATTTAGTGTGTTACTAGTCACTGTGGTTGTTGACAGGTGCTGGCAGGCAGCTGGAGCCCGGACTATAATGCTCTCTCCTGCACACTCCCGTCGGTCTCTCCCTAGCCTCTGCCTTGGAACAGCTCTGACTGCATTTAGTGTGTTACTAGTCACTGTGGTTGTTGACAGGTGCTGGCAGGCAGCTGGAGCCCAGACTATAATGCTCTCCCCTGCATACTCCCGTCGGTCTCTCCCTAGCCTCTGCCTTGGAACAGCTTTGACTGCATTTAGTGTGTTACTAGTTACTGTGGTTGTAGACAGGTGCTGGCAGGCAGGTGGAGCCCAGACTATAATGCTCTCCCCTGCATACTCCCGTCGGTCTCTCCCTAGCCTCTGCCTTGGAACAGCTCTGACTGCATTTAGTGTGTTACTAGTTACTGTGGTTGTAGACAGGTGCTGGCAGGCAGCTGGAGCCCAGACTATAATGCTCTCCCCTGCATACTCCCGTCGGTCTCTCCCTAGCCTCTGCCTTGGAACAGCTCTGACTGCATTTAGTGTGTTACTAGTCGATGTGGTTGATGACAGGTGCTGGCAGGCAGCTGGAGCCCAGACTATAATGCTCTCCCCTGCATACTCCCGTCGGTCTCTCCCTAGCCTCTGCCTTGGAACAGCTCTGACTGCATTTAGTGTGTTACTAGTCACTGTGGTTGTTGACAGGTGCTGGCAGGCAGCTGGAGCCTGGACTATAATGCTCTCCCCTGCATACTCCCGTCAGTGTCTCCCTAGCCTCTGCCTTGGAACAGCTCTGACTGCATTTAGTGTGTTACTAGTCACTGTGGTTGTTGACAGGTGCTGGCAAGCAGCTGGAGCCCAGACTATAATGCTCTCCCCTGCATACTCCCGTCGGTGTCTCCCTAGCCTCTGCCTTGGAACAGCTCTGACTGCATTTAGTGTGTTACTAGTCACTGTGGTTGTTGACAGGTGCTGGCAAGCAGCTGGAGCCCAGACTATAATGCTCTCCCCTGCATACTCCCGTCGGTGTCTCCCTAGCCTCAGCCTTGGAACAGCTATGACTGCATTTAGTGTGTTACTAGTCACTGTGGTTGTTGACAGGTGCTGGCAGGCAGCTGGTGCCCAGACTATAATGCTCTCCCCTGCATACTCCCGTCGGTCTCTCCCTAGCCTCTGCCTTGGAACAGCTCTGACTGCATTTAGTGTGTTACTAGTTACTGTGGTTGTAGACAGGTGCTGGCAGGCAGCTGGAGCCCAGACTATAATGCTCTCCCCTGCATACTCCCGTCGGTCTCTCCCTAGCCTCTGCCTTGGAACAGCTCTGACTGCATTTAGTGTGTTACTAGTCACTGTGGTTGTTGACAGGTGCTGGCAGGCAGCTGGACCCTGGACTATAATGCTCTCCCCTGCATACTCCCGTCAGTGTCTCCCTAGCCTCTGCCTTGGAACAGCTCTGACTGCATTTAGTGTGTTACTAGTCACTGTGGTTGTTAACAGGTGCTGGCAAGCAGCTGGAGCCCAGACTATAATGCTCTCCCCTGCATACTCCCGTCGGTGTCTCCCTAGCCTCTGCCTTGGAACAGCTATGACTGCATTTAGTGTGTTACTAGTCACTGTGGTTGTTGACAGGTGCTGGCAGGCAGCTGGAGCCCGGACTATAATGCTCTCCCCTGCACACGCCTGTCAGTCTCTCCCTAGCCTCTGCCTTGGAACAGCTCTGACTGCATTTAGTGTGTTACTAGTCACTGTGGTTGTTGACAGGTTCTGGCAGGCAGCTGGAGCCCGGACTATAATGCTCTCTCCTGCACACTCCCGTCGGTCTCTCCCTAGCCTCTGCCTTGGAACAGCTCTGACTGCATTTAGTGTCTTACTAGTCACTGTGGTTGTTGACAGGTGCTGGCAGGCAGCTGGAGCCCAGACTATAATGCTCTCCCCTGCATACTCCCGTCGGTGTCTCTCTAGCCTCTGCCTTGGAACAGCTCTGACTGCATTTAGTGTGTTACTAGTCACTGTGGTTGTTGATAGGTGCTGGCAGGCAGCTGGAGTCCAGACTATAATGCTCTCCCCTGCACACTCCCGTCGGTCTCTCCCTAGCCTCTGCCTTGGAACAGCTCTGACTGCATTTAGTGTGTTACTAGTCACTGTGGTTGTTGACAGGTGCTGGCAGGCAGCTGGAGTCCAGACTATAATGCTCTCCCCTGCACACTCCCGTCGGTCTCTCCCTAGCCTCTGCCTTGGAACAGCTCTGACTGCATTTAGTGTGTTACTAGTCACTGTGGTTGTTGACAGGTGCTGGCAGGCAGCTGGAGCCCGGACTATAATGCTCTCCCCTGCATACTTCTGTCAGTGTCTCCCTAGCCTCTGCCTTGGAACAGCTCTGACTGCATTTAGTGTGTTACTAGTCACTGTGGTTGTTGACAGGTGCTGGCAGGCAGCTGGAGCCCAGACTATAATGCTCTCCCCTGCATACTCCCGTCGGTGTCTCCCTAGCCTCTGCCTTGGAACAGCTCTGACTGCATTTAGTGTGTTACTAGTCACTGTGGTTGTTGACAGGTGCTGGCAAGCAGCTGGAGCCCAGACTATAATGCTCTCCCCTGCATACTCCCGTCGGTGTCTCCCTAGCCTCTGCCTTGGAACAGCTATGACTGCATTTAGTGTGTTACTAGTCACTGTGGTTGTTGACAGGTGCTGGCAGGCAGCTGGAGCCCAGACTATAATGCTCTCCCCTGCATACTCCCGTCGGTCTCTCCCTAGCCTCTGCCTTGGAACAGCTTTGACTGCATTTAGTGTGTTACTAGTTACTGTGGTTGTAGACAGGTGCTGGCAGGCAGCTGGAGCCCAGACTATAATGCTCTCCCCTGCATACTCCCGTCGGTCTCTCCCTAGCCTCTGCCTTGGAACAGCTCTGACTGCATTTAGTGTGTTACTAGTTACTGTGGTTGTAGACAGGTGCTGGCAGGCAGCTGGAGCCCAGACTATAATGCTCTCCCCTGCATACTCCCGTCGGTCTCTCCCTAGCCTCTGCCTTGGAACAGCTCTGACTGCATTTAGTGTGTTACTAGTCGATGTGGTTGATGACAGGTGCTGGCAGGCAGCTGGAGCCCAGACTATAATGCTCTCCCCTGCATACTCCCGTCGGTCTCTCCCTAGCCTCTGCCTTGGAACAGCTCTGACTGCATTTAGTGTGTTACTAGTCACTGTGGTTGTTGACAGGTGCTGGCAGGCAGCTGGAGCCTGGACTATAATGCTCTCCCCTGCATACTCCCGTCAGTGTCTCCCTAGCCTCTGCCTTGGAACAGCTCTGACTGCATTTAGTGTGTTACTAGTCACTGTGGTTGTTGACAGGTGCTGGCAAGCAGCTGGAGCCTAGACTATAATGCTCTCCCCTGCATACTCCCGTCGGTGTCTCCCTAGCCTCTGCCTTGGAACAGCTCTGACTGCATTTAGTGTGTTACTAGTCACTGTGGTTGTTGACAGGTGCTGGCAAGCAGCTGGAGCCCAGACTATAATGCTCTCCCCTGCATACTCCCGTCGGTGTCTCCCTAGCCTCAGCCTTGGAACAGCTATGACTGCATTTAGTGTGTTACTAGTCACTGTTGTTGTTGACAGGTGCTGGCAGGCAGCTGGAGCCCGGACTATAATGCTCTCCCCTGCACACGCCTGTCAGTCTCTCCCTAGCCTCTGCCTTGGAACAGCTCTGACTGCATTTAGTGTGTTACTAGTCACTGTGGTTGTTGACAGGTGCTGGCAGGCAGCTGGAGCCCGGACTATAATGCTCTCTCCTGCACACTCCAGTCGGTCTCTCCCTAGCCTCTGCCTTGGAACAGCTCTGACTGCATTTAGTGTCTTACTAGTCACTGTGGTTGTTGACAGGTGCTGGCAGGCAGCTGGAGCCCAGACTATAATGCTCTCCCCTGCATACTCCCGTCGGTCTCTCCCTAGCCTCTGCCTTGGAACAGCTCTGACTGCATTTAGTGTGTTACTAGTCGATGTGGTTGTTGACAGGTGCTGGCAGGCAGCTGGAGCCCAGACTATAATGCTCTCCCCTGCATACTCCCGTCGGTCTCTCCCTAGCCTCTGCCTTGGAACAGCTCTGACTGCATTTAGTGTGTTACTAGTCACTGTGGTTGTTGACAGGTGCTGGCAGGCAGCTGGAGTCCAGACTATAATGCTCTCCCCTGCACACTCCCGTCGGTCTCTCCCTAGCCTCTGCCTTGGAACAGCTCTGACTGCATTTAGTGTGTTACTAGTCACTGTGGTTGTTGACAGGTGCTGGCAGGCAGCTGGAGCCCGGACTATAATGCTCTCCCCTGCATACTTCCGTCAGTGTCTCCCTAGCCTCTGCCTTGGAACAGCTCTGACTGCATTTAGTGTGTTACTAGTCACTGTGGTTGTTGACAGGTGCTGGCAGGCAGCTGGAGCCCAGCCTATAATGCTCTCCCCTGCATACTCCCGTCGGTGTCTCCCTAGCCTCTGCCTTGGAACAGCTCTGACTGCATTTAGTGTGTTACTAGTCACTGTGGTTGTTGACAGGTGCTGGCAAGCAGCTGGAGCCCAGACTATAATGCTCTCCCCTGCATACTCCCGTCGGTGTCTCCCTAGCCTCTGCCTTGGAACAGCTATGACTGCATTTAGTGTGTTACTAGTCACTGTGGTTGTTGACAGGTGCTGGCAGGCAGCTGGAGACCGGACTATAATGCTCTCCCCTGCACACGCCTGTCAGTCTCTCCCTAGCCTCTGCCTTGGAACAGCTCTGACTGCATTTAGTGTGTTACTAGTCACTGTGGTTGTTGACAGGTGCTGGCAGGCAGCTGGAGCCCGGACTATAATGCTCTCTCCTGCACACTCCCGTCGGTCTCTCCCTAGCCTCTGCCTTGGAACAGCTCTGACTGCATTTAGTGTGTTACTAGTCACTGTGGTTGTTGACAGGTGCTGGCAGGCAGCTGGAGCCCAGACTATAATGCTCTCCCCTGCATACTCCCGTCGGTCTCTCCCTAGCCTCTGCCTTGGAACAGCTTTGACTGCATTTAGTGTGTTACTAGTCACTGTGGTTGTTGACAGGTGCTGGCAGGCAGCTGGAGCCTGGACTATAATGCTCTCCCCTGCACACGCCCATCGGTCTCTCCCTAGCCTCTGCCTTGGAACAGCTCTGACTGCATTTAGTGTGTTACTAGTTACTGTGGTTGTAGACAGGTGCTGGCAGGCAGCTGGAGCCCAGACTATAATGCTCTCCCCTGCATACTCCCATCGGTCTCTCCCTAGCCTCTGCCTTGGAACAGCTCTGACTGCATTTAGTGTGTTACTAGTTACTGTGGTTGTAGACAGGTGCTGGCAGGCAGCTGGAGCCCAGACTATAATGCTCTCCCCTGCATACTCCCGTCGGTCTCTCCCTAGCCTCTGCCTTGGAACAGCTCTGACTGCATTTAGTGTGTTACTAGTCGATGTGGTTGTTGACAGGTGCTGGCAGGCAGCTGGAGCCCAGACTATAATGCTCTCCCCTGCATACTCCCGTCGGTCTCTCCCTAGCCTCTGCCTTGGAACAGCTCTGACTGCATTTAGTGTGTTACTAGTCACTGTGGTTGTTGACAGGTGCTGGCAGGCAGCTGGAGCCTGGACTATAATGCTCTCCCCTGCATACTCCCGTCAGTGTCTCCCTAGCCTCTGCCTTGGAACAGCTCTGACTGCATTTAGTGTGTTACTAGTCACTGTGGTTGTTGACAGGTGCTGGCAAGCAGCTGGAGCCCAGACTATAATGCTCTCCCCTGCATACTCCCGTCGGTGTCTCCCTAGCCTCTGCCTTGGAACAGCTCTGACTGCATTTAGTGTGTTACTAGTCACTGTGGTTGTTGACAGGTGCTGGCAGGCAGCTGGAGCCTGGACTATAATGCTCTCCCCTGCATACTCCCGTCAGTGTCTCCCTAGCCTCTGCCTTGGAACAGCTCTGACTGCATTTAGTGTGTTACTAGTCACTGTGGTTGTTGACAGGTGCTGGCAAGCAGCTGGAGCCCAGACTATAATGCTCTCCCCTGCATACTCCCGTCGGTGTCTCCCTAGCCTCTGCCTTGGAACAGCTCTGACTGCATTTAGTGTGTTACTAGTCACTGTGGTTGTTGACAGGTGCTGGCAGGCAGCTGGAGCCCGGACTATAATGCTCTCCCCTGCATACTCCCGTCAGTGTCTCCCTAGCCTCTGCCTCTGAACAGCTCTGACTGCATTTAGTGTGTTACTAGTCACTGTGGTTGTTGACAGGTGCTGGCAGGCAGCTGGAGCCCGGACTATAATGCTCTCCCCTGCACACTCCCGTCGGTCTTTCCCTAGCCTCTGCCTTGGAACAGCTCTGACTGCATTTAGTGTGTTACTAGTCACTGTGGTTGTTGACAGGTGCTGGCAGGCAGCTGGAGCCCAGACTATAATGCTCTCCCCTGCATACTCCCGTCGGTCTCTCCCTAGCCTCTGCCTTGGAACAGCTCTGACTGCATTTAGTGTGTTACTAGTCACTGTGGTTGTAGACAGGTGCTGGCAAGCAGCTGGAGCCCAGACTATAATGCTCTCCCCTGCACACTCCCGTCGGTCTCTCCCTAGCCTCTGCCTTGGAACAGCTCTGACTGCATTTAGTGTGTTACTAGTCACTGTGGTTGTTGACAGGTGCTGGCAGGCAGCTGGAGCCCGGACTATAATGCTCTCCCCTGCATACTCCCGTCAGTGTCTCCCTAGCCTCTGCCTTGGAACAGCTCTGACTGCATTTAGTGTGTTACTAGTCACTGTGGTTGTTGACAGGTGCTGGCAGGCAGCTGGAGCCCGGACTATAATGCTCTCCCCTGCACACTCCCGTCGGTCTCTCCCTAGCCTCTGCCTTGGAACAGCTCTGACTGCATTTAGTGTGTTACTAGTCACTGTGGTTGTTGACAGGTGCTGGCAGGCAGCTGGAGCCCAGACTATAATGCTCTCCCCTGCATACTCCTGTCGGTCTCTCCCTAGCCTCTGCCTTGGAACAGCTCTGACTGCATTTAGTGTGTTACTAGTCACTGTGGTTGTAGACAGGTGCTGGCAAGCAGCTGGAGCCCGGACTATAATGCTCTCCCCTGCATACTTCCGTCAGTGTCTCCCTAGCCTCTGCCTTGGAACAGCTCTGACTGCATTTAGTGTGTTACTAGTCACTGTGGTTGTTGACAGGTGCTGGCAGGCAGCTGGAGCCCAGACTATAATGCTCTCCCCTGCATACTCCCGTCAGTGTCTCCCTAGCCTCTGCCTTGGAACAGCTCTGACTGCATTTATTGTGTTACTAGTCACTGTGGTTGTTGACAGGTGCTGGCAGGCAGCTGGAGCCCAGACTATAATGCTCTCCCCTGCACACTCCCGTCGGTCTCTCCCTAGCCTCTGCCTTGGAACAGCTCTGACTGCATTTAGTGTGTTACTAGTCACTGTGGTTGTTGACAGGTGCTGGCAGGCAGCTGGAGCCCGGACTATAATGCTCTCCCCTGCATACTCCCGTCAGTGTCTCCCTAGCCTCTGCCTTGGAACAGCTCTGACTGCATTTAGTGTGTTACTAGTCACTGTGGTTGTTGACAGGTGCTGGCAGGCAGCTGGAGCCCGGACTATAATGCTCTCCCCTGCACACTCCCGTCGGTCTCTCCCTAGCCTCTGCCTTGGAACAGCTCTGACTGCATTTAGTGTGTTACTAGTCACTGTGGTTGTTGACAGGTGCTGGCAGGCAGCTGGAGCCCAGACTATAATGCTCTCCCCTGCATACTCCCGTCGGTCTCTCCCTAGCCTCTGCCTTGGAACAGCTGTGACTGCATTTAGTGTGTTACTAGTCACTCTGGTTGTAGACAGGTGCTGGCAAGCAGCTGGAGCCCGGACTATAATGCTCTCCCCTGCATACTCCCGTTGGTCTCTCCCTAGCCTCTGCCTTGGAACAGCTCTGACTGCATTTAGTGTGTTACTAGTCACTGTGGTTGTTGACAGGTGCTGGCAGGCAGCTGGAGCCCGGACTATAATGCTCTCCCCTGCATACTTCCGTCAGTGTCTCCCTAGCCTCTGCCTTGGAACAGCTCTGACTGCATTTAGTGTGTTACTAGTCACTGTGGTTGTTGACAGGTGCTGGCAGGCAGCTGGAGCCCAGACTATAATGCTCTCCCCTGCATACTCCCGTCAGTGTCTCCCTAGCCTCTGCCTTGGAACAGCTCTGACTGCATTTAGTGTGTTACTAGTCACTGTGGTTGTTGACAGGTGCTGGCAGGCAGCTGGAGCCCAGACTATAATGCTCTCCCCTGCACACTCCCTTCGGTCTCTCCCTAGCCTCTGCCTTGGAACAGCTCTGACTGCATTTAGTGTGTTACTAGTCACTGTGGTTGTTGACAGGTGCTGGCAGGCAGCAGGAGCCCGGACTATAATGCTCTCCCCTGCATACTCCCGTCAGTGTCTCCCTAGCCTCTGCCTTGGAACAGCTCTGACTGCATTTAGTGTGTTACTAGTCACTGTGGTTGTTGACAGGTGCTGGCAGGCAGCTGGAGCCCGGACTATAATGCTCTCCCCTGCACACTCCCGTCGGTCTCTCCCTAGCCTCTGCCTTGGAACAGCTCTGACTGCATTTAGTGTGTTACTAGTCACTGTGGTTGTTGACAGGTGCTGGCAGGCAGCTGGAGCCCAGACTATAATGCTCTCCCCTGCATACTCCCGTCGGTCTCTCCCTAGCCTCTGCCTTGGAACAGCTCTGACTGCATTTAGTGTGTTACTAGTCACTGTGGTTGTAGACAGGGGCTGGCAAGCAGCTGGAGCCCGGACTATAATGCTCTCCCCTGCATACTCCCGTTGGTCTCTCCCTAGCCTCTGCCTTGGAACAGCTCTGACTGCATTTAGTGTGTTACTAGTCACTGTGGTTGTTGACAGGTGCTGGCAAGCAGCTGGAGCCCAGACTATAATGCTCTCCCCTGCATACTCCCGTCGGTGTCTCCCTAGCCTCTGCCTTGGAACAGCTATGACTGCATTTAGTGTGTTACTAGTCACTGTGGTTGTTGACAGGTGCTGGCAGGCAGCTGGAGCCCAGACTATAATGCTCTCCCCTGCATACTCCCGTCGGTCTCTCCCTAGCCTCTGCCTTGGAACAGCTCTGACTGCATTTAGTGTGTTACTAGTCACTGTGGTTGTAGACAGGTGCTGGCAAGCAGCTGGAGCCCGGACTATAATGCTCTCCCCTGCATACTCCCGTTGGTCTCTCCCTAGCCTCTGCCTTGGAACAGCTCTGACTGCATTTAGTGTGTTACTAGTCACTGTGGTTGTTGACAGGTGCTGGCAGGCAGCTGGTGCCCGGACTATAATGCTCTCCCCTGCACACTCCCGTCGGTCTCTCCCTAGCCTCTGCCTTGGAACAGCTCTGACTGCATTTAGTGTGTTACTAGTCACTGTGGTTGTTGACAGGTGCTGGCAGGCAGCTGGAGCCCAGACTATAATGCTCTCCCCTGCATACTCCCGTCGGTCTCTCCCTAGCCTCTGCCTTGGAACAGCTCTGACTGCATTTAGTGTGTTACTAGTCACTGTGGTTGTAGACAGGTGCTGGCAAGCAGCTGGAGCCCGGACTATAATGCTCTCCCCTGCATACTCCCGTTGGTCTCTCCCTAGCCTCTGCCTTGGAACAGCTCTGACTGCATTTAGTGTGTTACTAGTCACTGTGGTTGTTGACAGGTGCTGGCAGGCAGCTGGAGCCCGGACTATAATGCTCTCCCCTGCACACTCCCGTCGGTCTCTCCCTATTCTCTGCTTTGGAACAGCTCTGACTGCATTTAGTGTGTTACTAGTCACTGTGGTTGTTGACAGGTGCTGGCAGGCAGCTGGAGCCCGGACTATAATGCTCTCCTGCACACTCCCCTGGGTCTCACTCCAGCTTCTGCCTGGGAGCAGCTTAGCCTGCGGCCGGAGTTTTGGGACTCAAGCTCGCTCTCAGAACATGACAAGGCTGTTGTCACGAAGCTGCAAGCGATATTCACTGGTGTACGGCGACCGAGCTCCCTAGAAACTGCCAATGCCTAGTCATCACCACCATTTAACTTTTAAACTTATGATATTTAAAACCATGAAAAATCGCCTGGCAACAGACTAAGCATTCAGAAAAGAATTATTTCAGCTTGTCACAAGTTTAAAAACTGCGAGACTAAATTGTATATTCACTAGAGGCTTGAAGGGGGCAACAGCCCCTAACCTTGCTCCAACACTAAGCCACATCTGATTTCTTTCTTAAAATGGACTCATGGTTATCCGGACCAATGATATTGATTTTTATGTTGCAAATAAAAAGGAAATAACGGAACTTCACGGTTTAGCGCCTTCATTTTTTATTTGATCATCCCGCATTACACAATTGTCATGTAGTTTGCATCATCAGGCGCTCTAACCCGACCTTGAGTCTTTGCTTGTATTTGTTTTGATTACGCTTCCGGTACGCTACTCCATTCAGTTCTTCTCCTGTCGATGATTCATCACTTTCTACTGGAAGCTCACTCGTGTATTAGCTCATAAACGTAAAGGCATATAATTATAATTTTTCACTATAAAGGCGGAATTGATGGCCCACCTCCGGGAAATCCGGATTTTTCAAAAATATGGCTTCTGCCACATTAGTCCGGAGTTCTGAGAGTCTACTGTAAAAGTAGAAACACGTCTCAGTTCGTAAACTGAGTAGACACGTAATCACATATGTTTGATTGTAAACAAAGCTGACGTTTTTAAAATCCCCATGCTTTTCCCTTGGGGGATGTTAATGTTATTTCTCGTTTGCTGGTTACATTTTGGAAATACTGGCATTTTTCCTGAGTCCCTGGGATCAAGACCTTTAAGTTAAGAACCCTGGGATCAAGATCTGGGATTAAGAATCCTCTCCCATCATCATGTTATTTGCCCAAACAACCCCAATTTCCATTTACAAATTTTGCTTATACAGAATTATAGGATTAGTTCTGAATCTAACTCAGCTCAATATGAATTTGGGAGGTACAGCCTACATTTGAAAATATGTCTTAGGAAGTCTTTTTTACTCAAACATCAAGCCTGCCAATAGTATGTTCAGCGTTTCTGACGTTATTAAGCTGACAATCACTGTTCTTGTTTAACTTTGCAAATTTTGCACACCACTCATCTGATTTGTACCGCCTTTTTTTGTTTGATAAATATCTTCATAGTCTTTAGGTACTTATACACTTTTTGTTAGTATTTTAGCGTTCGCACTCATCATCCTGGAAGAATCACTAGTTTGCTAGTCTTAATTATTAAATGATTTACAATTACTGTATTAAAATCTAATTAATAAAATCTTTGGCATCTAGGAATAGCTACAAAAATAAATGGGTTAGGTATTATCATACCACATAGGGTAATAGCTTCTTATTTTATGGGAAACTTTCTAATTTATATGTAGAACAGGTGAGATATCAAATTTGTTTAAAAAATGAGGGTTTGTCAAAATTTTGAAGTTAATTAGATCCATGGTTAAATATATGAGGCATTTTCAACTGTCAGAATTATATATTTTTGTGAACGACTGAATTATGAACACTAAAATGATCAAACTGTACCATATTAGTACTATATAGTGCATGAAAATGTTTAGTAATGATTGGAATATAATTTAGATAAATTTACTTTTCTAATTAATAAATACATCAATCAATAAATTTAATTTTATTTGAACTAAATATAATATAAGAACTAAAGAAGATGAATGTACTATTTGTTATAAATTATCCATCGAAAATAGTGTAGAAATATGTAAGCTATTTTGGTTTGATTTTAAGCATTAAAAACTTATTATTATCTGTGTAAATTATTTTGTGACAATGAATCTCCACTCAGGGCCAGATTTAGCGATTTAGGATCTGAAGGCCACTATAGGCTCTCAACCTGTGGTGTGCGGTCTCTTACCACCCACTGTCTTAGCCGTCTATAAAGAAGGCTGCGGCTAACTGACATTGCTGCCATCTCGTAGAGCAGAGGAGTCACTGCCGTCACCAAGCACTTAGCCGCCAGCCAAATAACGCGTTCTCTTCAATAATCTGAGCTATATTAGTTTGTTTTGATAGAGAGAGAACAAACAAAATAGGCAACAGGGATTATTAATAATATGCATATTAATAATATGCATATTATTTGAGTCAATAATACTGATAATTATATTTATTCTGAAAATAATCTATATGCACCCACCATGTCACTAAACTGTATCACCACGCACTGTCTTCACAATGTATATATAACCCTATAAGTAGAGACACCCTATGTTATTTTAGTTTAGTTTTGCCCCCCAAGGAGAATATAGCGCCGACTGTCCATGTTAATTCACCTTGGTCCCATCAGTAGTTATCAGTAGAAATCGTTTTTCCATAAGCGTGTCCCTACTTATTCGGTTATGTATCCATAAGTTCTAATTGTTTCTATGGACCTTGATCAAAAGGTGCAAGTAAAAGAATGAGAAAACCCCAACTATAGACCAGCCCTGGTGGGAGTTGAGTTTACAGAATTGTTCTGATGCAGTTTTCAATTTGGTTATTGTTAATGGTACCTAGGAGAGCAAGAAAATACTTGGTGCCACCTTCAGAAGTGGTCATGTTTTAAAATGGAGGCCATTGCAGCATGAGATTATCGGATAAAAATGCTTACATCTCTGTCGTTTTTCAATAAAATGCCATAAATATTTTTTTTATGAAAGCTTATAAAATGGTTTTTAAAAGTTACCATTAAATTTGGTATGTAATCTTGTAAACATACAGTGTAAAATTTAAAACATTATTTTTTATCATGTTTTTTTTAGATTTTACAGTTATTGTTACTATGAATAATCCATTAAAAGCACCTACAAGAAACAATTATGTTCAATAAATACCCCCGTCGCAGCAAACCTGCGTACTCAGCGAATTTCCGAAGCATATGTCTTTATACCACATAAAGCCATTTACCAAGTTTCATCAATATACATTCATAAATAAGCAATATATAACATTTTAATTATTCTCCTTAAGAATAACATGGGGGATGGATACGGTATGCAGGTTTGTTGCAACAAGGAACACAAAAATGGGTGTTTATGCAAATATCAATATAACTCAACAAGGTGAAGCCCCATACCAAGTTGTATTAATTTATGATCTAATTAGGGGGGACGTCATATTTTGCTTATATAATAATTAATACCCCCGTAGCAGCAAACCTGCATACTCAGGGAATTTTCAATGCATATTAATTTATCTTATAATACCACATAAAGCCACATACCAAGTTTTCTCAATATACATTCATAAATAAACGATTTATGACATTTTAATTATTCTCCATAAGAATAACATGGCGGCTGAGTATGCAGGTTTGCTGAAATAAGGAACACTAAAAATGGGCTTTTATACAAATATCAATATAACTCAACTAGGTAAAGCCACGTACCAAGTTCTATTAATTTATGTTCATAATTAAAGGAGATAACACGTTAATTATTCTCCATAAGAATAACATGGGGCTGAGTATGCAGGTTTGCTGCTACGGGAACTATCGGGCAAAAAATGGGTTTTTGTGCAAATATCAAAAGACCACAATGAAATGAAGCAATATACCAAGTTTCGTCAGGATAAGTTGATAAATAAGCGATATATACAATTTTAGCGAATTTCCCCTATAGGGAAGAAGCTATTACCGTAGTCGGCATGGTAAGACCTAGGCCCGGGACCATGATAACTTTTCGTTTTGAGGTCCCCAGACCCCAAAAACACCATTCGTTCGAAACTGTATATATATATATATATATATATATATATATATATATATATATATATATGTGTCCGTGAGCACGATAACTCTCGTAAAAATTATCCGATTTTGATGAAATTTGGTATAAACATGTAAAGCAACATTTATGACTTTAAGTTCGAAAACCAGTCAGATCGCTCTATCCGAAGGGGTATTTTGGGGGGGTTTTGTACCCCAAAAATTGGTTTTTAGAATTTTTTACATATAATTTTGGAAATAGTCAAATTTTATTTTTCCCCATTAGATTCAGCTTAAAAAAACACACAATTTGGTATTTTGATCATTTCTCTACGTCAATTGGTTACCGAGATATTGAAAGTGCTAAACACAGTACGTTGTCTAATGTTATTCTTATGGAGAAAAATAAAAATTTTATATCTCGCTTATTTATGAACCTATACTGACGAAACTTGGTATATGGCTTCATCTGGTTGTGGACAATTGATATTTGCTCAAAAAGACACTTTTTTACCCAAAGCTCCCGTAGCAGCACACCTGCGTACTCAGCCCCATGTTATTCTTATGGAGAATAAGTAACGTGTTAACTGCCTTCATTATGAAAATAAATTAATGAAATTTGGTATGTGGCTTTACCTACATGAGTTATATTGATATTTGTATAAAACCATATTTTTTGTGTTCCTTGCTTCAGCAAACCTGCATACTCAGCTGCCATGTTATTCTTATGGAGAATAATTAAAATGTCATAAATCGTTTATTTATGAATGTATATTGATGAAACTTGGTATGTGGCTTTATGTGGTATTAAGATACATACATATGCATTGGAAATTCGCTGAGTACGCAGGTTTGCTGCTACGGGGGTATTTATTATCCTCCATAAGAATAACATTGGACAACGTACTTTGTTTAGCACTTTCAATATCTCAGTAACCAATTGACGTAGAGCAATGATTAAAACATCAAATTGTGCGTCTTTTTAAGCTGATTCAAATGGGAAAAATAAAATTTTACTTTTTCAAAAATTGTATGTAAAAAACTCAAAAAACCCATTTTTGGGGTACAAAACCCCCCAAAATACCCCTTCGGATAGGTCGATCCGTCTGGTTTTCGAACTTAAAGTCATAAATGCTGCTTTACACGTTTGTACCAAATTTCATCAAAATCGGACGTTTTTTACGAGAGTTATCGCACCCACGGACACATATATATATATATATATAGATATATATATATAGATATATATATACAGTTTCGAACGAATGGTGTTTTTGGGGTCTGGGGACCTCAAAACGAAAAGTTATCATGGTCCCGGGCCTAGGTCTTACCATGCCGACTACGGTAATAGCTTCTTCCCTATAGGGGAAATTCGCTAAAACTAGTCGACCCGTGCAAAATTCCGCACTGCGAACCATATCTTGTCAGCTGATCAGATATTCTTTTGTTTACATTTTCGCTCCTGTCAAAACAAACTATTCCCTTTATTTATCTTTCATATTATTCAAATTTCCGAGAAGCGGTACATTTTTACCCTGGGTCTATTTTTTGTCCCTAGCCGGCACAATGAGCTTTAAAATGACTGTTAAATAATGGAATTTGATAAAGGCATAAGGAAAATCTCGTGGACTGACAGAAAAACAGGCTAGAGAAATAATATATAAGATATAATTCTGTAAGCAAAATTTTTATGTCAAAATTGTGGGAGCAAATCGTAGAATGATGGGAGTTGGCTCAAATTATAGGTTTAAACCCAGGGACTCGGGAAAAATAGCAGTATTTCTAAAAATTTGCCTGCAAACGAGAAATAACGTAAAACATCCTCCATAAGAAAAGCATGGGAATTGAAAAACGTCCAATTTGTTTACATTAAAACATATGATTAAGTGACTATTTTGTTTGCGAACTGACATGTAAATAGTAAACAAAATGAGAAGAGGCAGAGTATTGGAGAAAGGCTAGGGGCTATGGCCCCTTCAAGCCACTAGTAATATATAAGACTATTTTCACAGTAAAAATAGCCCTACCATTAATCTAGAAAGCCTCTATCAACATATTTCAGTATCTGAAGAGGTAGTCGATACTCTCAAACAAAATTGTTTGACAGAAAAAACAACAAATAACGATAGGAAAGAAACTTTAAAGAAAAGTTGGTTTACAGTTTGAAATCAAAGAAAAAGTTTGGAAAAAAAACCTAGTAGGAAAGTAAATGCCTCTTCTCAGACAGCCAAGGGAGGGATGTGGAACTTAAATTTAGTGAAGCCAGTAAAGATTAAGTCTGTAAATGTCGTTATGCCGAATGCCACTCTGCTTGCCCAAATAGCAGTAGCAGCAGATGAGTCAACTGGATATGGTGACGTTTTACTTCTCATAGGTGGCAGCAACGATACTCTAAAAAAATGAGTTCACTCCTATTTACCAGTCTCTAGAAAAAAGCTTAGTTAAACTCAGCCAGAAAAAGACTGTTCTCACAACAACTGTCTAAAATGATATGACTGTCCTGTACATGATCCAACACTTTCAGGAAAATCTAAATTGTAGGAGAAGGTGTCTTCATTTGGAGACCAATGAATTCCTAGAATCGAGTAGTGTGGTTGTTGAGAAGTTTGGAGAAAGACTGGAGACTCTAAATGTTCTTCAGGAAATTTCTGAAGTAGCGTGCTTGAGTTTTAAGCCCATTTCCGAAGTTCAAAACCGCCTTTTTTCAACGGTGAGACAAGCTGATTTTGAAGTTCTAGTGCATCCTCTTCAGTTTCTGCTCCGGGGATATTGTCGTCCACATAGGTTTGAGTGGTAAACACCTCTGCTGCTCTAGGAAATGAATGACCTTCATCAGCAGGTGGAGGCGGATTTGGCGATGTATTTGTCTAATATTGCACGAAAATACTACATGGTGAGTTCTAAAATGAAGAAGAATTTCGCAGATGTTAGTTTGAAGCTTTCTTCCAGTTAGTAAGACATCATTCAAAGAGACATTGGTACTAGGCTTACTTCTAGCATCAAACACAGTTCTAATCTTTGTGCTTTCACCGCTTTTGTTTCAAGATTCCATGGTGAGGGAGGTAGTAGTGTGGAGTGTTGAGTTTAGGGTCTTCGATTTTGACCATATGACCAGAAGAGAGGTAGTCAGTCATGAAATCGAAATACATCTGCTTGAAATGAGGTTGAGCATGAAATTTACTTTCTAGAGAGTAGAGTCGTTTTTCAGCAGTGTGAAAAGATTGGTCTAGAGGTGGGGAGTGAGGTTTGAAGGGCAGTCTTACAACATATCTTCCAGTTTCATCACAAGAGTGAGTTTGGGAAAAATGTTCATCACAGAGGACTTCTTCGGCAGTCTGTTTTGAATGAGAAGGAGGCTCTTCTTGTTGCCAAAACCTTTGAAGTGAGGAATGAAGATCAATATCACTTGTAGAGAGTAGAGTGGTAGAATGGCAAGTGGAGGGATGGCCATCAGAGAAACAGGGAGATTATCCCATGACACCAAATTTTTTTGGGGGGGGGTTTGAGGGGTTTTGTACCCCAAAAATTGTTTTTTTGGGGTTTCCACATATAATTTTGATTTGAATCAAATTTTACTTTTTACCATTGAATTCAGCATAAAAACAAACAATTTGGTATTTTGATCATTGCTCTACGTCAATTGGTTACTGAGATATTGAAAGTGCTAAACACAGTACGTTGCCTAATGGTATTCTCATGGAGAAAAAAGAAAATTGTATATCTCGCTTATTTATGAACATAAACTGATGTAATTTGGTATATGGCTTCATCTGGTTGTGGTTTATTGTTGTTTGCACAAAAAGAAACATCTTTCGTCTATGGTTCCCGTAGCAGCAAACCTAAGGACTTTGTCTCCATGTTATTTTTATGGAAAATAATTCAAATGTTATATATCTCTTATTTATGAATGTATATGGATGAAACTTGGTATGTGACTTCACTACGATGAGTTCTATTGATATTTACATAAAACCTCATTATTTTGTGTTCCTTGTTGCAGTAAACCTGTGTACTCATCCCCAATGTTATGTTTTGTTTTGTTATGTTTTTTTATGGAGAATAATTAATATTTTAAATATCACTTGTTTGTGAATATTTCTTATGAATCCTGTTAAGGGTTTTAATGTGTTATGTTATATACTCATTGGAAATTCGCTGAGTATGCAGGTTTGCTGCGAAAGGGGTACCTTATTTGATTGTCTTGTAGAGAATGATAACAAATTTGTTTTACTTGAATTTATTAGGAGATTTTTAGATTCAAAGAACTGTTTAACTAATGTTAGGTTGATGTTTAATGTAATTTCAACTAATTCTTTCTTTTCCTTGAAATTATTAAATTGTTGTATCATCAGCTTAGAAATAGACTGTGAGCTGTTAATTCACCATACTACTCCAGGAAGACCTTTGAGGTAACAGAGAAACAGTAAGGAATGGAACCTTGGGGACCCCATACTTCACCGTTCGTAGTGATGATGTAACATTATTTATATTTTTGTACTTTTAGCGAATTTACCCTAAAGGGAAGAAGCTATTACCGTAGGTCTCATGGTGAGACTTGAGCCCGAGACCATGATAACTTTTTGTTTTGAGGTCCCCAGAAGCCAAAAACACTATTCGTTCAAATCTATATATATATATGTGTGTCCGTGAATGCGATAACTTGAGTAAAAAACGTCCGATTTCGATGAAATTTGGCTCAAATGTGTAAAGTGACATTTATGACTTTAGTTCGAAAACCAGAAAAATCGGACCATGGGAAAAGGGTGGTTTATGGGGGTTTTAAATTTTCCAAAAATCTGTTTTTTGCAATTTTTACCCTTACATTTAAAAAAACTTAATTTTGGTTTTGACCATGTTATAGAGTTTAAAAAAAACAAATAATATAGTATTTTTAATTATTAACCTAGGTTAAGTGGTTGCGGAGAAAATAAAAAAAAACCTACTCATAAAATCTCCCATGTTAATCTTAAGGGAAAAAGGGTTTTGGCTTTTCCTCAGTTTATTTTAATGTAAACTTCACATTTGCTTTGAACAATCTGTTCAGTTCCACAAAAAAATCATTTTGATGTTTAAATTGTGATTTTACGCCCAACCGTTGCAGAGATATTCAAAGTGCTAAACACAGTACGTTGTCCAATGTTATCCTTATAGAGAATAAATAAAACTAGCTGTCCTGTTGCCTGAATCCGAGCAAGTTTGTACCCAACGAAAGGTTTCTTCAGTTGTAAACAAACATATCAAAACATCTTAAATTAAAACGGATGATAACAACGTACTTTCAATCAACACGTAATTTTAGGCTTCTGTCGTCAGATAGAACTGTAGACTGTAGACTGTTTCGTTCACACCGCCTGGCGCAGGTATTTCGTTCGCGTCTACCAGTTAAAGTTCGTCGGCCTCCTCCTCTTGGCCGTCCTGGTCGACGTCTTATAGTCTCCATTATGTCGAACTTTTTTTGGTTATGTTTTGATTTTGTGCAAATAAAAACTGGTGTTTTGTTGCCAGCTGTATGCTCAATAACCATTTTTAAGGGTCAGATTTTATTTGTTTAACCATTTCCTTAAATAAACAGCTGATTTCTCGATCGTTGGTTTGTAACTGCATATTATGTCTATGGGGAAAATCGCAACTTTGACCCCATATTTTCCCATGTCCACGGTGACTTTTATAATTTTTTTTAATTGATGGCAAAACTACATGCTAAGACCTTTCTAACGACACCTTGGACATGGTGATCGGTAGCACCACCGCTCCAAAACAATTATGACAAAAATATGCCTATCGTATTAAAAATATAGATTTGATATCTCGATTATTTATGAATGTATGTTGATGAAACTTGGTATGTGGATTCACATATCAAAATTTCAAGTGTTATTGGACTTTTATTTGGAGCCAGGGGATCCTTAACAAAATCATATATCACTTTCAGGAAAAAGTTCAAAATTGCAAAATCAACAGACAAAGTAATAGTGTTGAATGTCCTTAAAAACTCAGTATACATCCTCCGAAATCATCTGTACGGAAAACTAAATCATTGTAAAATTTAATGACAAATAAATAAATGAAACTAAGACCATGCATACATGGTCAAAACTAAATTAACAAAACAAAATACAATCTAAAGAAACATATATTTAGTACACTGTGTCTTAAAGGCAAACCATGTATGCATGGTCAGTAACAGTTTCTGTTTTCTCTCTATATTGATATTTGCACAAAAAATTGATTTTTTGTTGATTATTCCCGTAGCAGCAAACCTGCGTACTCAGCTTCTATGATATTCTTAAGGAGAATAAGTCAAATGAAATGACTTCCTTAATTACGAACATAAATTAATAAAACTTGGTATGTAACTTCACTTGGTTGAGTTATATTGATAATTGCATAAAAACCTATTTTTTTGTTCCTTATTGCAGCAAACCTGCTTACTCAGCCCCCATGTTATTCTTATAGAAAATAACTATAAATGTTATGGGTAGCGCTTATTTATGATTGAATAGTGATGAAACTTGGTATGTGGCTTTGCCTAGTTAAATTCTATTTATATTTTCATAAAAACCAATGGTTCATCTTCCTTGTTTTAGCAAACCTACGTACTCATTACCAATGTTACTCTTATGGAGAATAAAAATCGCTTATATGTGAATATATTTTTATGAAACTTGGTATGCGGCTTTATGTGGTATTAAGACATATATTGTGCACTGGAAATTCGCTGAGTATGCAGGTTTGCTGCGACGAGGGTATTTTCTATTACTTTTGTTATTTATACACATTGTTTCATTAAATATGGAGCTAAGACTCAAACCAAGCGAGTTCTTATTCCCTTTTAAAAGGTGAGATTTTAATGATTTAATCAACATTTTATGAGATACACTGTCAAAGGCTCTAGTTAAATCCAAGAAAACACCTACAACTTTTTTCCCTTTGTCAATGATATTTTGAACAAATTCAATGCCAGCTGTTGGGACTGACCTGCTTGGCCTAAAGCCATTTTGGTACGGATTTAAACAATTTTCACTTCTAAAAAATGTAATAATTGGTTATAGACAATCCTTAACTTATTGGTTCCCACTACCCCTTAACTAAATGTAAAAAAAACTTCCCATTTCAATGTTTTTCCATTTTCAAAGAAATCGGTTTGCTTGATTTGTTACTAATAAGTTTTGTTTGATTTGCTATCAATCATTTTTGTTTAAGTGTATGGTTATGTTTTGTGAATTAATCCTATGTTTTATTTTTTTTAACCCCCAAGTGGATTCAAGGGGCCCTGTATGTTTAGTAATTAACATTAGTTGATTTTATTTTGTATTTTTTTAATTTTTCCTAGATATCTGTTTTTATATATTCTATTTTAACTGTATGTAAATTCAGCTGAGTTGGTCCTAAACTAAAACGGGAGTGCTCAAGAAATGTGTAGAAAAATTATTGTAGAACTTTTGTGACATATGTGAAATTCAACAATACCTTTTGAAAACTGAACACTTGCTACCTTGGTCTCTACCCCCTCGCCTCTCCAACTCACATCTAAAACGTTACATTTCCCTTTTCTCTTTTTTAATGTTTTTTAAATAGTACATACTCATTCTCAGTTTGTAAATAAAGTTATTAATTATTACTCCCAGTGAATTGCAATATTTATTTATAGAATAAAAGTATTAAATTGCATGATAAAAGGTAAAACTCATAGATAGATTAACTTAGGTATGATGGTGAGTCAACACTTTCTCTCACTCCATTCACGCACAGGAACGGTCTCTCGCACACAGATTTCTTAGTTCAGCTGAAACATGAAATATCCAAGCAACACCTGCAATATGAAGCCATATATACAAACAATTTTGAAAACGCTGAAGTATCAAGGGGCTGTGACGCAAACAGCAATAGAGCTAGTTTCTGTTCTCCAAAGCCAGATAATCTCAACACCTGCGGACAGTTTCCCTCCACAATCTCCCCAGCAGACATGAACAGCTTCCCTCCTCTGCCAGACCACAGTGTTAGTGTCAGTGAAGTGTTGAATGGGCAATATAGTGAGAGTGGTGTAACTACTTCACAGACAGACAATGTGATTAACAAAGATATAGTAAAATCTTGGCAACTCATAAAGCGATAAGTTTTAGTCTCCATGACAAAAATTACCCAAAAAAAGATAGAGAAGAAATATCCTTGAATGCATCAGAACATCCAACACCTATCATCTCTATTAGACTTATTTAAAATAAATTAAGATGAAA
This sequence comes from Allygus modestus, assembly GCA_963675035.1. Taxonomy (NCBI): domain Eukaryota; kingdom Metazoa; phylum Arthropoda; class Insecta; order Hemiptera; family Cicadellidae; genus Allygus; species Allygus modestus. The sequence continues at coordinate 400,213,568 of OY776111.1, read as the reverse complement.
TAAAACCTGATATTATTGTTTTGATTGAACATAAGGTGTTAGAATCTGATTTGCCGAGGTTAAATGTAGACGGGTTTAAATTATGTTCTTACTATATACGTAAACCATAGTTAGTAGAGGAGTTATTATTTTATGTAAGAAAAATATTGTTTTGTAAAATAATAAGTTTGCCAAAGGTGCAGGAATTAGTGATAGACAAAGAGTTTGAGCGTTGTTTTAAATTAATAGAATCAGATAATTTGTCTTTTGTTTTATCATGTACATACAAGACTCCTTAATATAAATTTAAACAGCCATTTCTAAGAAAATTTGAAAATTACCTGGAAATTTTAATAAAAATGTATACAAATATTGTAGTAGGAGATTTTAACATTAATGTATTAGAAAATAGATTGGTCTATAAGAGATTTTATAATATTTTAATACCTACAACCTATTTTATCGATCAATTTGCATTACTTGATAGATTTTCCAACTAGAGTCACAAATACCTGAGAGACTGTGATTGATAATATTATTACAAACATCCACATAAATAAAAATGTAAAAGTTATTGGTTTATTGGTTATTGGTAAGTTATAACTGCAGTGTCTGACCATGACGCTCAACTATTAAAGGTACAACATTTTAGGACATAAAGTTGGAAACAGACTAGAACTAAAAAGTTGTGCAGAAAATTTAGTAAGCAGAATATTGAAAAACTTTTACATCACTTATCTCAGGAGTCGTGGTTGGAGCTATATCTGGCTCCAGTAGCCTCAAAATACATAGTTTTTAATATGCTATTTATTTAATATTTAAATAGAAGTTGTCCTAATGAATGGGATACGTTAAAATTTAATAGCAATAAGTGGATTACACAAGATATAAAGAACAAAAAAGCGAGTATTTTAAGTCATGCCTGCCGTTTAACCCTTTCAGTGCTAAGCTTCTGAAAGGAATAGTTGAATCTGTGATGTTTTGATATTTTTTTAAAATGTCTTGAGCGCCTGAACAGTCAGAAGTAATAAAAACGTGCTTTCGCTGGACACACACACAGTAAAGGATAGGTAAAAAGTAGCAAAACACCTGATCAGATGTGCAAATCACAAAGAATCCACCCATCCCGTCAGCTTGGACCCGAACCGTCCACCGTTTACTTAAGGTCCGCCCTCCTCTTCAACTCTGCCACAGACAGGTGAACTCTCCATGAGTTGCACATAAAACCACCGAATGTGACAGGATTCGAACCCTCGATCCAAGTGTTACCCCCGGCCGGGAAGGTAACGCCTTAGACTGCACAACCACTGATCAGACTAGCAGTTGTAGTGGACTAGGCGGTATTAGAGCCTAGGCGCTGGACGAGGTAGTTCAGTTTGTGTATACCAGATTTCACTACATGTCAGACTGCAGACTGAGCGCCTAACGGTACAACCGCTTATGAAGCCGTAACAGTATTTATTGATAACAGATTCAAAAGCCGATATATCGGTCCATAGCACTGAAAGGGTTAATGCATGATGATAACCTAAAATCCACTTTAAAAATAAAGAAAAAATAACTAAAAAAATACACAGATAAATGAAATACCCCCGTCGCAGCAAACCTGCATACTCAGTGAATTTCCAATGGAGATATAAATGTCTTAATAAATAGATAAAGCCACTTACCAAGTTTCATAAAAATATATTCACAAATAAGCAGTATATACAATTTTAATTATTCTCTATAAGAATAACATTGGGGCTGAGTACGCAGGTTTGCTGCAACAAGGAACGAAAAAATGGGTTTTTATGCCAATATCAATATAACTCAGTTAGGTGAAGTTGTATGCCAGTTTTTATTCATTTATGTTTATAATTAAGGGAGACATAGCATTTAATTATTCACCATAAGAATAACATGGGGATGAGTACGCAGGTTTGCTGCTACGGGAGCCTTTGGCAAACAATTTTTTGAGCAAATATCAATAAACCACAACCAGATGAAGCCTTATACCAAGTTTTGTCAATATACCTTCATAAATAAGCGAGATATAAATTTTTTCTTTTCCTCCGTAAGAATAACATTAGATAACGTACTGTGTTTAGCACTTTCAATATCTCGGTAACCGATTAACGTAGAGGAATGATCAAAATACCAAATTGTGTGTTTTTTTAAGCTGAATCCAATGGTAAAAACTAATGTTTGACTATTTCAAAAATTATATGTAAAATATTCAAAATACCCCCCGTCGCAGCAAACCTGCGTACTCAGCGAATTTCCAATGCATTGATATGTTTCTCACTAGTACATAAAGCCACTCACCAATTTTGACAAAAATACATTCATAAATAAGTGATTTATTACATTTTATTTATTCCCCATAAGAATAACATTAGGACTGAGTACGCAGGTTTGCTGCAACGAGGAAGATAAGAAATGAGTTTTTATGCAATTATCAATATAACTGAACCAGGTGAAGCTACTTACCATGTTTTATTAATTTATGTTCATAATTAAGGGAGATATAAAACTTTACTTATTCTCCATAAGAATAACATTAGGGCTGAGTATGCAGGTTAGCTGCTACGGGGACAATCAACAAAACATTTATTTTTTGTGCAATTATCAATATACCAGTACAACATGAAGCCACATACCAAATTTCATCAATATACATTCATAAATAATCAAGATATCAAATTTTATTTATTCTCCATAAGGATAACATTGGACAACGTACTGTGTTTAGCACTTTGAATATCTCTGCAACGGTTTGACGTAGAATCACAATTTAAACACCAAAATGATTGTTTTGTGGAGCTGAAGTGATTGTTAAAAGAAAATGTGAAGTTTAAAGTAAAATTAACTGAGGAAAAGCCAAAAACCTTTTTCCCATAAGATTAACATGGGAGATTTTATGAGCATGTTTTTTGGATTTTTTCCGCAACCACTTAACCTAGGTTAATAATTCAAAATACCATATTATTTGTTTTTTTAAGCTCTATAACATGGTCTAAACCAAAATTAAGTGTTTTACAAATTTTAGGGTAAAAAATGCAAAAAACTGATTTTTGGAAAATTTAAAACCCCCATAAACCCCCCTTCCCATGGTCCGATTTTTCTGGTTTTCGAACTTAAAGTCATAAATGTCAGTTTACACATTTGAGCCAAATTTCATCGAAATCGAACGTTTTTTACTCAAGTTATCGCATTCACGGACACATATATAGATATATATATATATATATAGATATATATATATATATATATAGATATATATATACTGTATATATATATATATAAATATATATACAGTTTCGAACGAATGGTGATTTGGGGTCTGGAGACCTCAAAACGAAAAGTTATCATGGTCCCGGGCCTAGGTCTTCTTACTATGCCGACTACGGTAGGGGGTTATTTCTTCCCTATAGAGGAAATTCGCTAAAAAAGAATATTTATATAATAAAATAAATCAATTTGATAATGCTTCTAAAACCACATGAAAATTATTAAATCAGGATTTGTATCTGTAGTGATGCTCAAATGAAAAAAAGTATTATTTATGAAAACGATAAAGCTGTAATAGATCCAGTAGAAGTAGGTAATAAATTTAATAATGTTTGTATTGATGTTGATGAGGAGGTAATACCTAATATTAGTTCAAACCCACTGTCATATTCAAAGAAGTATGGTGAAGGATCTTCACCTACAGGACCTTTTGTTTTTGAACTAATAACTGAAGAAGAACTGTATAAAATAATAATAAAATTTAAAAACAAATTATCATCTAGAGAATGAGAAATTCCATAACATTGATAAAAAAGTTAAAGACCTAATTTTAAAACCTCTAGTACATATCATAAACTCTTCACTTATGAGTGGTATATTTCCTGACCAACTTAAGATTGCAAAAGTCAAGCCAATATTTAAAAAAGGGGACCAAAAAATGTCTCTTGTTATAGACAAATTTCTGTTCTGCCAAATTTTTCTAAATTGTATGAAAGGGTTGTCTATAACCAATTATTATATTTTTTAGAACTGAAAAATTGGTTAAATTCACACTAAAATGGCTTTAGGCCAGGCAGGTCAGTCACAACAGCTGGCATTGAATTTGTTCAAAATATCATTGACAAAGGGAAAAAAGTTGTAGGTGTTTTCTTGGATTTAACTAGAGCCTTTGACAGTGTATCTCATAAAATGTTGATTAAATCATTAAAATCTCACCATTTAAAAGGGAATAAGAACTCGCTTGGTTTAAGTCATACCTCCATATGAAAGGAAACAATGTGTATAAATAATGCAAGTATAATAGAAAAAAAGTACAAAAATATAAAAAAATGTTACATTATCGCTACGAACGGTGAAGTATGGGGTCCCCCAAAGTTCCATTCCGGGGCCCTTACTGTTTGTTACCTCAAAGGTCTTCGTGGAGTAGTATGGTGAATTAACAGCTCACAGTCTATTTGTAAGCTGATGATACAACAATTTAATAATTTCAAGGAAAGCAAAGAGTTAGTTGAAATTACATTGTACATCAACACATTAGTTAAACAGTTCTTTGAATCTAAAAATCTCCTAATAAATTCAAGTAAAACAAATTTATTATCATTCTCTACAAGACAATCAAATACCCCTTTCACAGCAAACCTGCGTACTCAGCGAATTTCCAATGAATACATAACATAACAAATTAAAACACTTAACAGGATTCATAAGAAATATATTCACAAACAAGCGATATTTAAAATATGAATTATTCTCCATATAACATTGGGGATGAGTTCACAGGTTTGCTGCAACAAGGAACACAAAATAATGGGTTTTTATGCAAATATCAATAGAACTCATCTTAGCAAAGTCGCATACCAAGTTTTATAAGTATACATTCATAAATAAGTGGTATATAACATTTTAATTATTTTCTATATAAGAATAACATGGGGACCAAGTACCTAGGTTTTCTGTTATGGAAACCATAGGCAAAAAAGTTTTTTGTGCAAACAGCAATAAACCACAACCAGATGAAGCCATATACCAAATTCCATCAGTTTATGTTCATAAATAAGCGAGATATACAATTTTTCTTTTTCTCCATAAGAATAACATTAGACAACGTACTGTGTTTTATCACTTTCAATATCTCAGTAACCAATTGACGTAGAGCAATGATCAAAATCCCAAATTTTTTTATGCTGAATTCAATAGTAAAAATTAAATTTTGATTCAAACAAAAATTACATGTGGAAACTCCAAAAAAAACATTTTTGGGTTACAAAACCCCCCTTCGGATGGTGTGATTTGTCTGGTTCTCGAACTCGTTAAATAAATGGTACTTTATATATATATATATATATATATATATATATGTATGTGTCCGTAAGCAAGATAACTCTCGTGAAAAAGGTCTGATCTTAATGAAATTTAGTACAAATGTGTAAAGGACGATTTATTTTAACAAGTTCGAAACCAGACGAATCACACCATCCAAAGGCGGATTTTTGGGGGGTTTTGTACCCCAAAAATGGGTTTTTGGGGGTTTTCACATGTAATTTTTATTTCAATCAAATTTTAATTTCCACCATTGAATTCAGCTTAAAAAAACAAATAATTTGGTATTTTCACATTGCTCTGCGTCAATTGGTTACTGAAATATTGAAAGTGCTAAACACAGTATGTTGTCTAATGTTATTATTATGGAGGTTAATTAAAATGTTATATATCGCTTATTTATGAATGTGTATGAATGAAACTTGGTATGTGACTTCACCTAGATAAGTTCCATTGATATTTGCATAACAACTTATTATTTTGTGTTCCTTGTTGCAGCAAACCTGCGTGCTTATCCCCAATGTTATTCTTTTGGAGAATACTTAATATTTTAAATATCACTTATTTGTGAATATATTTCTTATGAATCCTGGCATGTGGCTTAATGTCTAATTAAGACATATATATTCATTGGTCATTTGCCGAGTACGCAGGTTTGCTGCAACGGGGGTATTAAAATAGATGAAGATCAGAAACTGTGAGAAAGCTGTATAACATTTATGGGTATGATTACACATGAAAATTTAAGTTGGGATAGACATACCGAGAGAATTCTAAATAAAATATTATCTGGAATACATATATGCACTTTGAAGAATGTCCAAAATTTGTAAAACTAAATTGTTCTGGGATATTATGTCCGTGGGATGTCACCAAGATATTGAGCCGTGACGCGTCCCCGCCATGCTAATGTCACGCTCATGTAGCGTATCGTTTTCTGTTGTCTGTGAATTTCGTTTTATTTGGGTGGCTCCCTGCGGTGGTCCGTTCGACCAGGTCGCGCGGCCCCCTTTCCGGCCACTGGCCGCATGTTCTCATCTGTCAACGGCTAACGTCAGAGGAGCCGTGTTTCTCGAAGACTCAACATTGTTGTTGTTGTGTATGTGTTTCTTCGTTGTAAAATCTTAATGTCAGTTACCTGTTTCTGTGTTAAAGTTTAGTCGAATTAAGTGTGCTGTGATGTCGACAATGTGAGTTAAGCGGGCCGACTACATCAAATGAGGTCCCAGTCCCGATGGAAAATTTCACCTTGGTGCAAGGAGGACTGATGGCGTGGGGAAAGACTGACGCCCTCCCTCCTGGTTTCCCGGAGGAGCGCCGGACCACCCACTCTGGTCCGCCCCGCTTGGTCCGGCCTCACCTAAGGCCACTAGTTGACACCTGAGCCACCTGCTCGTACCCTGCTGCCCACCGGAATCGCAAGTCCCTATTTGTTTCTGTGACTTGAACTTTGTTGAGAATTTTTAGTTTATTCTGTTATTTAGTTTTAAGCAAATGTTTATTTAAGTGCCCCCGTCTGGTTGTCCATGTTGGTTGTTTGTAATAATTTAAATTCATTTAAAGATATTGAATGTGGTATCTGTCAGTTTATCTTAACTTGTTTTTTTTTCTCTTACTAAGGACAAGGTTGACCAAGCTCACTGAACAACCTGAATCAGCTTTGCCAACTGTTCATGGTCCTTGAAATTTGTTAAAATTTGGCTGTTGTTATCTGGTGAAGTATTAGGAAACCCCCTTATGGTTGATCTGCCGGTATCATATTTGTTTGAAAGCGCCCTTGAAGTTGAAATACCTGTAATTTGTTGTTGTGTTCTTTTTAAATATTTATATCAGTGCCATCAGCCATTTTATGTCCTTCAATTGCTATTTATTTATTTATTGGGTCTTATTGCTATTGTTAATGATTGATGCATGTTTATATTTTGATTGTTGGCCAACATTTCTTAGTTTATTTTTTGCAAAAGGGTGATTGATATGAATTAATATGTCTGTATGAATAATATGTTGAGTTGATACGATATTATGAAATTTTGTGAACCACGGGGAAAGACCCTTTGTAAATAATTCTTGTGACCTGGGTAGAGAGCATTTTCTAATAGTTTGTTTTGGCAATAAATTTTGTTTGTGCCTCTCTACAGTGGTTCTTTTGTTGATCCCATCCACGTTAGGTCAATTTTAGGTAGGGCTGTGGGCCCCCACTCGCTCTGCCTCCATGGGAGCACATTTCTCATTCTGAGGGATATTCAGCTGGGAGTGGAGGCGGGTGGTGCGGCTCAATATCCACGTTATCCCGGGAGATCATGGTCATCCCTGGGACGTTTACAATATCCCGGGACATAGCAGGATATCCTGGGGACGTCTTCGTGTGCTGTGTGTGGGTTGGTATGCGACTTCACCTAGATGTGTTATATTGATATTTGCATAAAACCCCATTATTTTGTGATCCTTGTTGCAGCAAACCTGCGTACTCATCCCAATGTTATTCTTTTGGAGAATACTTAATATTTCAAATACCACTTATTTGTGAATATATTTCTTATGAATCCTGGCATGTGGCTTAATGTCTAATTAAGACATATATATTCATTGGTCATTCGCCGAGTACGCAGGTTTGCTGCGACGGGGGTATTAAAATAGATGAAGATGAGAAACTGCGAGAAAGCTGTATAATATTTATGGGTATGATTACACATGAAAATTTATGTTGGGATAGACATACCGAGAGAATTCTAAATAAAATATCATCTGGAATACATATATGCACTTTGAAGAATGTCTAAAATTTGTAAAACTAAATTGTCCTGGGATATTATGTCCGTGGGATGTCGCCAAGATATCCACGGGGGACGTCTTCGTGTGCTGTGTGTGGGTTGGTATGCGACTTCACCTAGATGTTTTATATTGATATTTGCATATAACCCCATTATTTTGTGTTCCTTGTTGCAACAACCTGCGTACTCATCCCAATGTTATTCTTATAGAGAATAATTAATATTTAAAATATCGTTTATTTATGAATATATTTCTTATTAATCATGGTAAGTGACTCAATGTGTTATTAAGACATGTCATAAATGTCCTTGGAAATTCGCTGAGTACACAGGTTTGCTGCGACGGGGGTATTTATAAATCATTCACGCCATTAGCGGGACGAAGTTGTGGGTAACAGCCAGTGAGATATATACAATCAGGAGATACTGCCTGACAGTTGCTGGCAAAAAGCGTGCCGTATTTGATAATCCGCTGATTGAATGGAAGCACAATATCTCCCCTCTACGGCACCAACATAAAAAACGAACTCCATGTACCAAGATGTGCCATGTTCGTTTTGTAACGTTGGTATTGTAGACGGGAGAAATTCTGCAGTTATGTTGGTGCGAAAATCCGACCAGCAATGGTCTCTCCAGTTATCCAAAAAGCTCACTGGTAAACAATAAAAAAAAAACTAAACAAAAATATGCCAAACTGAATGTTTTAAATTGTACACTCTATATGTTGACAAATTACTTAGTACCAAAGATAAAGGTAACTTTTAAATACCATTTTATAAGCTGTCGTTTACAAAAAGAATTTGGAATTTGAATGAAAAATTACGGATATATAATCATTTTTATCCAATAATCCCATGTTCCAGTGGCCGCCATCTTGAAATGTGGCCACCTTTGACGGTGCCACCGAAAGTGTTTTATTGCTCTCCTAGGTACAACACCATAACAAAATGAGAAACTGCGTCAGAAAAATGTTTCACACTCAAATCCCACCAGGGCCTGGTCTGTACAGAAATTATGTGTTACACTGTGGGCCATTGGGTGAGAATAAATATTAATAGGAATTGACAATACCCAAGATTTGGGAAATTTTCGGGAAGAAAATCATCCCATTTTTGTGCGGGATTTGAGGGCGAAACTAAAATAAAATAACATGGGATGTGGCCCTTCTTTTTAGGTTAAGTATGCAGTGGTGTCCAGGAGAAAAAAATACCGAGGTAGTAAAAAAGGGGTCTCTGGGGCCTCCCATAGAATTTCTTCCCAGGCCCCCAAAATTTTAGTTAATTAACCCATTGCCATACTGCCTATATAAAGACTGTCTAGGCCCAGTGTGGCCAGTAAAAATTAGACAATTTGTTAGCATATCAATAAACGCTCATAAAATCTGTAAATATTAACTTATTGGCATGATTTTTTCGCCACTAAATCCAGAAATAACTAGCCTTTCAAAAATCATATAATATAAAATACTATTCAAATAAAAAAATTAATTTTTATAACATAAATTTATATGTTTTTAAATTTTAAAACATAAATTTCAAAAGCAAAGACATTTTTTTTATAAATAAAATAATGTTTTTCCAACAAAAGAAGCCTAAATATTTTAAATGTATATAATTTAACATCAAAATGTTGTTTATTTTATTTTTTCTACGTTACCATGGATTTTTTATAAAAAAATCAAAATATATGTATTTTTTTAAAATTGACATTTTGAAGAATTAGAGGGCCTCATAATGAATATATTTGTCAATATATGTGCTTATATAAGATAAAATGGTTCTGAAATTTCTATTTAGGCCTAAATGATATGTTTAAATAATAACTATCCTAAATAAAAGGGTAAAGGCTAACTTACGGAAGTATGACATCTGCTGCGCAGATTCCGGTGATCCAAAGTAAAATCAAAACTAGCACAGAAAAAAATTGTAATAACTTGTTATAAAATATTTACAGAATATTTGTACATATTTACAAGCACTTTTCTTCACAACTGTCTCTAGTCTGTATAGTTCTGAACAGTGTGGTAACGCTCAAAACACTCATCGATGTGTAGTGCCACGTCGCACGCCTTGCAAAAGTATCTTGTCTCTGACCTCTTCTTATTAGCTGTACAAACTTTGCAGGGTTTAGTTGGTTTTTCTTTTTTTTCTGTGGGAGGTAAAGCTTTAGGGAAATGACCCTCAACTCTTGATTGTAGGCGAAGAGGTATTTCACCGATGCGACCACCTTTCCTCGGAGGAGTATGTTTTGTTGTTGTCAGTGACAACAGTAGCTGCTCAACAAGATTGAGTCTATAGTCACTGAACAGACATGATTTACCTTTGATTGTTTTCCAAACAACAAAGGAGTTGAATATGGTTAGGTCCAACAAATAAAAAAAAATCTTTTTGTACGCTTTCATGGAACGTCGCATGATTGGGTGCGAGGCTAAGACCTGATCCTGACGGTCAACCCCATTCATGCCTTGATTGTATTCCACAATACATTTTGGCTTAAATATGTCTTCTTCTAAGCCTCTCTTTCTTTTGACAGAAACCAGCTGAAAGTCAACATCTGAATGTTTTGTAGAGAGCATGTGAACGTATTTTTTATCACGCCACTTTACTGCCAGAATGTTTTTAGCACTGCGAGCAATAGCTTCACCTTTTTCTAGTTTTGTTACATTCCCTACAAACTCTTCTGGCATACATTTCCTGTTGGTACGCACTGTACCAATAGCATGGGTTTGGTTTTGTAGCAGCTTTTCAAAAAGCTGTGGGGAGGTATACCAATTATCGATATAAATCGTGTGACCGCGGTTCAAGATAGGTTCTGCAAGCTCCATTACTACTTTTTCACTAGCAGGAATATCATCATTAGGATTAGGCCTTTGTTTTTCTTTTCCAGTATAAATTTTGAAATCCATACAATAACCACACTTGGAGTCACAAATTTTATAAATTTTTATTCCAAACCTGGCACGCTTTGATGGGTTGTATTGAATATACCCTAACCTGGCTCTCAACTTTACTAAACTTTCATCAATGGCTATGTCCTTACCTGGACTGTAAATAGAAGAAAACTTAGCTCTAAGGTAATTTATAACAGGTCTAAGCTTCCTCAATTTATCTTTTGAATCAGTATAGTTGTCATCAGCAAAATGGAGGTACCGAGAAATCATCAAGAACCGTTTGAAAGACATAGTTTCTGTGTATATCTTGGTTTCAACAATTTTTCTGGTTGACCAATACATTTGTAAAGAAGGCTTCTTCACTTGGCCCATCAAAATGTAAAGGGCTAAATAAGCTTTAATTTCATTTCGAGTCACTGGCCTCCAAGATTCATCGCACTTCAGGTTTTTTCGTAAAGGATCGTCTAGCTGCTGCCTCGCATAGTCATTTGTTTCAACTACAATCATATCCCAGAACTCATCGCCAACAAACTGAGAAAAGCTATCATAAGGTGTTGGATCAGGTCCTATTCTACGACTGTAGTGGTTATCTACTCCGGACAAATCAATATACGGGATATCTTTTACTACATTTTTGTCTTTAGACCAAGGCCAAGTTTCTTTTGGTTTTTTACCAGTCTTTTTAGCCCTACATTTATCTTTACTAGGCCTAGGTTTCCTACCTTTGACAGACTTGGTATTTTTTGTTATTTTCTTACTTGAAGGAATATGATTAGACCTAGGCCTATTCGCAGTTTCAGCCAAAGCTGTTGAAACACAAGTTAGGTTATGTGTTTTTTGTATCTTCCTAACAGGACTACGACTTTTTTCCATAACACTTTCAGAACCTTTGAGTATGTTTACATCAGTGCTACTGGTGCTAGGAATTGTATTTACATCACTAAAAGTATGAGAAACAATATTTACATGACTACTAGTGCTTGGAAATGCAAGATTTACTTCACACAAAGTAGGCCTAGGAGTGGGCTTAGAACGGTCACTGGAATCTGTACTTATTCCTTCTATGCCATAAGAAATTAGTCCAAAACCTACCTCCACATCTTTATTGAAGTCTAAATTAATAGTTTTGGAAAAGATTTCCGATTCATTCGAAAATAAACTAGGTGGTATATCCTCATCTGTTGAGTCGGAATCTGATTCAATGTCACGAAGATATCGGTCTGAAATCAGCACACTTTCTTCGTTCTCTTCAATGTCACTATATTCTGAACCACTTTCTAAAAGAAAATTATAAATATCTTTATCACTTTTCACCCTTTCACGACTCATTTTTGAACAAAAACAAACAAATTACCTATGTAAACAACAACATAACCCAAGTCACGGCGGCCGACGGAACTTGACTACTGCGCATTACTACATCACAGCAGACAGCTGATTACGACACCTGTATTTTATTTTTCCCCGTCACAATTTAGTTATATTTACGAGCAAATATCATTACTTTTGGTGCAGAGAGTATTATAGATCTTAGAAAATAACCCTAATACGAGTAAATGTATGTATTATAATTAAATAACTAAAAAATCACACACTTTGCACAACTACGAGATAACTCGTAGTTGCAAATATGGGCACCTTTTGTTTACTACGAGATATCTCGTAGTTGTATGCGAATGGGTTAAAACAAGCAATAACAAAGCAAATAGGCCCAATAGGAGCACTATTTTGGTTTATTAATTGTCCCTAGCATAAAATAAGACTTGTAGTGAATGAGCTCTATATGTATCATCAGAAGTCACTACTCTTGGGCTAAAAAGCGTGCCGAATGTCGGCAGTAATTCTGGTGGGTCGGTGTCAAAATCTCCAATTTGACTCAAATGTAAAAACTGTTTATTCAAAGTATTTAAATATTAAAACCTTGTCGCATCCCAAGTGAAACTTGATGAATTAACATTATAATCTTGAGACATATTTTAGATGGAATTTGATTGTTTGTCTCGAATAAAAGTTATGATTAGAGTTAAATGAAAACACCCTTGTAACGTGGCTTTGGAAATTGTTGAAAAACAACACAATAAGTTGCAATTGTACATTGTTCGTCGAATGGTATTCGATAGCCCCGCGTCGAATAGCCTTCGTCCCAGCCAAAAGTTGACACCGCAGCAGAACAAAATACCAAATTCGACGGCACGCTTTATGAAGATTATTTGTCCAAAGAGTAGTTGACTCTTATACATGGGCGGATCCAAGGGGTGGCGGGAGGGGCGGTCGCCCCCAAGGTTCGTAGAGCTTTCAGACCAGGTGTGCTTATTTACATAAGAGCAATGTTCGCAGCAAAGATGTCTTACGAGGTCGTCCAGCTGATTCATAAATCAACAACATACCATAAAGTGTTGCCAACCTTAAGGTTATAATAATGGTACAGCTATTTTTAAATTGTCACTGAACATGCAGAAAGAAAATTTAAACCCTTAATCCATTAATCTAATAATACAAATAAATCAAAACAATAAATTAGTTTCATAAAATAACAGCTCATCATAGAATTTAAGCAGTTAAACAATGTTAATTCTAATTACACTGATGATGAAAATATGGTACTCGTGTACGATAAATATGATGTTTTCAGCAACACTGCAGATTGGATCGGTGATCACGTGACCTTCCCACTGTTTTTACGAGGTATCTTCCGGTAAAGTAGAAAACCTTAAATAGATCGACTCAGCACACCTCGTCTGAAAGCTCTACGAACCTTGGGTCACCCCCAAACCTAAGAATGTTTGTGTTTAATTTTATTATTCAGGTACGGTATAAAATGAAAGTTTGAATAAATCCGAATGAAAATGTAACCGAAACACCGTTTTTCGGTTGCGAGAATCAAATTTTGCCGCTCCCGTCTACATTGTTACATTAAAATTGAAACTAATGAACCTAATCGTTCGATAAATGGAATAGAATATACACCATTAGACAGGGGACATTTTCAACTTAAATTTAGTATATAACACATTACTTAGATCAACACCTAAAAGCGTCTTACACAAAAACATGGATATTCCCGAGTTTCGCGAAGTTGTTGCAGTTTTGCCAATAGGCAGACCCAAAATGCAGTGGTTTCAACGTGTCCTTGGAGGTAGAATTTAGCCACACACAGCAAAGGTTGCTACCATTGTATTCGGTGATTATTTTTTACTGAATTTCGTCCACCTACGGCGCCTACCGGTGCGGCACACGGGAGACATTTCAGGAGCCGTATGACGTCACCGATGAACACAAAAACAGAAGCCCTATGACATCACACGTACTGTAGCTAGAGTCTGCTGCTCATCTGTCAGTTCAAGAGTCGTCCGCTCTGTTATGTTAACAACTTTACGCGTCTATAAATCGACTGAAAGGAATGTTTATGTATTTATTGTATCATAAATTAACCTGAACAATGTACCAGTAACTGGCCTTACATACGAATTCACATACTAATAATAATTTTGTCCGTCAAATAAATGAGAACAAAAAGTGTTTGTTTCTTTGGGCTTTGAAAACAAATTAATATAGGCCTAACTATATTTAAAAAATGTAAGCTACTGCACATTTACATAATGTTTCAACCTACTCGGAAACAGTTATTTTTCTTCTACTTACAATTAATCGGAAACATTATAATTCTATTTTTACTCAATCTGTGTTGTGTAGGTTCACACATATTATTTGTTGTGTGTAATTACACAAATTGTAAAGAATTTTAAGTAGATAGGCCAAACATAGTATAGCCTATGTAAATAAAGCATGTTCCTCTTCAGTTTTGCGTAATGAGTCAAAACATTGGGTTATTCTCTTATTAAGCTAATTGTTTGCTTGTAGTAGAGCTGTAAATAAGAGATATCAATTTGGACAATTTAAATTTTACTACTAAGAAGATTCAATAAACTTTCTCCTTAATTGGACACCAAAGTTGTCCTCGATTGGTTGACTTAATGATAAAAGACGAATAAATAGTGAAACATATCACGCAATATGTTAATAACTATGGAAAACCTGCCGAACATAATTTTACTAGGGCTATATTAATTAAGTTGTTTATGGTTTCAGGCCAGGTTGGATTATTGCCCATTAGATTGGATAGCGATGAGGATGAAAGTAACGTGTTTAACTCTGGAAACAGCAAAAGTTAATCTGCTAATGATAAAGGGTTGATTTCAGTAATGAGTAGCTGTTTTGATTGTAAAATCAGTGAATAAAAAAGTATCTAACTGCTGCCCCCCAGAGCGCTGACAATCGGGTGAGGGAATACTTTGGACAGAAGTAATAAGAATGTGGTTACAAGTACAAATATTGAACATATGATGAGATGATGACGATAATCCTGGATCTTGATTAACTTAGATGTTGGAAAAAACTGTTCTGGCGCTAGCGGCGGGCGATGAGGGAACCTTACCGATGACGCGGATTAGTGACGTCACACGGCTCCTGAAATGTCTCCCGTGTGCCGCACCGCGGCGCCTACCGTCGTTTGCTATCAGCTGTGTTTTGTTTACAGGTTAGGTTTGATTTTTATGTAATTTATTGTAAAACCCCGTAATCCGTTGCTAGGCAATAAATATCCAGTTGCTAGGCTAGAAGCAAAAAGTGTCTCTAATTATATGTAATTTAATAAGAGAAAACAAAGATTGAATTGCGTGCAAACGGAAGCTCATACGCTTAGTATTTTATTTTGTTAAAATTTGGTACGACATTTTCATTTTTCGAGTGGTTAACCTTGGCTGTCGGCCTCATCCCTCATTGTATCTTCGCGTAGCATAGTTCAGTATTGCAGATTTCAAATACGTTTTGTAAATAGTTTTTCTCGTGGGTAACTACTAAAATAAATTGTTTATTTAGGTACCGTACCTTACTTGTTCTTAGACGCTTACAGATGACGTAGAAAAAAGTGTGATGCCTAAATATTTGTTACGAAGTGACTACGTACACGTCCAATGTAAGGGCAAATTCACTTCGCTACCGCTTAGGTTAGGTTAGGTTAGTTTACGTTACGTTACGTTAGGTTAGGTTAGGATAGGTTAGGTTACGTTAGGTTAGGTTAGGAGGTTTTCTGGCTCTCAATTTGTTTTAAAAATCACAGGATAAGTAACGTACGGTGCATAATTTGGAACGGACGTGTACAGTAACGGCTCACCTCGGACGTGTACGTAGGCTCTGCCTATTTGTTATTATTTGTTTTACTTACGGTCGGGCGCAGTAGAACTAAAGTTAATTTTTGTTTAGCTTGTTTATTAATAAAGTTAAGATTGTTTTTTTCTTGATTACAAGGTTATTGATATATTATGTTAACTTACTTTCATTCGTTTTATAATTTCATATAGTTACAAAAAATAATGGGGGTGCCTGGGACCATTCAGGGAGAATGGAGAGGGGTAAAATTTGGTGACCATCCCCCCCAAACATGACCTCTGGATCCACCCCTGCTCCTATATTATATTTGAACTCACTGAGTATAGTATTAACTTTTTCAGTTTATTTTGAGGATGATATTGTAGCAGCGTAGCAGCTTACTATCAGAATCAGAATCCACTATTACTCCAGATTTAAAGAAATATAGTTCCATCATCCATTTACAATTATATACATTTTTACGTTGTTTAGCTTTAATTAAGTATAACATTTTTTAATAATGACTACATTTATTACAAAAATGAAAACATCTTGTTTCAATATTCATATATTGGTCTATTTGTTATTTCCTTGAGACTAGTTTTACTATTGTTTGAGATTAACACTATTGCTACCCTGAAGGAATTTTTTCTATTCAAAATTTCGCCTTATCTAAGGCATACTGCTCAAAATAAATTATTCCGGACAGTATCTTATGTAGTCAGAAAGGTATAATACGAATATGTGTCTGATATTTTTATGATAAACCTTATAATTTAGTGTTTAAATATTATTTATCACTTTAAAAATATTCTTCCGCGACGCCATTTTGTGTAAATTTGATATGAGACAAAATTGTTTTGACGTTGAAAATATATCCTAATTCTTTAATCGTGAACTTATTGTGAAGTTTTATAATTTTAAACATTACCTTTGCTGTCCGTAAGTTTGTTTTTGAAAGATATCTATTGAAAATTATTTATCACTTATGTTTGTGTTGAACTATAAGACTATGGCATTCTCTGTTTAGATTGTAATTTTCTCAATAAAAAGTCATTTTTCAGTATTTAAATTTACAAATTTACTTTTCGGTGGGTAAAAGAATGTTATTTACTACAAGGCAATTCATTTTTTTATCTGTATAATGTACTAAACATTGAAATTCATCAATAAACTCTTGGCTGAAACTGACAGGTTATCTTGTGCTGGCTCTGTTTTTACACTTATTGTAATGCCATTTACCATATTAAAGTGTGTCAATACCATGTTCATTTGATGATTTCCTACTCAACAAGATATATACCTTTTCTTTTTTTACAAATTTGCTTGCTTTTTTGGTGTAACAAATATTTGTCCTGTGTTGTCCTAGGCTCTTATTCACTCCCAACTCATGTCATTTTGCAAATATAGCATAGGCAACTAATCACTAATACCCTGTTATCTTATTTAGGTAAATGATCTTATAGCTCAAGTTTTAAGATGTTTAACAATTTGTCTTTATCAAAGAAGTTTAGGGCAAATTTGTTTAGGCTAGGTTTCAACATTCACCTTTTAGTCAAATTGTTTGGCTTTAGGCCTATTCCTAAGAATGGGCTGATTCATTGGGCCTAGGATTAACCCTTTTAGTGCTATGCGACAATATGTCGCTGACCAGCCTTTTTATGAAAAGTGTGTTGCGACGATATTTTGTTGTTGGTTACGATAGTCGGCCCTTCAGAAAAGTACCTTGCAACGATAAGCTATAATCGTTGGGCGTCGAGTTTCAATTCTGTTACTTTATTAATCGATACCGTATAGGCTATTGCTTTTGTTTCGGTTTTAATATTTAAAAGTAACTTATCGTTGAATTCTTTTAATAACGAATGTTGGCCTAGGGCCTAAGTTAATCGAGCAATTACATAGTGTAAGTTAGTGCATGGTAATTTTAGGATAGGAATGTAAATGTTGTTCTCACACACTAGGCCTATACCTTATACCAATTTTGAGACAATCCCCTGATACATTTGGGAGATAGGCTCATCCTTGCCAAAACTCTGGCAATTTTAGGTATCTTTGACCACCGAAAAAACTTTGGTACTCAAAAGGGTTAAGAACTGCATAACTATTGGCCTAAACTTAGTGTACTAAAGATGTGGCTATCTTAGGCTTAACAAGTTTAGCCTGACAAAAAATAATGTGTCATGTAGGCCTAATGCTTTTCATAAACCCGAAAACGCACACAGTGAATTTCCCAATCCGACATGTGCCACCCGAGGTGCATGATTTTTGTTAGCCTGGATGAAAGGCTGTTGAAATTTCTGTGCATTGAGGTTTTTACATCCACATTATGATCATCAGTGTCGGACGCTGCGGAAAATTGGCTGTCTCAAACAAGTTTAAAATCTTAAAAACTTAGGCCTAAACCTAAATTATTCCTGAAATTATAAATAAGCCTTGGCCCTCTAGGCTTTCACGATTAACACATAAATATAAGTAATTTCTGCCTTAAATATTATTAGAGAGTAATTTCTTACCAACAAAAGTTTCATACTAAAGATAGGCTATCAGGATTACTTAGTTTTTTGGTTGTATTACAAAATACTTAAGTTATAGGCCCTTAACCTATTACGTGACCGAAACCATTGATTTTGAATACAGAATAGGTGTCCCACGACTGGTTAATTTTTGAAGCCAGGAATATGTACCAACGGGTCCATATAATAGTCCACTAATCAGCCAACTATATCAGCTGCGTATGAAACAAAAATAGCAAACCCGTTTCTCATACAGAACGAATCTCGTTTGATCCCTTAAATCCCCTTAAAAAATCTCGTTTCATCCTGCTTTTAATCTGATATCATTCATATGTTTTCTGCTAGACTGCAGAATCGAATAGTTTTCTATTTACTTTTACCAGCTGCCCTCTTGTAATTGTACCGTAGGGATGTTTATATTTTTAAATACAGGAAATTTTCTAACGTGTGATGTGGGACGAACGTGGAAGGTAATATTGGTGTTTTTATCCCGCATTCTGTTTTAATCCCGAGGAGGGCTCGAAAATCCCGGAAACGGGATAAAAATCCCGCAAATTGAAACATCGGTTGCCAGTGCCCCCTTTGAGATGGTGTAGCACTAGTTTCATAATGTATTTTCCGGGTACAGATGGGCTATAAGCTAGGTTCATCTATTCTGTATTCAAAATCAATGCCAAAACAAAGAAAGTCGACATAATAACATAAAACTAGTTAGGTAATAGGTAACTTAATAGTGAATACCATAATTTAGACCCATATGGTGCATGTCGACTGTTGGTCGATATATATTTATTTAATCACTTATAAAATTAGGTAATATACTTAGTTTAAGTTTGGCTAGGATTATATACAGTATACATATATTTAACTATTAAAATACTTATCCTTTTTGACCAAATTCATAATTTTATTTAAAATTCAGTTGTTCTTTTTTGCAGTGCGCATACATCAGGCTTAACATGTTAAGTTAAAACTTACACTTTTTCTCTTTTAACACATTCCGTGCGGGTAGAGTACATGAACTCCAAGCTGGCCTTGCCAGTGTATCGTGTGCAGTTCATGAGAGCTCTATAGTCTAAAGTTGTTTTCATAGGAAAACTGTGCCTCAGCCAATGCAGCTGTAAGAATGAAACTTGGAACACGAGTTTGTCTGTGCCCGTCCAATGTTTGCAATATGGTCAGTTTTCAGTTCCCCCCCTCGAAGGTGCGGAGGGGGACGCTTCCCCTGCGCCCTCTTCCAAGTTGTTTACCAACATTCCGGCTCTTATCATTGCTCGATTTTTTGTTTGTTTGCACTAGAAGGAAATAATAGTGCATTCCGGTGAATAGTGTGCTTCAGTCGTGTGGGGTTGTGGTGCATGTTGCGTCGTGGCAGGCGCCTACTACCATTGCGACGATCCAAAACTGCTGGTAGAGTTTATGAACTTCAAAAATTTATTATCAATATAATTACATGTAAAAATTACCATAAATTTATTTTTAACACTCAAACATTGTTTCTACAACCAATGTTTTTGGTGAAAAATAATTGTCAGCTCCTGGGTCAACCTTACAACATTTATAAACCTCACGGAAAGTGTTAATTTGCTAAACTTAGTTTTTATACTTACAGTGGAGTCTCACAAACTCGACACAATGTGGACTAAGACCCTGTCGAGTTTGTGGAATGTCGAGTTATCCAGAATTACATTGGGAGGGGAGGAAAACACATTATTTAGCTGTAAATTGTATACTTTATTAGATTTTGCTTAAACACATTATAGTATAAATATATAATGATACTGTATTAAAAACTTAAGAAAAATATAAAAATTAGATACATTCTTAAAAATTGAGAATTAATAATTGTTCTCGTTTCCAAAATATATAGTCTTGTAATACATGTACTGTATAGTAAATGAGGTGTCGAGTTTCCCAGAGTGTCGAGTTATCGGGAGTCGAGTTTGTGAGACTCTACTGTAGTAGGTTTATCTAAGTTAGTGTTTCATACATACAAGTGTTAAAGTCCAGACACCAGTGCACTTTTTAATTTGTCTCATCTTAAAAATTGGAAGATTCCTCAGAATTTCATATACCTATTTATTATCCCTTACATTAAGTTTTATTCAAACAGTACCTACTTAAACTGTGCAGAATTTAACAAAGAACATTAATAGCCTGTAAAACGGTTAATTATTCCTAGTTCCTAATGTCTTAAGCGAGTTATCACTATAAACACTACTGTATTTCAAAGAGAGCCAAATTTAATTAATCCAACCAAATTATTGTTTGAGTGGTTTGTTGTTGGATCCAGGATATTGGGCCTGTTATGTTGCATTGAGTTAGCTTAGTTATTTTTGATAAAGGAAGGTTTTTTCGGTTCTAATATCATAGTTGTGATGGGGTAAGCTGGTTTGGTGCTCGTGTTTTAAGTTACTAGGCTAGTTTGTTGTTATTCTTCAGCAATGTAACCTAACCTATCTGCTGAAGTGCATTGCATAAGGTGGTGCTCCACATCAAGGATTATATAGTACCAGCGCGATATGTAACAGACAGTTTAGGCCAGGGTTGCCACCTTTTCCTTAGAAAAATCAGGTCAGGACCATCAGTGTTGGAGGGGGACCCACCCTCATGAGTGAATATGACTACATTTGTTTTACACTCTGTGTATACAAAATAAGTTATTACAGTAGAACCTCACTTATACGAAATTCAGAGGATAGTCAATTTATTTTGAACTCAAGGAAGTTTTAAATATCGAAAGTTTGAATTGTAGAGGTTAATGTAAATGCAATTCAAATTATGGAGGCAATGAAAACAAATATAAATGAATTCAGATCTGGAGGAAACTGTGTATACGCATTAGCTCATGTTTTGAAAGGCTTAGTGTTTTTTGCGCTTAGTTTGAATTTCAGAGGCTTAAGGGACTACTGTTCGTTCCTCCTGTAGAGGTTGACTTCCAATTTTAGAGGTATCGTTTTGAATTACAGCAACAAAATTCAAATTCTAGAGGCCCGAGTATAAACATATTCAAATTTTAGAGGCAACATTATGCATTAAAGCACTTCAAATTATCAGTATATTATTTTTAGAATATTAAAGGTTTTCTGAAGGGAACATACAAAAGTTACTAATTATAGAGGTTTTCGAATTATCGAGGTTCGAATTAGCGAGGTTCTACTGTAATTTGAAAAAATGGCCCATACTGTATTAATATACTTCAAAATCAATAAATCGGTACAATATGAGTCCCAACAAGGGTCCGGTCGCGACATGAAACAAATGAGTCTGAAGTTGGGAGAGTCCTGACAGAATCGGGATAGGTGGTAACTCTGGTTTAGGCTATGCCATATTAACTGTTACAAACAAATCATGATTTGGTCATCCAATTGATTTTTGAGAGTTAGTTAATGATTTGGATGACAAAGCAGACTGATATTTGAATTTAGAATAAAACTGCGTAATTTGAGTAGCATACCCACATGACATCGTTTAAAAAAATGTTTTTGGATTTTGTCATTTCTGATGAAACATTTAAAGTGTGTACATTATAAGAAGTACCGGTAGTACCGTTACATAATTTTTTGCTGCTACCACAATTTGTTTGCTAGTATTTTGTAATAGTCATGTACGGAACTTCAAATTGAGCTTCCTAATATTTTTCTCATTAGATACATGTTTAGCACCGGTTCACGGGCCACATGTTGTTTAGCAGTGTAGGTTGTAGGCTTGTCTAGTATTTATTTGTTTAGAGAGCTGTCAGTTTCAATTTATTTTATGATTGCTTGTACCATTAAAGTTGATTAACATTGATGTACATTAAAGTTGATTTAGGCTAACTTACTTTATATATATATATATATATATATATATATATATATATATATATATATATATTACGTGCCTTACACATAGTAAGTAACAGTTCTTTTAAAGTGTATTTGACATTGGCATTTTTCACTAAGTACCAGTGTTTAATAAAACAGACATCATAATTTACCGTTGAGAAATGCCATTGTCCAGTTAATACTTTTAGAACTGTTATTAAATGCTGTCCGTGGTATGCATCTGACTTGTAATGTGGAGAAATACGGAACTAATTTGCCCAGTGATGGCTATGGCCTCTGGTCTGATCGGTTGCTGAGTGGCTAAAGGTGGCATGTTTAATTATTTTCTACATAGGTTTTTATCTAGGACAACACAAATCTACTGACTAGTACTCTTCATAGTTGTACCCCTACTACCATGATGGCAATAGTAGGATCAGTATAGTGAACTAACTTATATCTAGGAACATTAACTCAATATATGTAATAGCTGTTGAAATAGGTAGTTGCCTTTTTAGTTACTGTATACTTCTTACATTATTACTGTTGTGGATGTGTAATGATTTTTAATATTTCAGGTAAAGTGATTGATGGAACGAGAGAGAATTCATACCTAAGCACTTTGACTAAGAATGACGCTTAGATACTTGGGAATGAGGCAGCTCAGAAACAGTATCTGGCTATATTTTAGCCTTATATAACAAGGAATGCAGGATGCATTTTCTCAAGACATGTTCAATTTAAGTGACATTAATAGCTCAAGGTAATTTGATCACCAGGATAAATCCTAGAAAAATTTATGTATCCTACCTTAATTAAGACATTTATTCATAAAAATACAATTTAGTTGTAAAAGAAAGTCTATAGACCCTATCCAAACGGTAAGTACGTAACTTCAGGAATGTTTTTTCCTGGTATAGTAGACGCTCGCTAATCCGGCACATTCGGGACTTTGGCAGCGTTTATAATCTATTGTCATGTTTTGTAAACAAATTAAGTTGGACCTACTGTATTTAAACATATAATTTGACAAGTAGGCCTCTAAATCAAATCAGATGTCTTAATTTGAAACTAATAATTTTATTTTTATAACTTTGCATTTCAGTTTTTTTGATCCAATAGAACTCACATTATTGAGCAGTTGTCAACTTTCCTCTGAAAAAATTGAAGTCTTCTATAAGGGAAAGTGTTAGGTTGTAACCTTCCTTACTTACCTCTTGATTGGATTTGATTAGTAACTTGAGTTATTTTCAACCTTTACCCAGTTGAATCAGACCTACCTGTTTTCTATGTTCGAAGGTAGTGCTTGTAGATTAAACTTAAACAAGGACCCTTCTGTGTTTAAACTCC
This sequence comes from Allygus modestus, assembly GCA_963675035.1. Taxonomy (NCBI): domain Eukaryota; kingdom Metazoa; phylum Arthropoda; class Insecta; order Hemiptera; family Cicadellidae; genus Allygus; species Allygus modestus. The sequence continues at coordinate 400,189,798 of OY776111.1, read as the reverse complement.
TCCCAACTTTCAAGAAGTTCCTGTTACATTGACATTGAGCCGAAATCACGTTGTCTGGTCATCATTTATGTCCTACAACGCACATGGGGTGTTTGTCTTTACAACCAATTGTTATCATATTGTTAACCCTGAAGAGATCACACGGAATCGAAAACTCGAGGAGTCACACACGGTCTCCTTTGACCAGGTTAAAACAAAAACAGTAATCTTTTAAATCAGTAATAAAATAAACTAGTTATCTTTCAATATCCTGTTGTGTTGCACTATGCTACATGTTTCGTGGCAACAACCACATCTTCAGGCAGCAAATTCAAGATTTGTCATATAAATTTAAAATTGAAACACAAACACAAAGTACAATGACACACAAGACACAATTAAAAACAAGACCGGTTATTTTTGGTAACTATAGTATGCTCCCGTCCCGGTGCGTGCACGATAGGTCGTACCGGCGGCGACTGGAATTTAGAGTACTGGAATTTTATTTGAATCCAATTGTTAAAAGTAATAACAACACATAATATGCTAATAAAAAAGTTGTTTAATTCAATTGTAAATATTTATAATCTGTTTAAGAATAAGAATATTTTATTGCCATTACAAGGTTTATAAGCATGGCATAGTCACTTAATACAATTAATTACTTAAAACTACGTTTACATCATTGATAAATTCTTGTACGTTATAAGGGCACAATTTAAATAAATAACTTTTAAAAACTTGTTTAAATTTTTCATCACTTAACCCTTTTACTGCCGACGTGCGCATTTGCACACGTCGATAATCGTGCGAAAATAATCGTGCATATGCGCACGTCATTAATTGTGCGAGAATCGCCGACGTGCGCAATAAAGCACATCTAATATTTCTAACTTATTGGCCTTAAATGTTTACCAAATGCCACGAAACTTGAGATACTCGTTGCCAAGACTATGAGGAACATAGAAAAGTACAATTTATACTCTGTGACTTGTATAACCTATAAAGTTATACTTAATCGATTCCCCCTACCGTTGTGCATAGTCGACAGTTCCTCTGTGTAGTGAGTGTTATCTGCTGTCTGTCTTTCGATTGTTGTTTATGTTTACTGGTGTTGGTTTGTTGGTTATGTTTGTGGATTTATCCGTGGTTTAGTGAGTAAAGTTTTGATGTCATTATGAAAATGGACAAGCGGAGTAGATCGCCAGTAAGTGAAAATACCATTGTAAATAGGTGTTCACTCTACCTGTTTAGGTGAGCACAGGTGTTGAAAGGTTTGTTTTGTGAAATTTTCTCCATTCTAAATATTTTTGTCATTGTTAATTTCATTATTTTAGTATGTTTTTAGTGTTATTTTATGTGCCTTACAACATTTTGCAATTTAGAAGCCAAACAGTACATGTTTTTATAACAAGTCTGATAGTGTCAATTGTATATGCAACTATGTTCAATTTTGAAAATATGAATAAATTTTGAAAAAAAAACATCAAAATTCCTGCATTTATCAAGGTAATGGCATGGAAATTTGGGTGTGTGTTTACTAATGCCTGTTTTACAACATATATGTCTAAAATTGGTTGAGGTATAAGTTTTAGAGGTAATTTTTATAGTCCAAACTAAAAAAATAGATATTTTTATTTGTATATTTTATTTTTTTTTTACTAAAAAACTATAGATACACCAAAATATGTATTTTATTTGAAACAAAGAACTCAATACAAATAAAACAAGATCTAAATTATAAATTTCTGATGAAAAATAAAATACCCCTGTCGCAGCAAACCTGCGTACTCAGCGAATTTCCAATGCATATATATGTGACTCACTAATACATATAGCTATTTACCAAGTTTCACAAAAATACATCCATAAATAAGTGATATATAGCATTTTATTTATTCTCCATAAGAATAACATTAGGGTTGAGGAAGCAGGTTTGCTGCAACGAGAAAGATAAGTAATGTGTTTTGTTTTTGCTATTATCAATACAACTGAACCAGGTGAAGCTACATACCAAGTTCTCTTAATGTAGGTTCATAATTAAGGGAGGTATACAACTTTACTAACTTATTCTCCATATGAATAACATGGGGGCCGAGTATGCAGGTTTGCTGCTACGGGGACTATCACAGGGTCCCCACCCAACCGTGAAAACCGTGAAACCTTGAATAAGCCGTGAATTTCGTATACCGTGAAAAAACCTGGAATAAGCCGTGAATTTCGATATCAAACCTTAAAAATATATCAAACTTGAAAAACAATAAAAAAATATCTTATCAGAAAATATCACATTTGTTTTCAGATAGGGAAATGTTCAACAGAATTATTACCGTTGTTAGTACGTTGTAAATATGGTGAATACCGCGTCGTCTGCCTACTTGCAGAGTGCAGCTGTGCAGATGATTTAAGATAGTGATGTGCGATACTGCCGTGTATCGCGATACGGCGATACGATACGTATCGGATTCTGATATCGTATCGGCCGTATCGTATCGGTGCTGTGTATCGCGATACGCGTATCGTATCGCTTAACATATTGTGCATAAACGATACAACGTATATTGTATTATACACTGCAGTTAAAAATACGGCCATCGAGGTACATGTACAGTGATTGTCTCATGTTAAAAACGTGAAAGAGCCACGAGTGCCAGGACGACAAGAAGTCCGTTGTTGCAGTAATGTCTGCAAGTTTTAACGTCAACCAGACAATAAATAACAATACCCCCGTCGCAGCAAACCTGCGTACTCAGCGAATTTCCAATGCATATATATGTGACTCACTACTACATGAGCTACTTACCAAGTTTCACAAAAATACATCCATAAATAAGTGATAAATAGCATTTTATTTATTCTCGATAAGAATAACATTAGGGTTGAGGACGCAGGTTTGCTGCAACGAGGAAGATAAGTAATATGTTTTTTTTGCAATTATCAATATAACTGAACCAGGTGAAGCTATATACCAAGTTATATTAATTTAGGTTCATAATTAAGGGAGATATACAACTTTACTTATTCTCCATATGAATAACATGGGGGCCGAGTATGCAGGTTTGCTGCTACGGGGACTATCAACAAAAAACTTGTTTTTTGTGCTAATATCAATATACCACAACTAGTTGAAGCCACATACCAAGTTTCATCAATATACATTCAAAAATAATCGAGATATAGAATTTTATATATTCTCCATAAGGATAACATTGGACAACGTACTGTGTTTAGCACTTTGAATATCTCTGCAACGGTTGGATGTAGAACAACGATTAAAACAACAAAATGTTTGTTTTGCTGAGCTAAACACATTAATAAACAGAAATGTAAAGTTTTTAGTAAAATTATCTGAGAAAAATCTAAAAACCTTTTTCCCATAAGATTAACATGGGACACGTTTTTTTGGATTTTCTCCGCAACCACAACCTAGGTTAATGATTCAAAATACTAAATTATTTGTTTTTTTAAGCTCTATAAAATGGCTATAACCAAAATTGAGTGTTTTTATCATTTTGGGTTCAAATTTGCAAAAAACCGATTTTTGGAAAATTGTAAACCCCCATAAAACCCCCTTCCCATAGTGCGATCGATCTGGTTTTCGAACTTAAAGTCATAAATGCTACTCTCCACATTTGTGCCAAATTTCATCAAAATCGGGTGTTTCTTTCAAAATTTATCGCGGTAACGGACACACACACATATATATATATATATATATATATATACATATATATATACATACATATATATATATATATATATATAAATTTGAACGAATAGTGTTTTTTGGCATCTGGGGACCTCAAAACAAAAAGTTATCATGGTCTGGGGCTTAAGTCTTACCATGAGACCTACGGTAATAGCTACTTCCCTATAGGGGAATTTCGCTAAAAATAGAAAATGGGGATTATTGTCACCTGTCTCCGCCTACCTAATCCTAGCAGTTGATAGACTGAAAGATAGACAGCGTTAGCTGTTTTATAATTGACGTTTATGGCTGTAAACAAAATTGCATCAGCTGTTAATCATTTATATACTGTGATTTGTTAAGCAGTAAAATAAATTCTGAGAAAAATCCGTTATATCTCGCATGAAAAAATTGAGACAAAAACTGGCTGGCTATGCAACTTCTATTTTCATTCTTTATTCTAAACTTTAAAATTAATTATACATCAGTGACATCTATAGGCGGCTCCTCAAACCTATCAAATTTCAAGCACATTTTCTTTATTTCATTAGCACTCTTTACTCAAATACAGGAGTTTAGATTTTGAGGGTAATTTTTACGAGGATCGAGGGTAATTCGGGAAAAAGTGATTGGCAACAGTGAGCGAAGTAGAAGAAATCACCAGCAACCGATAACCGATAGATAGATAGACTGATGACATGACTTAAGACGACAATAAAACAATAAGAAACTCTAAAATAGTTCTTATTTTTTAAAAGGTTCACTTGGGATGTATGGTATGGTTTTATGGTTCTGTGACATCGTAATTGGAATGTTGGAAAGTTTTAACTAGTATTTGACCGCTGCGCTGCGTCTGCGTTGTTGTTTTGCAACCGGTATAGGTTATGTTTTTTAATATTTCGACCGTGAAATTGACAATTTTTAGACCTTGAAAACCGTGAAAAACCCGTGAATTTGTTCATGAAGTTTGAGTGGGAACCCTGTATCAACAAAAAACTTGTTTTTTATGCTAATATCAACATACCACAACTAGTTGAAGCCACATACCAAGTTTCATCATTCATAAATAATCAAGATGTAGAATTTTATTTATTCTCCATAAGGATTGGACAACGTACTGTGTTTAGCTCTTTGAATATCTCTGCAACGGTTGGACGTAGAACAACGATTAAAACACCAAAATGTTTGTTTTATTGAGCTAAACACATTAATAAACATTAATAAGAAATGTGAAGTTTTTAGTAAAACTATCTGAGAAAAATCTAAAAACATTTTTCCCATAAGATTAACATGGGACACGTTTTTTTGGATTTTCTCCGCAACCACTTAACCTTGGTTAATGATTCAAAATACTAAATTATTTATTTTTTTAAGCTCTATAAAATGGCTGTAACCAAAATTGAGTGTTTTTAACATTTTGGGGTCAAATTTGCAAAAAACCAATTTTTGGAAAATTGTAAACCCCCATAAAACCCCCTTCCCATAGTGCGATCGATCTGGTTTTCGAATTTAAAGTCATAAATGCTACTCTCCACATTTGTGCCAAATTTCATCAAAATCGGATGTTTCTTTCAAAAGTTATCGCGGTAACGGACATATATACATAAATATATAAATTTGAACGAATAGTGTTTTTGGCATTTGGGGACCTCAAAACGAAAAGTTATCGTGGTCCCGGGCTTAAGTCTTACCATGCCACTTACGGTAATAGCTTCTTCCCTATAGGGGAAATTCGCTAAAAGTTACAAATTTTTTAATGTGAGCATGAAATTTGCTATAGTTGAACCTGGCAGTCTTGGCAAGTAAATCTTAATAGTGGTCTGGCATTTTTGGTGACGTCATAAAAAAAATGGTCAACAGTAAAAGAGTTAAACATCTAAGTTCATATGGTAAAAAATCATATAATCTTTTAGACTGCTCTTTAAAACTATTAGATGTAGTGCTATATTTACATTGACTAGGCCTTAAATTGTGGCCAATATAAAAGGCCTACAATGTCTGACCTTTTTAAATGGTATCTAGAGTATCCTCATCTGAAATACCACTTGTATATCACTTATTTAAAAATGATGGGTGTGCGATCAGTAATTTTTGTAATCGAGTCGAGTGGTGCCAATTATTTTAGGAGTTTAGAGTATTTTCGAGCGAGCATTTGCCATCAGTTGGTAGTTTCAAATAGTGTTATGGGATTTGGGTACTACTCCATATTTGATAATCTAAAAATTGTTTCTAACTAGTACATGAGTAGCAATACAATTTTTGGCTAGTACAATCAAACTAGATTACGTATTGACAAACAAAACAAGGATTGACACTCGTTACCGGCTGATAAAACACGGTCCGGTTGTTGTTTGGCCAATATCACCTGGTCTAGACATCGCTTATAATCAATATTAGATAACGAAATCGTTAGTTACGGCCGATATTAAGTGGCCCGGTCGCCACTTTTGCCAATATTATGTATAGGCCTACTGTCGTCATTTTCAGTCACTTTATTACGTGATCCAGTCCTAATTTTTGGCCGATATTATGTTTTCTGTCATCATTTTTGGCCGAAATTACGCGGTCTTATTGTCATTTTCGGCTGATTGTGTGATGTGTTGCCTTTTCCGGCCATTACTACACGATTTGGCCAGTTGCAATTGTAAGCGATCATCCGGAAATCAGCAGGAAATACTCGCTCGAACTTTCGAGTATTTTTCAAAACTTTGAGTCGAGTTTGAGTATTAAAATACTTGGCCAAAAACTCAAAGTTTCGAGTACCACACCACCCCTTTTATAAATGTATTTTTATAAAAGATAAAAGATGTATTTTTATAAATGTATTTATGCATTGGTAATCGCTGAGAGTGCAGGTTTGCTGTGACGGGGTTATTTTACCATTATTGCGTTCTTTTACTTTTTAGAATATACTCGCACACACACATCTCTTATAGGCTTTAAAGCTCTAGCTACAGAGCTGTATGTGACGATCATGGAATTATTCATGAATCGTCCTATTGTTTAATCCTAATAGGATATCTAATAGGCCTACCAGTCTTGATCTTGAACTGTATGGAGAAGATACAAAGTTGATCAAAGCTTTGATGAACTCTACATTCATTATTAAAAAGCATCTTCAGTTCTAATCCAAGCTGCAGAGTTAATGATACTCTATTTATAAAATTTGTTTTCAGCTAGTCTGTGTAAATTAAAACTGTATTATAATTTTTCAGGTGCAATGGCCATGTTCCATTTTCAACGGCTGGTAAAGTGTCCACCAAGAGGGATCGCAAGGGTTGCAAGAAAGGGAAGATTGAAGCTATTATGAAAAATAACTTTGTTTCATCAAAAGCACGCACTAAAATACAAACTTCTCCTGTCGTAAAAAAATTCAAACCTGTTCAGTCAGTGAATAATCATATAATAAAACCAGGAGCTGTTATAAAGAGTGAATATATTGATTCTGATGATCCGTATACATTTACAGAAACAGAACCACAAGTTGTGACTCTTCATCCGAGTTCTAATAATTTGACTCTTTCAAGAAAGCTCGTTCCTTTAATATCGAGTAGATCTAATCAAGTGTTAGTGAACAAAAGTGGTTTAAATATGGTGTGTTTAGATCGAGAGTCAGAGTTAAACAAGGTAAATAAAACTTTGGCTGACCTGAGGAGCAGTCAGTCGGTCGAGCTCCCTTCTAAGCCATTTGTGTCGAAAGTAAACAGTAAGAATACACATAGCTTAGAAGGGAGCTCAAAAACTATGAACAGACTACAAGCTGATATTGCTCGTAACAAAATAATTGGAAAGCGGAAGAAAATGGTTGTGAATAATAAAAGTGGTAATGAGTGGGAGGACAAAGTTATCAAGACTGAACCCAACAGTAATGAACATTCAAGTCCTACAGTGTTTGCCAAAGTGTCCGTTCCAGCCAAGCGAATGCTACGACAGACAACTTGGCAGAGAGAAAGGAAATCAAGGCATGAAGCTCTTCAGAGACTACAACAAACTCAACAACAAGTTTGGGATTTGAACCATGATCTCTATCCATTAGGTCAGTTTTAAAAACATTAAAACGTGTCTCCCTCTAGTATTTTCTGATCTTTCTGGGAGTATTTATAGCAGTTGGTTTTTCCTGAAATAGAATAATTTTGAGTTTCTTGTCAGACAGAACGATTTTCTAGAGACCCTTTTACTTAAAATTTGCAGTAGTATAATATACAGATTTGGGAGGGTCATTATTATTTTGTATTCTGTAAATTTGGAATACACAACTCCCTATCCGTTATATTCCTAATTGCCTTTAAAGCCTCCTTAAATTTAAAAGCAATTTCAAGGTGACCACTCAACTAGGTGGGAATTAACCAAGACTAAACCATGAATTAGGTGAACCGGGTATACATCGAGATTGAGCTGGGAAGTATGTTGTGGAACTGGGGGTTTTTATTGTTTCACTAAGCAAAATTATGGTGTTGCAGTTTATGTTTTATAATTGGAAAACGCTAGTAATACTATCTTCATATAAATTTGCCATAAATATTTGAAAACAAAACAACCCTAGAACTAGTGTTTAAATAAGGCCTTTGTACTTGAGTCAAGCTGTTTCAGCATGGCCAATAAACACTTAGTTGAAGAGCGCATGTTGCTGTAACTACAATATACATGATTGCAGGTTTGGAACTGTCAGACTCGGAAGGTGAGGAGGACAGCCGAGGAGTGTTCCAGAGGCACTGGTTCATGGGCTGTGTGTGGGGCAGTGTGGGGTGTGGGGGCGGGGGCCGGGAGTCACGGCTGGCGCAGGTTGGTGGTGAGTTGCGCCGGCGAGTGCGCCAGGTGTGGCGGGGCCTCGGTCATCGCTCTGATCTGGATCCTGACTACTTGACGTCTGTCATCGATGGAGCAAGGACACGCCCCATCTCTACTGCTTTGCTGCTACACCCGCACTTGAAATTCCCTTCAAGAACACAGAGCAGGTGAATTTTACTGATTAGGTATTTTATTACAAATGGAAAATAAATTTGTTGCATTACTATCCCAATATAGGAAACCCAGCTAATCTAACTCAATTTTTATCAAATGGGAAATCCAAGGTATTCAAAATGTTGTGGCGTCAACGTTTTAACACACTGATATATAGCATATAAGAGTATATTTGTTATCTCTCCTAATAATACATGTATAACAATATACAGTAAATATCGGAAAATCCGTTATTAGTCTTTAAAGTTCCATTATTATCAAAGATGAGGTTTTTTATTTGATCAGAAGATTATTTAAATACATTTTTATTTGCCTAGTTAGTTGTGAGAGTTAATCAGATTCACACAGATTACATGACATAGACCTATTAATATTTACCCATACAAAGTATATAGGCCAGGGAAATTAAGTGCAAATACTAAAGCAACATTTTAAAATTTCAAGCAGGAATATTTGTGCTGGAAATATTATCTGACATCCGTTGATTCAAATACCAAGTTTTCTACTTGAGTTAAGCGAGTTTTTTCCGTCATATTGGATTTTCCCTAATCTTTTTAGAAAGTTATTTTATCATTTTATGAAATTGCTCATGTAAAAAGTAGTTTGATTGAGAAGTAATTAAAACAGTAAGAATACACATAGCTTAGAAGGGAGCTCAAAAACTGTGCTTTGGTAACTAGGCCTATTAGACATTTTAAAATGCAATCTCACTTTCAGCTGTGTTTATTATTTATTTTTATTTATAACTTATTCAATGTTTAAACTGCTATTTCCACTGCTAGTATAAAAAGTTATTCAGTTTTGATCACATGTTTTTCACGGTTGGCCTATGTGCTAATTTTGATTATCACATCTACAAAATACCCCTGTTGCAGCAAACCTGCGAACTCAGCGAATTTCCAATGCATAAAATATGTCTTAACCCTAGGAGTGGCCAATGGCCGAGATTCGGCCCTATTTTGTGCAGCCTACTGTGGCAGGGGCCGAGAATCGGCCATTCGGGACCGAAAATTTTGTAACGTAAAAAACCCACTAATAATCAACTCAAAAGTGAACAATATATATATATCATTCGAAAGATAAAATTCTGAACTTTCATTTTATTACATAAACAAACCCTGTAGCAGCTGTACAACAATGTCACGACGATTAGAAATCAAATGAATTTTTGGCGCGATGCGATTCTAGCAGCCGATGCTAAGAAAATGTCAAAACGCTACTTTTTTGAAATTACCCAGCACGGGTAATTTTTGTCGTGGGAAGTTGCGGTTGGTACCAATGCACTGCTAAAGAGATGCGCTTTATTTTGGTATTGATGTTTTGAACGAAATATTGATTAGACAGATCATATGATTTTTTGAAAACAGGTGTTTTCTGTTTTGTTGTACAATGGCAGATGGCCGAAAAAGGGCCATCAGGAAAATCGGATTTATATCTAGTGTAAGTTATAGTTACTAGTCAAATAATATGTTATTTTGAAGAGGAAGAAATGTAGAGTAATTTAGTTTTGCCGTTGGCAGCACTGTTTTATTCTGAAAATCATCACCAAGGAATAGTTTCATTACGTCACATTTTTGCCTAATCGGCAACTGCGCAGCTGTTTGATGTTTACGAAGTCTCAGTTAGTTTGTTTGACTCGCTCCAAACTGTATTGTATTTGGTATCATTGTAAACAGCAGATTTCAGGCTTTCTTCTTATATCTGTCTCGATGTGTTGTGTTTTTGTTGACAATATGACATGACATTTGAAATATGCAATGTCGAAGTCCCAGTCCAAAATGGCGCGCTATGTTTGACCGCTGTCAGTTGTGTAAGATTGTTTTAGTTATTTATTTAGCCGAATTTACGCAAAAGTGGATTGTAGTGACATTCGGGGTGCTCTTGAATAAAGTATTAGTGACGTTGATGCCGATTTAGAGGGTAATATAGGCAGTGATATTGAGATGATCGACTTTTGTGATGTTGCGTCGTAGGCCTAGGCTAATTGGATTATTTATCTGGTAGTGGTGAGTTATATATTTATATGTATACTCCTATGTATTCTATGTATAACATGTTATATATTTCTATGTAGGGAATTGAATGTACTACAACATGATTATATTGCTTTGGGGGCAAAATATTAGACAAAAAAGTTATATACTAAATACTGTGAAATATTTTTTTCCAAATACACAAAAATAGCAAAACATTCTTTTATTTACATTTATTTATAAGTGATAACAATTTTTTACCATCAACTTTATGACTTTTTTGGATTCCTTACTTCATTAGCTTTACATTAGCTTTATATCATTATTAGTATATACATATATTACATGACTTATTTACAACACAACCTAACACCGTACAGTTTACATATATTTCGGGTTTCCGTTTATTATTATATTACACCCCTAAAACTTACAAAACAAATTATTTCCATACCATGTTGTATATTTCTAAGTAGGGAATTAGATTGTTTACAAAATGTATATAATGAATTTTCCATAAAAAATCAGTAACAAAAATTTCACCGAGGCTACTTTTGAAATTTCAAAAATAAAATTCTAATTATTTTTCTTCTTTTCACTTTACCGAAAAATTACCCTTCTAGATCCTTATCATTTTAGTATTTCTAAATTGCCCTGTTCTTCCTGATCAAAATGAATATAAGGTTGGCTAGGTTTACTTCTACGGTTGAATTTATACGAATTTTCAAAAAAATGTCTGCAAAATCGACAAATTTAGCCTGCCATTCCACACTTTAGCATTGGGCCACTCCTAGGGTTAATACCACATTGAGCCGCATACCAAGTTTCATAAAAACGAATTCACAAAAAAGCGATATATACACAATTTGATTATTCTCTATAAGAATAACATTGGGAATGAGTACATAGGTTTGTTGAAACAAGGAATACAACAAATTGGTTTTTATGCAAATATAAATAGAATTCAACTAGATGAAGCCACATACAAAGTTTCATCAATATTAATTTATAAATAAGCAACATATAATATTTTAATTATTCCCTATAAGAATTACATGGGGGCTGAGTAAGCAGGTTTGCTGCAACAAGGAACAAAAAATATGGGTTTTCATGCAAATATCAATATAACTCAACTAGGTGAAGCCATATACCAAGTTTCATCAATATACATTCTTAAATAAGCGATATATACCCTTTTGATTATTCCCCATAAAAATAACATGAAGGATGAGTATGCAGGTTTGCTGCAACAAGGAACAAAAAATTAGTTTTTATGCAAATAGCAATATAACTCGACAAGGTGAAGCCACATACCATGTTTTATTAATTTATCTTCATAATTAAGGGAGACATTACATTTTACTTATTCTTTATAAGAATAACATGGGGGCTGAGTACGCAGGTTTGCTACTACGGGAATTATTGGTAAAAATTGCTTTTTTTGTACAAATAACAATAGAGCACAACCAGATAAAACCGTATACCAATAAGCGAGATATACATTTTTTCTTATTCTCCATAAGAATAGCATTGGACAACGTACTGTGTTTAGCACGTTCAATATCTCTGTAACCAATTGACGTAGAGCAAAACACCAAATTGTGTGTTTTTTAAAGCTGAATCCAATGGTGATAACTAAAATTTGACTTTTTAAAATATTACATGTAAAAACTTCAAAAAACCCATTTTTGGGGTACAAAACCCCCCCCAAAATACCCCTTTGGATGAAGCGACCTGGCTGGTTTTCAAACTGAAAGTCATAAATAATGCTTTACACGTTTGTACCAAATTTCATCAAAATCGGACCACTTCACTTTTACGAGAGTTATCGCACCTGCGGACACACATATAAATATATATTAGTTTTGAACGAATGGTGTTTTTGGGGTCTGGGGACCTCAAAACGAAAAGTTATCATGGTCCCGGGCCTAGGTCTTACCATGCCGACTACGGTAATAGCTTCTTCCCTATAGGGGAAATTCGCTAAAAAGTAGTTTGACTGAGAAGTAATTAAAAACGGTAAGAATACACATAGCTTAGAAGGGAGCTCAAAAACTATGCTTTAGTAACTAGGCCTATTAGACATTTTAGAATGCAATTTCACTTTCAGCTGTGCTAATTTTTATTTATAACTTATTCCACGTTTAAACTGCTATTTCCACTGATATATGTTTCAAATGGTTCCAAAAATGAGCCTTGAATTTGTAATAAAGTAACATTGCTGGAAAAGTGCATTTCCTTTTAAAATAAACTTTTCTGGAATCAGAATAATTTCTGAAACTTGATTTGCGTGTGCAGAGCAAAGGTGTCGATGCTGGTGCCGCAGAAGTGCAGCCTGGAGTGTGAGCGACCGGCGCTGCCGTGCACGCGCCACTGCGCACAGCACATCATGTACAACGTGGACCAGCTCCTGTTCCAGCACTGCACGGCCAAGTTCTCGGACAACACGCAGTGCTGTGTGCCAGTCTTCGACATTACCCACCACCACCCTCTCTGCCCCAAGCATGCCGCCGCTTATGTGAGTACCTCAAGAGTTGTTTACTGTTGAACGTCTAAATTGATAATTAATTGTAATATTTTGTAGACCGTTGTTAGCTGTTACATTTGTGAGGAACAAGATGAGCGATTTTAAAATGTAATAAACGGTATCAGAAAACTGATATATACTTTCTCCCTTTTAGCCTTATTTCAATAGATAAATTCCTTTATATTTCCTAAATAAGTTTTCAGGAAATCTTTGGTAAACGATTGTATCAGAAAAGTCCACCACAATCCCTTTGTTGGAACCATTGCAGAGTAATTTGTATTAGGGGTCTGCGGTGCACTGAAAAATCTGTAGTGTATGGAGGCGGTATAAACGTAAACAAAAACCTATAACCGAATTTGCATGACATTTAATAATTTTTAAATCAAACTGAGGGATAAACACATAAATATCTGTTTGTTTTTTATACCAACGAAATTATAACACCGTTTTGTGTTGTACATTGCCGATTGTGTAAGCCCCCTAGCCTCAAATGAGTACTTGGTTCTACTTAAAATCGCCAAAAATTTGGCAAACACATTCTGATCTACGATCGTGTGTTACATAGAGTAATAACATGCAGAAGGTTGACACTTATTTTGATATGCAAACGTAATAACATGCACATCAATTCAAAAACACAAATCGGGCTTGTCATAACATTTTCCTAATAGGCATTATGACACTTCCTAACGTTTTGTGGATAGAACCAACCGAAAGAAACTGTTTTAATTCAATATTGAATATGCCGTGAACGGTTTAGAAGAGTGTTTAGGTTAAATATTAGTTTAATTGCTAAAACATCGATTAATAAAAAAAAGTTGTACACTTACTACTGTTGTAACAAATAAAAAAGGTTAGCCTACATTGGTTCATAATTTTATGGCGTATATCATAATTTTGGAAACTGCGTATTTCTTTCTCTCTGATATTTACTTTCTAGGTATACTCTTTGTGTGACGATGACGTTTGGACGTAATCATCACTTCCACTGATCGCGCGTTGTCTTTGTT